>JAQMRL010000007.1:52434374-52826874 GCA_035578175.1 Catonia carolina
ACATATCAGAGTGCGTCACAACACACAGGCTACTCTATTTTATTAATGAGCTACATGATCATGAAAAACAAATAAAACAACAGGACTTATGTTGGTTCTCAAGTAAATACGAGTAAAATGTTGACAAATGCTGTTACTATACGAACGTGTTGTTAAAATAACCTCAGAAAAAAATTGTGTAATAATATAAATAATGTAATTTATTTTTAAAAAAATTGTGGGTTTATTAGAGTAGTTATAATTGTTATTTTACACTATAATTATAATTATAATTGTTATTTTATAATTGTTATTTTACACTAGTTTACTTTAGTGACTTGAGGAAAGTTGTTAAAATAATAAAAATGTGCTGTGAAACACTTTTGAACGAATTAATATTGTCGATGTTAATAATGTAAAACATAAATTAAGTGTAATAATGAGTAAGTAATGCAACATGAAAAACATAACCTAGTTTTAATCATGAGTGAATGACGCTAAATGAAAATCAACCTCTGTTCAACTTAAAAATACGGAAAATCACTAATTGACGGTAAACTAATCTCTGTAGAAAGAAACTGCTCGATATAAAAGTTGTAGGTTTTTATCTTCTATAAATTTAATTATATACATTTTTGTTTTAAAATGCATATTAATGCTGCAATTTTTAAAACCGAATTTTTCGACGAGATCACAGTACCCCATTTATTTCAATAAATATGGCGCTTACTCTACTTTGTAGAGCACATAAAATGTAGCGACGAGCGGTAGAGTATGGATAAACCTACTGCCCACATGACAAAAGATTTGCTGCTTGATTATAATGTACTCTATATTTTTGTATAAATCTATATTTATCCTCACTTTAGTCCGGCATTCTATAGTTCGGATTATTCCACAGTCCGGCATGCCTTGTGTTCAGATCTATCAAAATGTATTATAGCTACGCCCGTGTAACAACCCGGCTGAATGACCGTTACAAACAATGGGTAAGAAAGGAGTAGAGGTATTTTATGACTGCAGTTTGTGCGTTCCTAAAAACATTGTCTCTGCCCCGCTATTAATCCCATGGTTTTCACAAAAACCACCAGGTTTTGGGACTACCTCGTAGAAAATGGTCAGCTCTAAATAGAATAAGAACAAAACACGGTAGGTGTGCTGATTTATTGTTTAAATGGGGCAAAATACCATCGCCTTTATGTGAGTGTGGTCAAAGACAAACTATTGATCACATAGTGAAAGAGTGCAGAATAACTGCCTTTAGAGGTGGGACAAGAGCGGATTTCCTGATGGCAACTCCAGAATCAATAGCCTACTTGGACAGACTGGATGTCTGTATGTAGACTTAAGCATGTTTTTATAATTACGTACTGTATGTACATATTTAGACAGATAGATTAGACAGAGGGTCATATTTGATCCCAATATATAACAATTATGATGCTGATTTTTTAAATGTCTTGAAAAGCCATACGCTAAATAAATAAATATTAACACATTCCGCCTTCCATTGTTGTTGTCACTGTCTTGTCAGTGCTATCCTTATCTGTTGATCGTTGTAGTTGCATCTCTCTCTTTCTCTTCTGCCGTTTAGATTCTTGTATCAATAGTAGTTATTTTTTTCTATAATTTCAGTTAAATTGTAGCTTACGTTTTCTTAAAATTTAGTTACAGTTTAGTTCCATGTACGAAAATTTTCCCTTTCTTTTTTTAATTAAAAGTTTTATTATTTATTATAATTCTTATATCAAGCGTATCTGATGTTATGGATTTCAGTTTTTAGGAATTCCCACAAAACTACGCGTGTCGTACTTGAACGCCATCAATCTAAAGTCCAGCCTCTCTTAGATTGCTCCTAATATAAACAAATAATGACGTCACTGAGCATGCGCATTACATCAAAATGTGTACACGCTGATTAAAAAGTAACAACAAAATACTTCCAAAAGTATTTAAATACAAAAAATACATTTAAAAGTATTTTTCTAAATGAAATAGTTAGGCCTACATCATATCATGACTGATGTTTTTAGTACTTTAAGTTCGTATAATTTAAAAAATAGTTAACTTAATAGGAATACGACATCCTTAAAGTGGTGAACCCTAGCGTGCACCCTGTAGTAGCTGGCTTTGGTTTGTTGACAGTAGGAGCAAACTAAGGACGGCTCAACTGTAAAATCATTACATGCTACGGTAAAGATCCCCTACTACATGCCAAATAGAACATTGCGATCTAAACATGACCTATGCACTAGTTGAAAAATTCACAAAAAATTCATGAAAAATCTTCTAATCACACAAATCTTGTAGTAAAACATCTGTCATCTTTACATCTCTCAGGTAACCTTGTTGAAAGGCTGTAAAGAAGCTGGAGTCATGATTTGTATTACATCCCTCGTAATGACAACAACTGATACTTTTCATTATATAGGCTATTAAACAAAATTTCACCAAAAATATAGTTAAGATCATTAAAGATAAAAACAGGTAGTATGCTGGATGTATCGATTGTTGTAAGATTTAGTTACAACTTCATGTGTATATTTAAAAATCTAATTAGTAAATTTATATCGTGCTTTTGTAACTGTAGATATTAGCTGATGTCATTTCAACACATTCATATTGCTATGTTCTTTTAGTTTTTTTATTTTGTAAAAATCTTTCTCTAGTTGTTAGGATTACACAATTTGGAATAAACGATTTAGAGGGAAAAATACTTTAAAGGTAAAGCATTTGATTTTATAGTTATTTAAGGATGTAAATTTTTATAGAATATAAATATTTATTTTATCTCAATAACTATATTCTTGGTATTTTTTTCACTGCTTCTGAAAAAAGAGAAATTACAACAATTTTATCTCAATTTCAACACATCTTCACATATCAAGATCCATATACGAGCACTTTATCTTGAGATTTTTGTATTATTGTATTTTGTATACGATTATTCGCCTAAGAAAAAAAACCACAATAATCTGATTTAAGTTAACTTTGAAGAACTAAGAATATCTCGTGTTTTTCCTTTTTTTAAGGGTACAAAATTCAACTCTTTAATTTTAATGTGTTAAAAACTTTGAAAATTAATCATCTTACAAATCCAATCGCTTTTAATAAAATGGACGAGATTTCAAAATCTAAAGTCAAACACTACAACTGAATGTTATATTAACGTTATTTTACAACTGAATGAACATGGGAAATAACAATTCGAGTCCACATAACATAATTTTTCAGAAATCAAATAAGAAGTTTTACCAGTGATGATGAAAATGATTACTTTTTTTAAACCTGGTATATCCAATTATAGCACATTATTAGTAGTCGTTGTTTCCAATAAATAATAAATTTTAAAATAATAACAATTCAATTAACCTAAATTTCTCTCCGCATTACTGAACTCTAATCGTTATTTACCATATTCTTTCAACTGAAGTCATTATGAAATCCCTTAAAAACCTTTCTTACAAGTTAATTTCATAATATAATTGGTAAAGAGTGTATAGTTAGATAGTTTTAAATAAATAAGGTTGAATGGTTTCAGTTAGCCGCGCAATAATTAAGTAAAACATAATCTAATTCTCAACAATTGGTATTATTACACTATGACAGCAGTTACTCTTGATTGCTTCCGTTGATTTATAAATTGTGACTATGATCATTATTTCCTTTTAAGTTTATCTTTACAGCCGGTTTTTCTTTGAACGATAAACGATACAAACCATTTTAATAAATCGGCATTAAACATTTTCATG
Organism: Catonia carolina; assembly: GCA_035578175.1. NCBI lineage: Eukaryota > Metazoa > Arthropoda > Insecta > Hemiptera > Achilidae > Catonia > Catonia carolina. Next base: position 52,438,106 of record JAQMRL010000007.1, read on the forward strand.
TCACCTTAATATATGACGGTAAAAACTAAATTTAAAAAAGTGGTCTCTCGAGTCTTTTGCCCCATGACTCTTCAATTGTAAACAGACGAATTTAAAAACTTATAAAAGGATTGGTGCACCCAATACCATGTTTATATTACCTTAGGTACAAATATCTCTGAAAATATTTGATAACTCCATTTTTTTTTTAGAATCCGAACTTCATATTTTTCAATCTTTTAAGAACTTCTTTTTAAATTGTCTAAGAATTTTAAAGATCAATTTTACCCGCCGAACTGAAGTAAATATGAAATTTTGTTTTTTTTCTTCCTTATCTAACATACCTAATCAAAAACATTTATGTTCTGAAAATTTGATGCAAAATTTTGAATAGTAACATAAATATGTGTACCTCAGATATAATTTAAAGAATACAGTTCTCGGATAAAAGGATTAACGTTTAGACGGAAAACGTTATCAGCTGTAGTATTTTTCATTAAAATGCATGCAATTAGTTGACGAAAATGTATGCAATTATATTATTTATGTAATATATGAAATCTGCCCTTAGCAGACAGGTGGAGTGTCAAATTATTTACACTCAATCTGTTAGTTGCAGGGCTAAAATAAATAGTTCTGTTTCTTGTCACATGGTCAGCCAATTAAATGACTGAATCGTTTAAGAACAGAAGAGGTAGAGGTGTAAAAGACACTAATCAGAGTTATCTTCTTTGAAAGTAATGAATTTCATTATACAGCCAGACCCTGTGGTGAATGAAGTGAAGGTGTCATTTGCAGAGTGGAAAATATGTGCTTTTCAGAGGGCCCGGCATGCTGATAAGTGAACTTTTCCATTCAGTGAGGAAGGCAATGGTAAACCACCTCACTCCTCGTTTTACTTAGTAAAACCTCTACAGGTTCAAACCAGCCTTTCGGCTGATGACCTAACAACACAATATGAAATGTGTAAAATATGAAAGAAGATATGTGTAAAACGCATAAGAAGAAAAATATTTCTGGAGTAGCAAAATACTGCCAATACTATTGAAATATATAGGAAAATGTGCATGTAAGACGAGAAATTCAAGAAGTACGTTATAGTTCTGGAAGTGTTTAGTTAATTGTAGACATAATTGATATATTTTGCTTTTGGAACATTATGAGAAAGAGCTAAACCATTAAAACACTAAATTTATTTTGGATTTTGATTCACGAACTGTTTTGCGTATAACAATAATGCTTTGTGATCCGAATAAATACAGACCACAGATTTACTTTTTGGGCTTTTTAGGCGTAGGAAGAAGAAAAGCTTAACAAAATAATACTGCGAATTGCGTACTTCAACAATTGTTTAAATTACTGAAATTGGACTTAAAATGGAAAAAAAGAAGAATTAACCATTACCATTGCTCATTGACCTTTGAAAAAACAAACATGGATTTTTTAAAAACTGGTACAAATGTAAAATAAAAACAAAGTTACAATAATTTATAAGTTCATTATAAAAAATTGTGTTTTTGGTTACAAAGCTACCGCAAATTTGCTAAACAATTAACGTATTAAATGAAATATTTTTCCTCTTGTTTTGTTTATGACAGATAATTCTGTTTGATGTTTGACGGAACATGTATTATAGACAATGCCGTTTGCCTACACAAAATACAGTAGGCGTTTGAACTTTGTATTTATAATCACAATATCAACTCTCATTATTCAAATGTTCTTTTTTATATTGAATTTACTGTACCTATTCATTTAAAACTATCAAACAGTTATTTTACCGATTTATCCCTCTCCGTTATTATGCAGAGATTCACTTAATATATAATTTAACTTGTGCAGTATTTTAGTTACATATTTATGACTTAAGTATGACAATCTTGTTTACAACTGTCCTCAAATAATGTTTTATAACCTAAATTTTATTTAGACCTTAGATCATATAGACTTTTTTTGATTTTAGCTTATATTATCAGGTTTACCGACAGACGTTTTTAGTCTCTTATCATACTGTAGGAGAAGCAGACAGTCTAATAGAACCAAATCGTGCTTATACTTCATATTTCTCGTACATTTGTACGAGAAATATCTTTTGCAAGATAATAGGTTCAATGAGTCCAAACGAACAGTACAATTTATGAGGACAAAACGAACTGTGCAAGAAAAATGAAAGATTCGTGGAATCTAATAGTAAAAGAAGACTACGGTTGTATTTACACCAGTAAAGAATAGATTGATAAGCGGTTGGCACCACAATCGGAACACGATACAAACATTATGGATTGAACCAAGTCACTATATCCATCAAAATTTATACTGTGCTCAAAAACTGAGAGTAAGCAATTCACGTGAACAATTATTTTAGCCAATGACTGCCCACTCCCGTCATTGATCATTTTGTTTTCATGATTGCCGGGCTGGCGGCATACCAGTTCACATGAAAAATGTATTAACAGTGTTAATTGACATCCACAAAACTATGGCCATATTTGCTGTCGATATGGCAGTTCTTGCGGTAGATGCCGACCCTGAAATTGCAACTCAACAGACACAAATCCATTTACACCTGATAAAGCCACGGCTTAAACTAGTATGGAAAATGAAAATTAATGAAAACATATCATAACAAATGACGTTTACTCTTAGACGACAAAACTGCCCAACCGTCTACATTAATAATATTCCGCTGCCTCACACTACTCAAACACGCTATCTAGGCTTACATTTAGACAGAAAACTTACATGGAATGTACATGTTACAAAGCCACGCCACACACTCAAAACGCGCTTCTATCAACTAAAACGCTTACTCGATAGACGTTCTAAATTAAACATGGCACATAAATTAACAATCTACAAGACAGTCTTAAGACCAATCTGGACGTATAGAGTTCAACTTTGGGGATCTGCTAAACCTTCACACATGAAACGTATACAAGCGATTCAAAACAAGATTCTACGAGCGATAACGCAATACCCTTTTTACGTCACAAACTTAATGTTGCACAAAGACTTACAAATCCCATACGTAAATGACGTCGCAAACAAACTATACAAGACGATGCATGACAAATTTGAATTACACGACAACCCTCTCATACAAAACATGTACACTAGGGCGATATCGGGTACTCAGCACAGACGTTTAAAACGCCTCTGGCCAACGGATCTTCTTGGCCAATTGTAGGACTGTAGTGGTGACTGCAAGCTCCAGCAAGTAATTCAAGTTTTGGAACCTTTAGTGTCATATTTAGAAATTGATATATTATTGTAATAACAGATACTAAACTTTCAATAAATTGTGTCAAAAAAAGAACGGAATATCGTACAAAGTTGAAACACACAAATTATGTTACGTAGCACAAGGAAACCCGACATGAACATTTTATTCAAAATCCACTGGAAGTACTTGTAGTTTATCCGTGCGAATTTTAACTTTTTGCTATTTTCACAAAAGCAACTCGAACGATTTTTTTTAAATCACCTAGTTTCACCAGGGGCTATAACATATGGTATCACAAGCCTATTTAAAATGTTTAACTTACCACCACCTCCTACAACCCCTAAGGACCAAAACTGGAAAACTGTCCGGTACATAAATAGCCCCTCATAGCAATGAAAATTGTCGCAAACCGCGTTTTGATGTTTGCTTTAGTAACAAAGTTAAAGGGGCATGCAACTTACTTTACAACCACTCTGTACACAAACAAATAGTTTATTTTGTTTGTTCAAACAAAATGAAATCTACAAAAACGTTCGTACTCAGTGTGGTTCCGTTGAATAATGTTTGACAAAATCATGTTTTACATTTAGGAAAAAGATTTGCAGTCAAACAAATGAATCTGTTTGAGAGCTTCAACAAACAAAAATAAAAGTTTAGTTTCATTAATTGTTTGTATAAATGCACAAAAAGACGTCCTGGTGATTGAAACAAGTCAGAAGCTCAGATGTGAAACTGTACACGATAATGTCAAATTTTAAACAAATTGGTGTGGCGTCGATAAATATTATCTTATTCTTTATAAGAATAGTCATGAATGTTCTAAAGAACAATTTAAAATGTAACAGTTATAATATGTAAACATATTAAATGAGCTCAAACATTCCATTAAAGCAGACATAAAAATGTTGGTGTATGAATGAAACACATAGTAACGTTTGTTCCGGGTTCTTTTTCGGGATCTGGTTATTTATAAATAACGAAACGTCCTTATAAAATTTATAAGCCTCCTTATAAATTTATAAAATATATAATTTATAAAGATTTATTAACAGATTAATCACTCAAATTAATTATTACAGATAGATTTAACTTAACACACTTAACTAATTACAATAAGGGTTAAAAATTTAACTAAAAAGATATATGGCCATTTATCAAACAATTAATGAATGAGTTCCTATTTACAGTGTACGCATTATTATCCTATACGTAGAATCTATTTTTTAACTGTACGCATAACCTAAAAACTAACTCAACAAACACTGACTGTTTACATACCAACTCACTTTACAATCTTTATTAATGAAATACTCACCGAAAGCAGTTGGCTTATACAACGACAAAGAATTTCTATAACATAAATCAAATAATATATAGTACCTAAGATAAAGTAAAATAATGTAGATAAACAAGTAATAATTGAATTCCATCTTGTTCTATCCTGTAGCCTATTAGAGAGACAACAAGGCAATGAAATCTAACCGATATTTTAAGAAGCAGTAAATACTATACTACCACAAAATACACAATAATACAATAGACAAACTAATAATTTGATTAGCCGGAAACATGTCACTGTATTTTTACTGGTTCGCTGTCTATGGTAAAAAGGGTAAGTTATAGTACAAATGTCGTAGCCAATTCATTTGTTGACACTCCAGAACACTTTAACTCCATTACTTTTCTAGTTTTTCTAAATGATTTTTTGAGATTTATTATATTTGATATCATTTCTTATCTACGCCAGTATCATTTTCCATTAAGGATACCTGTAACTGGTACCCAGACACATGTAAAATGGAACCTACGTAAGATTCGGTTTTCAAAAACTATTACACTTAGACATAATCAACTGAAACTTTGGAGGTCTATTACGAGTACGTGAAATTTATAAGAGTACGTAGGCTACTACTAAAACTTTGACCCACCGGGTTGACCTAGAAGTAAAGTCGTCGCCGTGAGTCAGCTGATTTTCAGAGACGAAGGTTCCGTGGTTTAAAATCCTAGTAAAGGTAAGTTACTTTTATACGGATTTCAATACTTGACAGTGGTTACCGGTGTACTTTGATGGTTGGAGTTCAATTAACCATGCTATCTCAGAAATGGTCGGCCTGGGTCTGTACAAGACTGCACCTCATTTACACGTCATACATAATCATCCCCATCTCATTGGGTTAAAAAAACAAAACTATTAATTTTTTTATTCCAATAATTAAGATTTAAAAGAGTATACAACGTTTGCAAAAAGTCTCAATTTTACTTATATATATACTTTGTTTAAAACCAGAAAAATCTGTACCTATTTTAAATAATTTTACAAAAGTAATTTAAAAATAATAATAATTTAAATATTATGCTCACAACCTTTCAGCTTGATACCTTCAACGACTTCTGATTAATAATGGATAATTTATATATGGAGAGAAATTAGCGGAAATCTTGCATTTAAGTTTTGAACTTCAAGAAAAATCGATTCAACACTTTGAGGTTACTTCAATATTTTGGTTTTAAACGAAATAGATACTGTTAACAACCTAATAAGATCAAAATATCCCTTTCTAAATAAACATAATTGTTTAAAAATATCAAACGATTATTATAATAGTTAAATTTTTCGAAAGATTACTTAATTATGCGATGTGAAATTTCAAAGTATATAAAAATGATTAAAGTACGGACAATAATGAAATTCACAAATTTATCCAGAAGTGTAGAATATTTTTGGTTCAGAAATATAAAAATATTGTTTTCTCAAATTCTTCTCTACAGTTTCTCTTAACTGAGTTACAAGAACTTCAAAAACGACATTTCTTATATCTCAGTTACTCTTAGTTTTCAATAGTATCGATAATATGAAACCGTTTTCTACAAATCAATGAGATACAATTTTTCGAATTATTTATTTATTCAGAAAATAATGTAAAGATAAAAATAAAGCATGAGTGAGTCGAAGTATTATGTCTTTAGAGGGTGGATTAACGAATTGCAATACACTTGTACTTAACGGTGTAAAGTTTAAAAGACTACTCCGCCTACGCTCAACTACTTGTTGGCGCCAATAAAAAATCAGCCTCGGAGAAAACCAGTGTGATTTCTGAATAAACATCTAAGACAAATGTATTCCCGTACTACAAAATTCATCCCCACAAACATTATTTATAGGCCTAAAATAGAAGTGGCACGTGCAAGGGTTGAAAGAGTTTGTTCAAACATCTTTCAGGAGAATATCTAAACTAGATAGTTTAAAATGTTTGGGTCGGTCAGAATGTGCGTACCAGCAAACTTCCGAATGTACTCTACTCGTACATGTCAACATGTTTGTATAACTTTTTATTTGTTCAAATATTTCGGATGTAAATGTTTGCACGCCTGTAAGTACTTTAAGATGGTATTTTATTAAATACCTCATAATTATATTGACGCATCCAATAAATATAATATTTAGTTTAATTAATAACATATAACATCAATTTAATCACATTTTCTATTGTGTCTATCTTAAATTTTATAAGATCGTGGAAGTTATATTTTTTTGGCGTAATATTTTTAGAGTATTTTTTTAAATAATGATAGTGGAATTAAAAATTTAATAACGAAGTTTTTTTATGTAGAGAATAGCGAAATGATCTAGTTACATACCTCTTTTATTACATTAACACTTCGTAAAATGAGGCATAAAAATTCATTTTAAAATCACACTTTTTCGACCATATATCGTTTACGAAACACAAAATCGACCGAAGCATTTTCGACTAATCGAACGAATGACAAAAGTTAAAACGGGTGCGATCAATGGTGATCATTGTATGTTGATAGTGACACGTTAAAAGAAAAGAAATTTATAATATTTTTCTGTGGATAAAGCCTAAGATTATACATTTGGGATTTGAAAGAGGGTGGGGCGAAGTCGCGCGTGCGCGAGTGCCAACCTGCCGCCGGGGCCCGACTCCCGCTACGAATCGGGTCAAGGAAAATCGATACGTGTATGCGCGCCGCTCTGCAATCCCCCCTTCTTTTTCGACGGATTAAAAGTCTCCAAAACTACACGACCGAGCTACCCCCTCTTACCATCACAATAAAAGGAATACTGTTGAGCACCCACTAATACTACTACCACTTTTACATTACTACTCTTCATTGCACTTTCCCACTACTCCAACGACTGGGAATTGCTATTACCACCGGTGTGCGTTGAAAAAAGGGCGATGAAACTATCACCGCGTTTGTATAAAAGGACATAATAGATGATATTATCTATCGACGATACCAGAAGAATAGATAATAGATACCAGTACAATAACCGAACATCATGATAGCCTTAACACCAAGAATGTCACCTTCCCAGTCACTGAACCATTCAAAACATAACTTTCCGTACGGAATAGTCAATTAACTCTTTTTACTTTCAACAAACTGGGCGTATCCCATTCCAAATATTTTTATTTAAACATTTTAGTGATTCATTAAAAAATTACAGTCGAATTCCGGTTAACCAAGTGCGGGTTTTCCGAAACGACCCATAAACAATAAATTTAGATGTACAGATAATTTCGTTTAGCTGGATCTCCGAACTATCTAGATCGATGATTAAAGAATAAACTTTCAAAAGCTTTCCTTTGATTCTGTTTTGAAGAAATATACTAATTCCATTTGCAACTGATGGAACATCTTGAAGTCTCGATAGTTCTTGAAAGAATCAAGCGTATCTAAGAGCTGTTGAGGAAGATGGTCGAAAAAGAAGAACAAAGCTTCATTAACTTATTAGAATCGCAAAGCAGAAGGATGTCATCTAAATGATTGCTGACACTTAGGATCATTTAAAAGAGAGCTCTTTGAAGAAAGCCTAAACAAATTTATGGCTTGCTGTTTGTAAATAAATCAATCAATCAACAAAGGAATCACTGAAACAGTCGCCGAATCAAATGTTTCTAATGAAGAGTTTTATCAAATATTTGCCAGAATCGATGGGTGCCGTTGATATTAAGATGTTTGTGGGTAATTGTAGGACGAGAACGCCGGTGGTTATAGTGCCATGACTGACAACGAGATCGTCACGGCGGCGTGCAGAACTACGGAGTTAGTACACATGGCTGGGGTATCAAATGGAGAAGCAGACGATGGACAACCAGCAATGGCGCATATAGATAGCAAATCACAATTAAAAAAATATCATGGACTATTTGAAGCACAAATTAAAAAATAACAGAAAAATTAAACTGAGCGACTATTTAATATTTAATTCGATGGGAAAGCTGTAAAAGGTTTACCTAATATTAACGCACTAACCTACTATACTAGCTTATCGCCGGACAGTACTAAATATAATTTATTTTATATTTATTTTAATACTATATCGACAGATTTGGGTATGGGTTAACAGATTTGAACGGTTCTCAACATAGAACACACCAATTTCAGTGCAGCAATCACAAATTTTCTAAACTAAAGGGGTGTAATGTTAGTTTGCCTCCACGTGGTGCACCCTGGATAACGCTAAATGAGCTAACAACAATCGGCAGTCAGACAAATCAATTGGTTCTCCTGACTAACAAGACATTGGAAAAGCAACATCATCCCTAAATTGACTAAATAGCCGATACACGATATGAACCCGTTGCTACATGATACAAACAGTCCTTTTAAGGACTTACCGACAAAAAATCTCGGACCTTTAGTTCGAATTTGCCATTTGAACTTAGAAAGCATTAGTTATTCTAAGAGCCAGTACTTACCTAAGATTTTAAAAAGAGACAATATTGATCTGGTTGCAATTCAGGAAACTCACTGCAACACCGAAGAGCAATTACAGAAAAGAGGCAAGATACCTGGTTATGATCTACTTGGTGCCACATATCATCAAGCATATGGAGTAGCAACTTATGAAAGGCATGATATAGAAAATGCTACTCTCATCTCCACATCCACAGACAATGAAATACACAGTGTGGTTGTGAAAGTAGGAGGCTTGAGTGAATCAAATATAAATATAAGCCTCCGGCCGTCCCATGGCCGAGCACAGTTGTTCAAATACAATCTCATCCAGCTGTATACTTTAATAGCCACCATGAGCTGTGGAAATATAAAGATTGTGATGCAAATGGTGAGGCTGTGGTGAGATGGGCGGAAGATGCGTGCCTCACTCTTGTTTATGATGCCAAAGACCGATGCACATTCAGGTCAGCTACATGGAGACGGGAATATAATCCAGACTTATGTTTTGCATCAACTGATGACAGAGGCCAAGCCCTACCAGTCACCCGAAGGGTTCTTTGTGACTTCCCTCACAGTCAACACAGACCAGTTATAATAGAAACCGGCATCCAAATTCCGCTAGTAACATCCATACCTCGACCTAGGTGGAACTTCAAGAAAGCAAACTGGGAACACTTCTCAAGAGATTTGGACAAATGCCTGGGCTGGATACCACCAATCAGCAAGAATTATAACAGGTTTATTGGAGCAGTAACAAGCACTACTAAGAAACACATTCCTAGGGGATTTCGCGAGGAATATGTTCCAGGCTGGTCTCAAAACAGTGAGGAACTCTATTGGTGCTTTCGGGAAACAGGCAATCAGGAGGTGGCAGACGAACTTCTTCAAAGCCTTGCTGATGCTAGACAACAAAAATGGACAAAAACAGTAGAGAGTATGAACTTCCAGACCTCAAGCCGTCAAGCGTGGACATTGCTAAGAAAATTGGGCAGTGCAGCTCCGATTCAAAGACAAAAAACTGGTGTCACCCCAAATGCTGTAGCGTCTCACATAGTGACAACATCTAGAGCACCAAAAGATAAGGAACACTCAATCCAGGTTAAGCTGGAACTGAGAAAGATGAAAAATGATGCAGTGGTGACTGAATATGCACAACCTTTCACAGCAGAAGAAACTGGACTTGCGCTTAGAGATATGAAACCTGGTAAAGCACCCGGATTTGATAACATCAACCCAGAATTCCTTATAAATTGTGGAAAATATGCAAGGGTTTGGCTGGCAAGATTTTTCACAGATGTAATGCAAACTGGCAATGTACCTAAGGAATTGAAGCAATGAAAAATAATAGCAATTCTCAAGCCTGGGAAACCAGCAGACTCACCTAAAAGTTACAGACCTATTGCATTGCTATCGGTGATTTACAAATTACTGGAACGGCTCATCCACAATAGAATCTGCCAAAGTGTCCTTGATGTGATACCACATGAACAGGCTGGCTTTAGGCCAAAACGGAGCTGCTGTGACCAGGTCCTTTCATTGACAACATTCATTGAAAGTGGATTTCAAGAGAAGCTTAAAACCTCCGCTGCTTTCATTGACTTATCAGCAGCCTATGATACAGTGTGGAGAGAGGGCATGATTTATAAGTTTCTTCGTGTAATTCCATGCAAAATAACATCTCATCTCTTAAATAACATGCTGAATGACAGAACATTTCAAGTCATCATGGGTTCCAACAAAAGCACACAGAAGAAACTAAAAAATGGTCTGCCCCAAGGATCGGTGCTCGCCCCGCTCCTCTTCAGCCTCTACATTGCAGACTTGCCCAAGACTACATCCAAAAAGTTTGGCTATGCTGATGATTGGGTGTTAGCAACTAGGTGTGGATCGTTTGAGGAGGCGGAACAAGTTCTTTCTCATGATTTGAAGAGAATGGGTAGATATTTCCGACAATGGCGCTTGCAGCCTAATGCTAGCAAGACTGAGGTTTCTTGCTTTCACCTTAACAACAAACTTGCCAAGAGAGAGCTCGAAATCCAGTTCGAGAACAAATTGCTTCTTCACAATAGTACCCCAAAATATCTAGGCATAACACTTGATAGAACTCTTTCTTTCAAACATCATCTATCAAGAATAGCAGAGAAATTGAAAGCAAGGAATAATATTAAACAAAAGCACTGTGGAACAACTTGGGGAGCTTCAGCCTCAACTCTTCGCTCAACAGCTCTGAGCCTTGTGTTCTCAGCTGCTGAATACTGTGCACCTGTCTGGCTAAACAGCCCTCACACTCATAGAGTAGACGCCCAACTCAACAATACCATGAGAATGATCACTGGCGCTATCAGATCAACACCTACCAAATGGCTTCCAGTATTGAGCCACATACCACCCCCAAACCTGCGCCGCAAGAATGCCCTCATTAGAGAGTACGATAAGATTGTCGACAATCAAGACCTGAGAATTCATGAGGATATTGAAAACGCAAATAAAACTCGTCTGCGATCAAGAAAGCCACCTACAAAAACTGCAATTACTATCAAAGAGGAAGCATTTAACATACCCAGTGCATGGCAGCAAGAATGGGCATCAAAGCAGCAAGAACAAATCCCATGGTTTTCACAAAAACCACCAGGTTTTGGACTACCTCGTAGAAAATGGTCAGCTCTAAATAGAATAAGAACAAAACACGGTAGGTGTGCTGATTAATTGTTTAAATGGGGCAAAATACCATCGCCTTTATGTGAGTGTGGTCAAAGACAAACTATTGATCACATAGTGAAAGAGTGCAGAATAACTGCCTTTAGAGGAGGGACAAGAGCGGATTTCCTGATGGCAACTCCAGAATCAATAGCCTACTTGGACAGACTGGATGTCTGTATATAGACTTAAGCATGTTTTTATAATTACGTACTGTATGTACATATTTTTCATGTTTTTTATGACTATTTGTTTCCCAAACAATCATTAATGTTATTTCCCATCCTTATAGACAGAGGGTCATATTTGATCCCAATATATAACAATTATGATGCTGATTTTTAAATGTCTTGAAAAGCCATACGCTAAATAAAATAAATCTAAACTAAACGTCGATAGGCAAAAAAGTAGAAGCATTCTCGTTAAACTTTGTATGTACTATTGCCCTAATACTGAGTGTTTGGCAAGAGAGAGAGAGAGAGAGAGAGAGAGAGAGAGAGAGAGAGAGTGAGAGAGTCGTGAGAGTGTTTCACAACAGAATTTTAATTTTTTCATCACCATTATCATTACCAGAATGGAGAAGAAAGAAGCATTTGTTTCAATTAGGTAATAGAATTAATATATGTGCCGACATCAGCTAAGTTTTAAGTTCTTAATTATTGTATAGTATTAATTAATAAATTATAATTAAGATATTATATTAGAATATATGACCATCTCATCGTCATTATTATCGTGTTACTTAAAGGAATGTACTTATTAGAGAACTGTACTGTCGAGTTGTTCGTAATATTCCGTCGTTTAGCAACCACACAATCATTTATCAGAACTGGGCTATTTTAAGCGCACTTTTTTAATTGTAGAATTTTATCTTGTTGCCATTGTACCTAAATTTAACTCTAAACTAATAGATTCACAATAAAATCTAATATATTTGTTAACATGTGGCGGTATTTGACAATAATGATTATTGCAGTATCAGCTGATAGCTCTGTTACAACAATTGTGTCGTTGTTGTTCTTATTTAATTATCTAACCTACTGTTGTAAATTCCACAAATGAACTTGGTTATGTTAACGACAAATAAAAAAAATTCATTAAAAAATTCTGATATGAAACATTCACACGACTTTCTCTTTCCAATGTAAATAATTAAAAATATAATGTTTGTTTAATCAAGAGTAAACGATGTAACATTAAAAACGTAACCAATTTTTAACCATCAGTGAAAATGCTAAATGAAAATCAACCTCTGTAGGACTTAAAAATACAGGAAATCACTAATTGACACTAAACTAGGCACTGTAGAAAAAATGCTTTAAGTAATAAAAGGCCTTCGGGCCAGCCCAGTCAGTCAGCTGGTAGAAAGTCGCTATTATTTGTTAAGTAACACCGGTTGGGCAAGCGACTTTGTATGGTAACCAGTTGACAGCCATCCATGAAAAAACTCTACTGGGGGTCCCTGTAGAAACTCATGTTTAATTCAGGTTAAAAAACATACAGCAAAAAGCAGCGATCAAATTGGGTAGTTGTCAACAATGTACAGTTCCCGATAACAAATAAAAGCTAAAAAAAACCGTAATAAATGTGGGTTTTTAAATTAACTATAACTTTGATTATATAGCACCCTTTTGTAGTTAAATGCAATATTAAGGTCGTAATCTTAAAATATCCCATTTTTATCGATTTTAATGAGAAAAATATAGAAAATCACTAACGCTCAAATAGGCCTACGTGTTGAAGAACATAATTATGCTAGAAATAAAAGTTGTAGGTCTGTTAATTTTCAGGAACTTTGATTATAAACCGGATTGCTCAAAATACATATAAGACCGCAATCCTAAAGTACAATTTTACCACGAGAGCACAGCTCCTTCACGAATTTAAGCAGATATGCCGCTTACCTTACTCTTGTTAACACGCTGCTTAACTAAACACAAAAAAATTTATTAAGGCGATTTTAAAATAAATCGTAAGAGCCATTTTTGAGAAAATTGCAAAAAAAAAGAAAATTGCAGGAATAAACTACTACTTCCGGTTGATCGATTTGATGAAAATGAGTCGAGTTCTTTTGTAGTACCTTAAGTTCCAAGTTTCAAGATAGTAAGCTATTCCGGTTTAGAGATATTTTTTCACACACACGCACACAGACAAATCGGTAAAAAAAAATTATTTTTTTGATTCAGGGGACCTGAAAACGTGTTATTCCGGTGAAATCTCCACTTCAAAAAATCTAAAAGAAAACAATACTTTATTTTTGGACACACACGTAGGGAAAATAAAGTAAAAACAGAAAATTTGAACATAGGCCTATTTCAATTTTCCCATTACGGACTTTCCTTAAAACCCATTTTGTCCTGACGGTACAGTACTGTACCGCCAGCACTGTACTGGAATAGGTTAATAAGTTACGCCGGCTGCATTGGCGGAGTTGGTAACGTGCTTGCCTCTCATCATGCGGTCTTGGGTTCGAATCCCATTCAGGTACGGCATATTTTTATACGTTACAAAGAATCATTTTATCTTTACCGTCTGCTTTAGCAGTAATTGAAGAACAGTCGGACGTTGAACAAAAAAAACAGAAAAAAACATGGAATAGTTTGAAACTGCAGCAGCATCTGAAACGTAAGTATTTACCTGATAATAATTCAGACAGAAGGCTTCCGTGAACTAATGAAAATGAAAATATACTAATCATGTATTTAAACACTTTTGGTGAAATATCTCAACTCAATTCTAGCTATATATTTGGCGAGATAAGGAAAAATTCTGTAGTAGTCACCTACTGAAGATACCTTAATTTTCTAATTTCACCCCAATCGTATCTGAAGTTAATGCGTAAAAAAAATAACAAAGACAAGTACAGAATACTACGGACACAAAATTTTTGGCTTCAGGGGTCATAAAATGAAGTTATAAAATTGTTTTTTAATAAGCACGGGAAAATTAAATGAAACACCTACATTATCTTTGTAACTTTTTCTTCTCCCGTATTTTTCTTTCTTTTGGTTTGATTTTCTATTAAAATTTGCTCTACTGGCATAATTCTTCATCTGACAAGATCATAATTCGTTTCATTCCTTTCAAAGAGATTCTCAGAAAGTTTTCTTACTCATTTCTCATATACCCGAATGTTTTTCTGAGTAAAAAAAGCTTAAAATAGATATTTATAAATATCTACTCTTACACAACATATCCTTTTTAAATAAATTTAACGAAATACAATTAAATCACAAGGTCATTGAACTTTTATAATATTACCATTTTCTTTATTACATCACATAATATATATTTTTTAAACTTCAACCCAGTTATTTGAAGGATTAAAAAAAATTAATTTAAAACCCACTCAGCGGCAGACAGGGAAGTTGAGGTGGCCCAGTAACCTTAGCATATACGAGATGTGGCTATTAAATAACAAGAGTAACGTTGTAACAAATTCTATTTATTTTATACATAATCACTTATTGTCACCATCAATATACACTCCTTCTCTATCCCTACAACGCTCCATGCAAATTTTCCATTGTTGGAAACAGTGCTGGAAGTCATCTTCTGTCAGCTCCTTCAAGACACGTGCTGCTTTCTCTTTTACAGCTTCCACATACTCAAATGTTGTCCCTTTTAATGCTGATTTCACCTTAGGGAACAGGTAGAAGTCACATTTTGCAAGATCTGGTGAATAAGGTGGATGTTCTAACACTGAGATGCTGTACTTGGCTAGGAACCTCTTTGACAGATAACGCGGAAAGAGCTGGCGCATTGTCTTCGTGGAGAACCCATGATTTGTCCTTCCATATTTCGGGGCGTTTCTTCCTTACTCTTTGACGTAGTTTAGAAAATATCTCAAGGTAGTAATATTGATAAATCGTTTGACCTTCAGGAACCCAGTGAAGGCACAAAATCCCATGAATATAAAAAAAAAACAATCATCATTGCTTTAAATTTTGACTTGCTCATTCGAGCTTTTTTGGCTCTCGGTAAAGTTCGGCTCTTCCAGAGCATGGATTGGCGCTTCGTTTCCGGATCATAAGTAAAAAAAACACGTTTCATCAGATGTTATTATCCTCTACTTGTTCCCTAAAGTGAAATCTGCATTAAAAGGGACAAGATTTGAGTCTGTGGAAGCTGTAAAAGAGAAAGCGGTACGTATCCTGAAGGAGCTGACAGAAGATGACTTTCAGCACTGTTTCCAACCATGGAAAATTCGCATGGAGCGTTGTAGGGATATAGAAGGAGTGTATATTGAAGTTAACAATAAGTGATTATGTATAAAATATAAATTAAATTTTTTACAACGTCAGTCTCGTTATTTAATAGTTACACCTCGTATGCGGTTAAAAATTCTAAAATACTCCCTGGTTTGTTCACTTGACTCATTTTTTTGAAAAAATAACTTACACGTGATTTTATTTTATCAAATTCTATTTATTCATAATATTTACCAAAGAAAATATCGTGCCAAAGCAGAAAACTCTGGGTGCACAAGTAAAAATGAGTAAGCGGAAAACATTTTCAGAAGAAACTTACTCATTGATAAGTATGCCTATATTCAAAATGTTATCAAAACGAAAGAAGATAACAATTATTTCATTCGAAGAAATTTTTTCTCGTGTCCAATAGTTAAAGCATACATATTGACCAAATATGTTTAAAAAAATGTTGTAAGATTGTACAACAAATTCTAAAAATAGTTAAAGAAATTGAAAGTGAATAAATTGAGTATTGCATGAAGTGATCTGCATTGAACTAGAATAATAATGAATTGTGATGAATGAAATAGTTTAAATAGGGATTACTAAAAATGGACACTACTAGAAATGTTTTTTTAACAGTAGGTCCATTTTTCTTGTATATCCACATATACCGACATTTTTATGTCTTCCTCAGGTGCTCCAAAAATTACTAATACGCAGAAAACGTAGAAAACAATTTGTAAAAATGTTATGTTATTCGTAATTTAAAAAAAGATGGTATGGTCCAAAGATTAAATTGAAAAGGTGTCAGTAGCTCGAGAAGAAACCTACACCTATGGTGTGTAAAGTTTAATTCCCTATCTTTTACCAATCCTTTGAAAAATGTACCTAAAAATAGCAAATTTAACATTAGCGGGATACAAAGTATCTTCCCTTAAAGTACATATTAATAAATTATAATACAAATAAAACAGTTTGTTTTATCCTAATTTTAAATTAGGCTATTATTTTTTTTTGGATAATCACTGAAATGCCTAAATATGGCTATCTTCTTTTCTTCAGGTATCTACCGGAATATTATTTTGTTGGTGTGGGCTAGCTTATAGAGGAAAAAATAAACTAAGGTAGAGTAAAGAAGAATACATAATATTAAAGAAAGAGAAAGAAGATAGAAAAGCTATAGATTGATTAGTTTAAAAAAAATGGTTTACGGCTACAATCGAATTTATGGTCTTTGTAACACGCAACTCTAAGGAATAATAAATTTACTTTACGTTAGAGAATCACATCTTTACTATTTTATGACTAATATTTTTTATACTTGTCAAAAGAAACTGTTTGTATAAGTGCAAAATTCTTCCCTAACTGACTCAATCACCACTAATTCTCTAAATTTCTGATCATCTAGAGAGATAAAATTAAGCAATTTTGCTTCTTAGAGGTTGAGCAGAGAAACAAGCAGTTGTGTTTCAACCATTTTCGTCTACAGCATGAGTGGATGTTGCCGTCCACTTTTCATGCCATGTGAGAGAGGATGATTTTAGCAGGACAGAATAACAGAGTGGCTGCAGTAAAAAACATTTAAAAGTAGCTGCAGCTGACAGCAAGATACGATGCGTAGAATTACTACAAAATGCCATGGGACTAAATTTTCACCGGTACTGTTGTACCGGTGAAACAACAGTTCGGTTTGCCGTACTGTTGTCCGACAAACCAAATTGAAAGGTCAATGAAATATCAAATCGTGTAATAAAACTAGGAAAAGCAGTAGGTAAGTTTATTTCATAAAGCCCTGTAATGTTGGATATAATCCCTCTCAAAGCGTGAACGCCTATGATGATCGTTCTCATAAAGAGCGAGAAGTAAAGATGAACGGTATGGCTTAAATTTTAAGTACCTATTGTAGAAGTCTTTGTACGATTTTTCATGTATGCTTAGTTGAGAAGTTTTTTTTTGTTTTACGTCCGACTGTTTTGCAATTACTGCTGATGCAGACGATGATAGTTGAAAATTAATGCAAAAATGTCAGATCTGACCAGAAATCGAACTCGGGACTCCTGATGAAGCCAGTTGCACTGACCACCTCACTACGAACCGGGCTTGAAAAAAAACCTTCCGTTAAAAATTTTGTAAATTTTTGGCGAGTCGGTAACGAAACACCTGGAAATTTATCACTAAATTCATTATTTGAACTTAAGCGGTATTTATATGATCCTTTTAGAAAAACTGAAAAATATAAACGGTTTGTTCTTTACTGACCATTTTAAGACATTGCCAAACACTACGCGGTAATCAGCAACAGAAAACAAATTCCAAACAAAAATAATAGTTTGGTAAACAAATTAATATTTTACCAATTGCTGCCAACTTATCGAAACAATTATCCCATTGAATAGCGAAAGTGACATATCTGCTATTCAGTATAGAGAAATACTAAAAATTACATTAAACTGGGAGAAAATCGGTTAGAACTTCAAACGGTGGTTTATAACATCCATTGAAATGGAGGTCACAAAGTAAGGTAGAGTAAACCCAAAAATGAATACGAGCAATAAAAATTTCTGTCATTCGACAAAAGTAAATGGCTACTTTTAAAATTAAGATTATCTCAAGAATAACAAAACAAAATTTTCAAAAGTCGTTTCAAAAACGTTCATAAGTAAGGAAAGGTTATAACGTGAAAATGGTTTACATCCGGAATACAATTTATAAAGGTTTATTCTTCCTAAAACTCGAATAAATAAACCATAATAAATAAAAAGGTAAAAGCAGAAACAAGAGATAGAAAATGTGGAAAAAATAAGAAGATAACTTTATAAAAAAGGAAATTGCCAAAAAGTCAAAAGAGAAGGTAAACACGAATTAAACAATAGGGGAGTGAGAGACCCAGTGAAGTTTTCCTGATAACGCCTTAATATCCCATGAGGATCAAAGAACGAACAGAAGAACTTCAGAAGAGATTACTATTCCGTTTTTGACATGAATTGCTTTCTACTCAGTACCATCAACATTTCAGGCCAAATATTAACAAAATTATTAGTGGATACCTTAAAAATATTTCAAAGCAAATTTAAAATTTGTGATTTGAAATCTGATAACTCGCATTTATTTTGGTAAAACTACAAGGTTTCCAAAACTATTTAACTACTTCATGCGCGGTCAGTGGAATCGGGATGTTCATTCTCAGTGATATGTCCTGGGTGAACAATCGAGCCTACACGGCTAAAACGTGTTTGATTTAAAAAAAAAAGTTGATTACCTGCTTCGTTTTTATATTTTAAGGTATATTAATGTCATACGTGAAACTATTGTTCGAGTGTGTTGAGTTTGTAGTTTTTCTTAGCATGATGAGATAGAGAAGGCGCCGTTTCATATGGTTAGTGGAAGATGGGAGCAATCAATTGGCGTAGTTCGTAACGTGCTCGCCTCACATCATGCAGTCTTGGGTTTGAATCCCATTCAGGCACGGCATATTTTCATACGTTACAAAAAAATCATTTCATAATTCACCGTCTGCATTAGCAGTAATTGCAAAACAGTCGGACGTCAAACCCAAAAAAAAATATCGTTGCAAGTTACAACTTTGATGTAATGTACCAATGAAGAATAATAGACTGAAGAAATCTGTCATTCAAATCACCACATAATTGGTATATATGCATTAACTTACTATTTGTACGAAATAATTTATTTGTTTTTATACATGTAAGATATATAAAACTAATTCATAAAACTAAAAATTTAATAAGAAAATTAATATAAATGTAAGCAATAATATTTTATTTTTGATAAATTTCTTCGGAGGCAGGTGATTCATTTGTTTGGAAGAACTACAACAAAAGTAGGCCAACAGATAGACTGAACACCTAAAGTGAGATAGGTATCAGCAGTAATATTCCTGTAGAATGTTGGGGATTTAAATAGCTCAAATGTTCAAACAGAAACTCTGATTGGTCCATGCTTGAAAATTGACTTGATGATTTCATCTCAAAAACTAAAACTGCTATTTGATTAAAGAAATTTAACAACCACTGCATTTCTTTAACTACTAGGTTTATAGAAAATATAAATCCATACATAAATCTACTACTCTGTTAAGTAAGAAAAAATGCATTCTTCTTCTTAACGTGCCTGTCCGGTTCGAACGTTGGCTACCATCATAGCTATCTTGGTCCTGTCCTCTGCAATGCGGAAAAGTTGGGCTAAGCTTTGTCCATACCAGTCTCTCAGGTTAGCAAGCCAGGATATTCTTCTTCGGCCTGGCCGTCTTCCACCATTCAATCTACCCTGCAGAAATGTTCCGACATTTAATGTTACTGAATTATTCACTGATGACACAACCATTGTAGTATCAGCAAAAAATGCAAAAGCAGTTGAAATGGCAGCTAATAACGTGTTAAACAGAATATATAAATAGTTGTTTTATAATAAATTAACACTAAGTATACACAAAAGAAACTACATTCAATTTTCTTGTACTCCACATTTAATATCTACCGTACCAAGAATCTATTTAAACGGATTATTCTAAAAAAAAGTAACGGACACCAAGTGGCTTGGCGTTTACATAAATGAGAAACTAACACATATATATCTCATATAAATCACATGTATATCTTACCTAATAAACCGTCTTAGCACAAAAACTATAGTGTGTTTTATTTTGCGAAATCTCCGGAAAAATCTTGTCGGAAGAAGATTATGATAACTACTTGTTTTGCGTTATTCCACTCTGTACTCAGCTATGGGGTCATGCAGTGGGGCAACTCAACCAAACACCTTAATTTTTTGCACACAAAAATACGCAATTAGAATTATCGCAAATATTCCAAAGCATTATTCTTGCAAAAGATTGTTTGTTAAATACAATATTATCTCCTTACCGTTTCTTTATATTTGCAATTTTAAAATTCGCGAAAGGAAGTGTTATTTACAAAATATAACTACAATTACAATTATGAAACTCGTCACAACGATGACTTCAGAATTGAAAAATACACAACTTCAATGTTCTCGAAAACAAATTCACTACAATTCCGTTCGGTTTTTCAACAAATTACCATCTAGGACTCATTAATTTAATACTTTGATCGGGAAGTAATAGGTTTTTTAACAAAACATGCATTTTTTTCTGATCAGGAGTTCTCAAATTATCTTACAAAGAATGCTCTTTAAATGTAATCTGTGTAGAAATTTTAACTTTTGTAACATTGTAAGGTATAAACGACAAACCTAAAATTCCAATGTAAAAATTTAGTAAAATTTAAGTTGTATTTTAATGTACAAGTCATTTTTTTGAGAATACTTATATAAGGTTGTAAACAAAAATTTTTTTGTTTGAAAAAACTTTAAATGTACGTATATTATTACATTTTTGATTATGTCTATTCTATTTTGGTCGCTGACAAATACAGATTTATTTATTTATTTACGAAATCGTTGAGAAAGAGAACATTAATGTCTTCAAATGTACAGAGGCAGTTGATGTACTTACTGATTTTTTCATAAATGTTAGTTCCGTTATAACTTACATTCAAAAAATCCTAAATTTTCTTATAGCTGTAATTAATTCCAGTCCCTAATGAATAAGAGAATCCCTAAATTAGGTTCTACGAGGTCCTAATTAGGTAAATTAGGTCCTCATACGTTTCATTTCACTGCAGTGTCATGTGAAGAGGTCTTGAGAGAGTCGGGAGCATGAAATCTAAATAATCAACAGACATTTTCCATTTGTTCACAAAATTTATTCACAAAAGTATATGTACAATCCGAATCATTCATTCTCTCACGCAGTATATCATAATTGTATTATAAAATTAGTCTTTTTTGAATAATTAATGTTAACAAAAATAAAACCACTTTATAAAAAAGAATATCCAGAACCTCCTGAAAATTAGAGATTCATACCATTTCTATTAGTATTCTCAAAAGTCTTAAAAAAAGTCTTTTGTTCTCAAATTCAAATGTATCTAAACGCGAGAAATTTTTTTTCACCTTTACAATTTGGCTTTTAGAAATTAGATTGGTTGACCTGCTCAGCTGTGTTCAAGTTGTTAAAGACAACTTGTTCTTAAGTTGTTAGTTTTAGCAATTACTACCGATCTGAAAAAAACCTAGAAAGATCATCATTCTATTTTATAATGGAAATTAAAACGCTACGAGTTTTTCACAGCGATGTCGCTGTGAAACAAATAAATTCGTTCTTTGAAAAACAATCACAGTGTGTGGAAATTGATAGGCCTAAATCTGATTAATTTAAATTAAAACGGAGATCGTCTACTACCAGAGTTCCACAGAGGTTTATCCTTGGCCCTTTATTGTTTCTTACATTTATTCATTTTTTCTACTAAATTTGTTAATGTACGTTCGCTGATGACAAAACCACTGTAATATCAGTAGAAAGTACATGAGCAGTTGAAACTATAACTAATAACTGGTTAAAGAGAATGCATAAATGGTTCTCTCGCAATAAATCAATATTAAATTTTAATATTAATTTTTTACGAGATATATTTTAATATAAACAAAACACATTACATTCATTTTTCCAGAAACGTGCTCGCTTCTCATCATGCGGTCTTGGGTTCGAATCCCATTCAGGCACGGCATATTTTCATACGTTACAAAAATCATTTCATTCTTCACCGTCTGCATTAGCGGTAATTGCAGAACAGTCGGACGTTAAACAAAAAAAAATGTAACGTTTATTATACACACTTCCTCACAAAATGCATACTAAGACTCCAATCTTAAAAACCCCATTTTTGCCAATTTTGATGAAACAGAAAACAATAGAAAATCACTAATTGCCGCTTAACATTCCTTTGGGAATGTTGTACAAAACATTTATGATATAAAAGTTGTAGGTTTTTGATTACCTATAACTTCTATTGAACAATTTTTTCGTACAATGCATACTAGGCCGCAATCTTAAATATCCAGTTTTTTACAGATACTCGTGGAGGAAACAGAACATCACTAAATGCTGCTAAACTAAGCGTTGTAATAAATAATAGTTTAAACAAAAGGTATTGGTTTTTTAATTTTCTACAACTTTAGTTATATAGACACTAGGTTCTGGTTTTGAATAAAATAAAATAAAATAGACACTTTTGCCCTAGAATGAGTATTAAGGCCACAATCTTCAAAAAAATATTTTTTTCTACGAGAGCACAGCCTGCCCAAAAAATTCAGCAGTCATAAAGCTTATCCTATCGTGTAGGGCATAAAAAAATTTAGTAAACGAGGCGATTAAAAAACATTGTAGTAGGAGTTTTTGAGAAAATCGCAAAAAAGAGAAATAGTACAAATTTTTCACTTTTTTGCTAACTACTACTGGTTGAGCGATTTTGACAAAATGTTCGTGTCAGGTCCTCTATTAGTACCTAATTTAAAATCTTAATTTCAATTTCGTAAAATGTACCGTCCTTGAGATATTTCGTTCACACATAAATTGCTAAAAACATGTTTTTGGTTTTAGGGGTCAGAAAATATGTACATCAGGTGAAAACTCGATTTCGAAAAATCGACATTAAAAAAATACCTACTTTCCTTCCCTAAATTTAGGTACTGGGCCAGAGAAAGTAATAAAATTTAAAAACCTTATTTCAAACATTTTCTACAGCAGTTAGTTGAACGTTAACCGCTAAAATTAACCACTAAATTTCCATATTTTAATTCTAACCGGGGTTGATTTTAATTTTGGTTCATCCATATATTTGGCTTGATTAAAATCAGGTTGTTTTACATATCACATTGTTTATAATTAAACAAAGGTAATACTTTTCATTATTTACATTGGCAATAGAATCCTGTGATTGTTGCACACTATTTAAAAAAAAAATAGTATATTACTAATATATGACAATGTCTTTCCATTTTTGATCGCTGACAATTAAAGATTTACTATTTATTTAATTTAGTTATTGTAAAAATTTTAGAGGGTTGAGTAATTAGAGGTAGTATGACATACAGTAAAAATGGTTTCAGTTAAAAAATAAATTAGCTCTTAGTTATTAACAGTACTAATATTTGAAACTTTGGTTGTGTAAGCTTTGATACAAAAACTTTGACTGATTTTGCTCAGTTTTATTGTTTTATCTGACAATTTATGTAATGAAGAGTGGGTACGGCTGATGATTTAATTTCGTAAAAGGTATAGAGAGGGGTTTATTTATTACCGATTACTTATGGTATGGATCCACGCTTCGCCAATGACAAAAACATGTTTTAGAGGGAAAATTATTTAAATTTCATAAAATTATTTGTTACATTTGTGTACTATTCTGTAATACAATAGTAGATGTTTTATAGATTTGAAATGCATTGTGTTAAATCAAATTTTTATTAAAAATGTGTTTGAACCGCATAAAAGTAATTTCAATAATTTATAAAATACATTACATACAATTCAGCGAATTTAAAAATACTATTTCAATTTAAATGGAATGGATGAAATTTTTTCCAAGTTTATTCTTCGTAGATTTTGGCTATTTGCCCTGGCAAGGTGATTCAAATGACGTAAATTGAATAAACAGAATACCTTCCGTTTAACTATTTAAATTTTTTATTTTATTAGAAAACATTTTGTATTTGAATTTGTATAGTATGATTAAAAATAAATAAGTATGTAAACTGGAGTTAATCATGATTAAATAAATAAATAAATAAAGGTAAATTTGTTTTAAAATTTATTTTAAATACGGTACGAAATTTGTTTAACGTTGATTCTAAACGAACACGATTTATGGAAAGAAGATGTGAGTAACTGACTGAAAATAAATTGACAGTAGGAACATTAAAATGTTTGTGTTTATGTGTGTGTGTGTGTGTGTGTGTGTGTGTGTGTGTAATTGCGCGCGCGCTCGCACACAACTATACAACAAACACTCACTTACACATTATACATTAATAATATTTTTCAAAACTGAATAATATTTTAACTTAAGCCGTTTACCTTGACCCAATTAATATCTTTTTTTTCGAAATTACTAGCAATTTTTCTTAGGTGTTTGTTGTACAGTGGTTTTCCTTTTAAATTCCTCTCAATTAACCGATCTTTTCATTAACCGACTTTTTTCCAAGTGTGTTATCTTTAAAGAAACGAGATGCGGAACAACCCTAACCTATTTTAATATAAAACCAACTTTTTTGCCGCGACGTTAACATAAAAACAAGAAATTTAAAACCCTTAATAAAATATACGAATGAATTACCTCGAATTAAATGTCTTCCCTTTCTTCTTCTTCTCCTCGTTCTCTACGTCTCTTCAAATTTTACTCCTTCTTCACTAACCGATTCACCTTTAAGTCCCAAGGGAACTAATTATGAATTTCCTGGGTTCGAACCAGCAAACCTCTGGTTGACAAACCTCCCTCTCCCACCAACCGCTCAACCAACCTGGAGAGCCAATGGAAAGGAGAACTACCCCAATGAATGGCTGAAAATTGGCAGGTGGAAGAAAAGCCCAAAAACACAGAGGGAGAAATACACCCGTCTAAACAATATCAGATGATTGACCGTTGGCTATATTTTCAACTTATTGTCTAACTACTACTCTAATGCATCTAATCTAACAATAGGGGTATTTCCCAGGCATTATTTAATGTCATAACTGATTAATGGAAGTTATAGTAATTGGGAATAACCACAACTTCCATTGCCGGCCGCATTGGCGTAGTTGGTAACGTGCTTGCCTCTCATCATGCGGTCTTGGGTTCGAATCCCATTCGGGCACGGCATATTTTCATACGTTACAATATATCATTTCATTCTTCATCGTCTGCATTAGCAGTAATTGCAGAACAGTAATATACTTGTACTTTTACAATGGTACAACTGGAACAGTATCGAGATTCGAGGAGGATACCCGGAGGTCTCTACGTCCAGCAGTGGACTGATATGAACTACGAAGAAGAATGCAGATTATATCCTACTGTCGATTTCTTTGTTATAGATACCCGAGTTTGGAGCCTTGTTTCATCAAAACCGCTTGTTCAGTTTTTAACGTACTATACACTAAAATTTAACTCATTTCAATCTGCGTTGTTTGTTATGCGTGTGCTGGAAGGACAGGTCCCAGGTATGCTAATAAAATACGTATTAGGCCTACTAAGTTACAACGCGGCCACACAGTTAAGCTTCTTCCACCTCCACAGCATCTACCATTATTTAAATATCTAAAATTTCTACCGAAAAACTGGTCAATCGCTGTTCCATAACATTAATGAATTTGTATTAAATTTTTTATACTAAATACAATGATTTTTTTAAATTGCCGAATTAATAAGCGGTTACGGAGTTAACACGGGTTCAGAATTTTACTGATAACTCAAAATTTAAATATGCTAAAAATCTTTAATTTTGTTTGAACAATAAAAACATACAGGTTTATATATCGGCGAAATCTCACATAAATTCATCAAGCGGTGTTTGAGTTATAAGCCTCTAAATGCATCCAATGTGTTGCAGCAACAAAAAAACCGGCTCTTTTTTTCTTCTCATCCTGATATCGGCATATTAAAAACGCTAAAAATATGAAACTGACAGTTACTACGCAGATTGAAATGAGCTAAATTTTGGTGTATAGTACTTTAAAATTGAATAACCGGTTTTGAAAAAGCAAGGCTCTAAACTCGGGTATCTATAATAAACAAATCGATAGTAATTCTCATTATCTCAACTACACTGCTATAATCATCTCATTGTAACATAAATATGTTTGTAACAGTTCAAGAAAACTTCAAACGTCATATTTTCGATGCATTTCTATTAAAGTTTAAAATAAGTTTTCTTTATTGCAACTTTCACAGACCCCGGGGTGACAGTCCTATTTTAACCATCCTTATCAAACGGTTTTTTTAATAACTGTCTACTAAGTTAGTGGTTGAAGTGACTAACCCATTTACTACGACAATGGGAATCCGGCGAGATAGTATTTGAAAATTTAATAAAATAGTAAACTAAATTCATGAAACGGGAAATAATATTAAAAAGTTATATATAACTTTTATGAAAGTTATATACAGTTGATAAAGTTATATTCAAAAGAGGTAAACGATCAAGATAGGTGTTGTGTTATTGTTAAAATTCGTGACATTGTCTCTGGTGTTAAGGTTTTCAACTTGCGATAAAATTATCTACTTCAACAATCATCAGACGTGGGGGAAATATGTCTTCATTATACGTCGGTATATGTTTTACCTCACACTGTTGTAACAATTTCAGTATTTTCTGCTTAATCCTATTTCACCCTTCAGAAATTTAGTAAAATGACGAGGAAACCTTTATCATTTAAAATTTACATTTCCATTTTCCGACGGTATTAATACTCAAAATATTTTTAAAGTCATGTCTCCAATACATCGAGGCTAAATATTTAATCATCAAATTAATGTACAGTAACGTTTGAATATTGTTTATTTCGTTATTTGTTTAGTTTGGTCGGAATTCCACGTACCCTTTTTCGTACTTTTGAACACGCCAATTTTATGATATGCAAACAATTTCACCTACATAAAAAGCGGGATTATTGTTCTATCTGTTGAAGTACCTACTAAAGGATGTTAAACGAACTTTGCAAGGAATTTTAAATAATAAAATAAATTTTTTGAGAATTTCATATTTTATAACTTGAATCCTATTAAAAAGTTTAGCAATTTCTATTGAATTAAACAAATATTTTACATTTCGTTCGTATTCTCAAGGATTACCCTTGTTACTGTTGCTTTGAATTCTTTTCTGCTATCATAATGTTTGTGTTTTCGTACTTTATATGTACTTCATTGTACCGAATTTCATATCTTTTATTAGGCTTAATGGCGTACAGACGTTCAAAAATTAAAAAAAAATTGATTTTCTTCTTTTTTTTTATTATTCTCTATAGGTATCTGATTAATTTAGTGTATAAATTGTAGCTGTACTGTTATTGTAAACCCTTGAAAATTAATGAAAGAAATGATCGTGGCCGCCAACTTTTCAGTTTTTTTTACTTGTTTATTGCTTACTTTTGTTTCGTTTGAATTCTGTCAGTATTACAGTTCTTTCCCTTACAGATGGAATCGTATGCAAGAATTAGCTGTCATGTTGTGAATGCATTGTTTGTGGGAAAGTAACCTAGAAATTTGTGCTGTACTGTTTAGGTTTTACTATTGTTTTGTACTTAAACGTGTTTGTATTGTTTTGAAAAACGGTGATTTTCCGGAAAAAGTGGTTTTTCTCACTTCAGTACCATTTTCTCAGAGACGAATGAAGATATCTCCTTTAATTTTTGGCCAGAGTATCTGCATAACTATCTATATCTGACATGCTAAATAATTTGCCATTATTATTAATTTTATGAGTTAGATGAGCTATATATTTCAAATTTGGTCAATTTTAGATCAAGTGTAAAAAATATTGTTGAAAAAATTCAGAATTTAAAAAAGCAAAGTAGTATTAATATACACTAAAAAAAATAATTTAATAAATAAAATGGTTCTTTTTAAATCTCTATCTATAGTAGTATCTGAGAAAATGGTACCAGAAAATTACTAAATTAACATGCGTGAAATACAAACTTCTGTACCACCTTAACAGTTTTAAGTGTTATTCTTTGGCTTTCCTATCCTCTCTTCCAGAATATGGGTGATCTAGCTTATGGGTATATGGGTATATAGCTTATCGCACGCATGAATTAAGAGTGGTGGCAATGACTATCTTGTTAATGTTCACATTTGATTTTTTTCAGCAGCTAATAAAGATATTGGTTTCACATTTTTAATTCATATTCAGTTTCATCTAATACATTCTTAGACGATAAAATGTTTTTAAAGCATTTCGTTTAATAGAGAAAATATTTTATCCGTCAGGCTCACCCAATGCACCAAACAAAACCAGCATCACTGGGGTTTACCAGAATTCATTAAAAAATCCTTCAATAAGTAGTTGTATTGCAGTACGATGAGAACCTTCTAAACAATTTAAGTCAACAGCTTCAGTAGTTTAAAGTAAGTGAAAATTATAGAAGTAAAAAATTTAAAATCGGTAATTCTACTAAAAACTATGGTACAATTTCCCTTAATACTTTTTCTCGAAACATCTGATCCTAAATTCTGAAAGAACTGAATATTTAGAATTAAGATGGATGATATCTTCATCCTCTTGAGCATCACACAGAGAACAAACGCACCTGCGGCTTTTTCTGGCAGAATTATAATTGAGAGACAGAATGGCATAGGAATTCTGTACCATATATCGTCGGTGAAAGGTGTTAAACTACTAAATCGATTTTCTGAAACTTTACAGGAGAGCTGACAAACTGAATGAAACTCGTATCGTTCCCATGGAGATGGCAGATAGGAGTGTCACCACAAAACCTGTATTAAAACTGATTATTAGAGTTGGTAGTTTTTCTAGTAGATAGACTTAATTTTATTTCTTACAATGACACCAAAATCAGATTTTTACCTAAAAATGGAGTTATCAGGTTAATCCTCTTCACCAACGATATTCAGTTTCAATATATGTTTTATAACATAGATAATACTCGAAAATGAAAGAAGGTGGAAACATTTTTAGATAAATTTACTCTTGGTTAAATAATGTAGGTGAAAAGGAAAGGTCAAATGTCATAGGTCGATCCGTGTGTAGGTCAGATGTACTAATTGAAATGTGGGGGAACGAGTTACATGTATTAAATCAACAATTATATGTGTACACTAAATAACTATGGCGAAAATCAATGTAATGGACCACGAGAAGCGATTAGACCTACTGATTAATAATGTTCTATGTATCATTTTGCATTTACATAACATCGAACTGGTTAAACCAACATTGATACACCAAATCTCATTAAATTTGAAATCCATAGAACTTATCTGTTATTTAAACATGAATTTAAATTTCTCAGCTTCTAGTTTTGTGTTGTTTATTATTTTAAATTGAATACTATTGTTTTCCCTTTAGCCAACATAACCAAATTGAGAGATACTAAAATCATTTACACAGTTCTGTTGACACAACGAATTTTACAGTTCTATCACTTTTTAATGAATAGGTTTTGGAAAAAACTATTTCATCATAAATTCTGTGGAAATTTTACAGTATTCTTTAATTTAAATTTTATGATATATTATTCTTTAAAACATTTTTCGCATATTTTCTCTCTTCACTTTCTCATTTCATCATATTTATAAAACTTCTGAAGCAAAAAATGTGGTCTTTTTTAATATAACCGTTTGTGTTCGCGTGTGTTTGTGTTATGAAACTAAGAAACAATTAGTGACGAGACTCTGTTCGAGTTTCAGAGATCAGTTTTTAAAATTACGTACAGCTTAATATTTCATATTGCAATCTAAATCTTTTCGTAGTTGATTCATTCATTTCAGAAAGCCCCATAATTCAAAATGTTTTATATTTTCCGTTTGCGCGTTTTAGGAATAATTCAAAGTAGGCTAAATACACCATTCTCTAAAATAATGACATTACTTTCCTTTACTATTATTATTAATATTAATATAGTAATAATATATTAATAATAATTATTATTATTATTTATTTATTCCCATAATATTACACATTGCATAAAAAATAAATTGCGATAATACAAAATTTCTTACAGTAAACTACTATCCTATTATGCTAGAGGTGGTGGAAATTATCCCATCCAATTATGGACAAAACCATGTACTAGGATGGGTTGGAAACTGTTAAATAAATATCAAATAACTGAATTAATAACTATTAGCAATAGCATTCAATACCTACTATATTTACTTACTATACTAACTTAACCAATACTTTGCTATTTACTAAGATTACGATTGTATCAATTATGATACATTACATTTTAATAATTATTAAACTTACACTATTTTTAATAAAAATAAAAATAATTTAATACAACCTAAAATTTATTATTACATTTATAAATAATAAATAAAAAAATACAATAAAAAATCAAATAAATATACTATTTTATTTTCCTCCTGTCTCTTTAGTTACATCTAATTTTAAATATTATATTAATATTAATTATTAATATTATAATACTATTCATACTAAGTAAAGGTTTATTCTAAAGGTTTTCTTCCAATTAAAAAATGAAAATGGGTAATTTTTTAAACCTTAAGATATTCCAGTGGAAGTGATCATAAAAACACATAGACATTCCAGTGGAAGAGGTCATAAACATTTCTATACAAAAATCTTTATATGGAAGGCAACTACTCTTGGTGACGGCAACGAAGAACGTGAAAATCATTGAACGAGTTGATTGAGAATCAATTGAACGAGTTATGAAAATTAAAATTTTTATTTACTTATGTCAAGAATTCCAATTTCGATTGTTGCAAAAAGCTTCTTTAATCACTTAGCCTATGTAAAGTCGTGTAGTAAATAAATATTAATGTATAACACAATTTTCTTATCATTATTTAATAACGTATTTCGTACAGAAACAACGTAAGTCAGCATTTTACTCCAGTTTACTTCAGAATCACCATACGTAAAAATTAGTGCATTGTTAATCAAGTGCCTTATTTTAAAAAAAGTTAAAGTAGTACATATTACCATAAAAAGGACAGACACAAGTTATATTTCTACTTTCTCTTGTCTATATGAATATATAGGAAGGAAAGTATTATTTTCATGTCGATTTTTCGAAATTGAGTTTTCACCGGATCAACACGTTTTCAGACCCCCTAAACCCAAAAAACATGTTTTTAGTGATTTGTTTGTGTGTGTGTGTGTACGTGTGTGTGTACAGAATATCTCTAGAACGGAACATCGTACAAACTTGAAACTTGAAACTTCAAGTTTCAAGTTTCACATAATTATTTTTTTGAGGTTAGCCAAACTGAGAACATGACTGCCCTAAAGAAATACATAAGTGTATATGATAAAATTTATTGAAAATTAAAAGATCTACAACTTTTATTTAGAGCATTTTTCTCTACAGAGCCTAGTTTTGCGTGAAATAGTGATTTTCTGTATTTTTTAGCCAAACTGAGGTTGATTTTTATTTTGCGTCTTACACTCATAATTAGAATTATGTTATGTTTATTGAGGTTAGTTTTTTGTTTATTTCTGATGTTTTAATACTAATGTTAGGTTCATTGTTAATTTTTTGCATTGGCAAGAGAAAGTTGCGTGCGTGTTTCACACCAGATTTTTTATGATTTAATTACACAAAACGTAAATACTAAATTAATAACATGGAATCGAAATACATTACACACATTATTAAATTGATCAATATTGGAAAAGTGAAAAAGTTAATAGCTGCAAGCACCTTGGGGAAGTAGTACTAGTTTTTGACCAGCAAAATGGGAGCTAATAGCAGGTGAGGAAAGATGACAAGTGCAGTCAAAACTCACAACCTGTGTAAGAAGAGAGCACTCTCGAGACAACCCAACATGAGGTATTATAATACTGTGATAAAACCAGCTCATCTGTATGGAAGTGAATGCCTTAGAATGACCGGGTCTTACAAAAGCAGAGAAATTAGAGAGGAAGGTTCTCTGCAAGATAATTGGTTCAGAGACCAACCATACAGTACATGTTACGAGGAAGATAAGAACTGTAAAAAAAAACCATTACTGGAAACGATTAGAAAAAGAAGACTCAAATTGTACGAACACCTGTAAAAAATGGACGACAAACGTTTGAAAAAATAAATTTTTAAGGCATTAACCTAATAACATAAGGTGTTGAATAATTGAGTTAAAAAAAACATAAGAGATTTTGAAAAGATGGAATAAACCAAGAAAATATAGTAAACCAAACCAAATTCTGACAACTGATATCTAACTTTAAGGGCTTTTGCGAAGAACAAGAGTAAAACAGGATGGATGTAAGTAAGAAGAAAATCCTATCCTAAACAATGAATGAACGCTGAGAGCATAAACGGTTAAAAGAACTTTCAGAAACGTATTAAATTACTTTATACGTTCTAATATTACCCTAAACGGAAAAAGTAATAAGCACAAAAAATAGAGATAAAATATAATAATAGTAAAATAACATCTATTAGGAAGCCAATTTAAAATAAAATGTATACATCAGAGCAATATTTGCTCTGTACAAGTTAGATAAACCTTCTTTTACAGTAACCTTACTAGAAATCCTGACATTTGACTTATACTTATTTCTATTTTATTTTCCGGTCTACTTATCACATAATTAAATTTTCTTGAAACTTTCAAAACTTTCCGTATACATTTTTATATGAAATATAAATATAAAATATAAATAAATATGATGAAAGAAGGAAAAGTGTTGCAAAATTAAAGAAAAATTGTTATTCCATTTAGCAATTTAATAAATGTTTACTATTTATAGATAATAACTATCTAAAAGTTCTAAGAGCAGAGAGTTTTAGAAAATCCACAGTGTGTTTGTGTGTTATTTCAATTTCTTTTCACTGATCACACTTCTCTGTTATATTCATTTTAATCAAAATACGTTCTTTAATGAAACTTATACAGTAATATTACTATTATTTATTATTAAAATATAACGTTTTTAGTGTAACTAATTAAAGTAAGACTGTAAATTACGTGAAAAAAGTATTTTAATGAAAAAAATTAAATTTTTAGGAGGTTTACCTAGAAAAATGATCGTGTCACCAAGAACGAATATTTTTCATATTTTTATACGGATCGTTTTACAGAAAAGGAATTTTAGTTTATTAAAATATCTGTATTACTGTTTTTAGTAGGCTACTCTCAGCTGTTGGTTCAGCTTTC
Organism: Catonia carolina; assembly: GCA_035578175.1. NCBI lineage: Eukaryota > Metazoa > Arthropoda > Insecta > Hemiptera > Achilidae > Catonia > Catonia carolina. The sequence goes on from JAQMRL010000007.1 coordinate 52,471,642, forward strand.
TAACAAAATGTAGATGGGAAATTTACTCGTTTGTGTACATATTGTTTTTGATTTGTGCCTTCTTGTTTCTTACCTTTCCCCGTAAATTTAAATTTTTAACATTAAGGTACATTTTTCTCAGAATCCAATAAACGTAGCAGGCTGAAATTTTTACCAGTTAATTATCTTGTACATCCACATATACCGACATCTTTATAACTTACTCAGGTGCTCCGAAAGTTAGTAATACGAAAAACAGGTAAAAAACAATTTGTAAACATTTTATGTTATTCGTAGTTTTTAAAAAAAATTATATGTTCCAAAGATTAAATTCAAAAAAAATAATAGCTCGAGAAGAAACCCACACTTATGGTGTGTAAAGTATAATTTCGCTATTTTTACCAGTCCTATGAAAAATGTACCTAAAAATAGCAAATTTAACATTGGCGGGATACAAAGTACAGTCTCCGTTTAAAATTGGAACATGAATTTTGAGCAACTTTGCATATGTTTTGACTATTTCAGCTATAACAATACTAATAGTTGTGAGCTTTATGTTTTGACGTTACTACCAGAATCACTTCACCTCTCGCCATTCAGCGTTGCCCCTTCAGACACGCCTAACCAGTAAATATTAGTGATCATTTGATTTTTTCGCTTTATTATGATGTATTAATTGATTATAGCTCATTATCACTTTACATTGAGATTTTATCTGTTGTAAACAAAATTTTAATTACTAATTAATTATGGTTTTAATTGTAAATTGTATTACATTTACTGTTACTTTCAGCTGAACTATAATAGTTCGTAACCCTTTATAGTATTAAAACCCGTCTTAAAGAAAACTATTGATAAAGGGATTGTCAATGATCCTTGTTCTATGTCACTGCCTTCAATTAATCGAAGAACTGGGAAAATAAATTCGGAGCGCAAGGAAAATTAATAATTATTACCAAAATGTAGAGTTACTTTAAAAATTTTTTGACGATCTTAATGACGCACGAAATTTATCTATATATATAAAATTTTATGTATATGTGTGTGTATGTACTCCTGTATCTCATAAATTACTGAACCAATTTTCATGCAGTTTTTTTATGTTGTAACTATGATGCCGGTGCAGGTTTTAGGCTGTTGAAACCCTTAAAAAGTTAGCCATAAAGGGTTGAAAACAATGTTTATGTTCTACATTAAGGCTTTTATGAGGTTAGATAATCTGCTGCTTTTAAACCAGCTGATGTGATTCAAATAAATATTTGTCATAAATAAAGTCATATGATTTAGCAAATAGCGACGTGGTGCTAAGGATCAGCTGGTGACAACATCACATGATAATTTTATTGTATTTTATAATGTAGGCCTAGATACGATTTTGTATTGTTGAGTATTTTATAAAAGTAAAGTTCCGTGTTTCGTAAATTTGTTTTAATTTACTTTTAATTGGTGAGTGATCAATTGCTATGATATTTTATTTTGACTTTTATTTTATTCAACGTATAGTTTTTAATTATAGTTTTTGGATTTGTCAATTATTTTTTTGTAGTTATTTTTTGTTGTTTTTTACTTTCTCTTGCCTATATGAATATATAGAAAGGAAAGTATTGTTTTCATGTCGATTTTTCGAAATCGAGTTTTCACCGGATCTATACGTTTTCAGACCCCCTGAACCCAAAAAACATGTTTTTAGCGATTGGTCTGTGTGTGTGTCTGTGTGTCTGTGTGTGTGTGTGTGTGAACAGAATATCTCAAGAACGGAACATTGTACGAACTTGAAACTTGAAACTTAAGTTACATACCACTACCGGACGCGACACGAACATTTTCATCAAAATCGGTCAACCGGAAGTAGTAGTTTATTCGTATAATTTTGCAGTTTTTTGCGATTTTCTCAAAAACTGGTCCTACGATTTTTTTTAAAATCGCCTATTTTACTCAATTTTTTATTCTCTACAAGATAAGGTAGGCGCCATGTTTGCTGAAATTCTCGGTGAGGCTGTTTTCACGTAAAAACGTTGTTTTTTTAAGATTACAGCTTTAATATAAATTTTAGCGCAAAAACTTATATAATAAAAGTTGTAGAGAATTTAAAAACCTACAACTTCTGTTTCAAACATATTTTTGTATGACGCTTAGTTTAGCAGTAATTAGCGATTTTCTGATTTTTTCTCACGAAAACGTGTGAAAAATCGATTTTTTTAAGATTTTGGCCTTAGTATGCATTTTACGACAAAAGTGTATATAACCAAATTTATAGGAAATTTAAAGATCTACAACTTTTATTTAACGTATTTTTCTCTACAGAGCCTAGTTTAGCGTGAAATAGTGATTTTCCGTATTTTTAAGCCAGACAGGTTGATTTTCATTTTGAGTGTTTCACTCATGACTAAAATAAGGTTATGTTTATTGAAGTTAGTTTTTTGTTTATTTCTAATATTTTATTACTAATGTTAAATTATATTGTAAATTATTTGCATTTCAAGAGAAAGTTGTGTGAGTGTTTCACACCAGATTTTTCCATTTTCAATAATGCCATCAAAAAAATATCACTAGGAAGGAAATCATCAAAAGCAAAAAAACTTCAAAAAGCAAGAACTGCTGAAAAGTTATTACACCATTTTTCGCGTGCAAAGCCGCGACAGGGCTTGCCAGTATTTTATAAATGTTCCAACAATAAGCGCTGATACATGTAAGTGAGCCAAAAAGCAGTTCAATCAGTAAAACAGGAAGTTAAAAAGCCTGACAAAGGTGAAAAAAAATTTCATGCACCAAGAAAACTATTTTGAAAAGTAGTCCTGTGACAAATTTAGACAGTTCCACAATAAAAAAAAAACTGTAAAGAACCAGATAAACTAAAAATCTGGTGTGAAACACTCACACAACTTTCTCTTGCCAATGCAAATAATTTACAATATAATTTAACATTAGTAATAAAATATTAGAAATAAACAAAAAACTAACCTCAATAAACATAACCTTATTTTAATCATGAGTGAATGACGCAAAATGAAAATCGAACTCAATTTGGCTTAAAAAAAACGGAAAATAACACTTTCACGCTAAACTAGGCTCTGTAGAGAAAAATACGTTAAATAAAAGTTGTAGATCTTTAAATTTCCTATAAATTTGGTTATATACACTTTTGTCGTAAAATGCATACTAAGGCCAAAATCTTAAAAAAATCGATTTTTCACACGTTTTCGTGAGAAAAAATCAGAAAATCGCTAATTACTGCTAAACTAAGCGTCATACAAAAAAATGTTTGAAACAGAAGTTATAGGTTTTTAAATTCTCTACAACTTTTATTATATAAGTTTTTGCGCTAAAATTTATATTAAAGCCGTAATCTTAAAAAAACAACGTTTTTACGTGAAAACAGCCTCACCGAGAATTTCAGCAAACATGGCGCCTACCCTATCTTGTAGAGAATAAAAAATTGAGTAAAATAGGCGATTTTAAAAAAAATCGTAGGACCAGTTTTTGAGAAAATCGCAAAAAACTGCAAAATTATACGAATAAACTACTACTTCCGGTTGACCGATTTTGATGAAAATGTTCGTGTCGCGTCCGGTAGTGGTATGTAACTTAAGTTTCAAGTTTCAAGTTCGTACGATGTTCCGTTCTTGAGATATTCTGTTCACACACACACACACACACACACACACACACACACACACACACACACACACACACACACACACACACACACACACACACACACACACACACACACACACACCAATCGCTAAAAACATGTTTTTTGGGTTCAGGGGGTCTGAAAACGTATAGATCCGGTGAAAACTCGATTTCGAAAAATCGACATGAAAACAATACTTTCCTTCCTATATATTTATATAGGCAAGAGAAAGTAAAAACTGTAAAGAACCAGATAAACTAAAAATTGAAATAGAACTACAATAAATATCGGTAACGTATCGTATTTGTTGATACATATATATTTTTGCTTTCATGTTGCCGTGCACTTGCGCGAGAGTGAGGTAATTGTACAAATGGGATTCAATGCGCTCTACCAGTAGTACCGGTTTGTGCTAAGCAACACTGATTCTGAAAATGTTCGACATGTTTGATTAGAACCTATAAGTTTTTTTCGCTAACCATAAATAAGTACTAGTTTGTTCAGGTTTGGCTGCTGTTAATGTACGTGTAATAGTGTTTTGCAGTGTCTTTAAACGTTTACTAAAGAATAACACATTTACATTTTACATATTTGGTTGTTTCTCATAAAAATACAACTAAAGTTCATAATAAATTTAATGCTAAATTTCCAGGTGTGTCTTTACCAACTCGGTACATTTAGAAAACTTAAATAAGAAATTTGAAACAACAGGAAACATTTGAATTCGGAATGAATAAATTCTACACAAGGTTGCCGAAGCTTCTGAAGCCAGCCTTAGTAAATCGACTTGGAAGTATTTTTCTGAATTAATCATATCATTAAGAAGCTTATGAAGAATTTCACAAATTGTAAAATTTAAGCTGTACAATGCATCTTTACTTCACCGTCTTTATAAGGACAATCAGAATAGGGCGGTTGTAGATTTATGAGTTGGTAGCTAATCGTAATGAAGCCGATTCAAACTTTTTGCAATAAATTTTGTGGTGGGATGAAGTACGTATGGTGCTATGGACCTATGTTATTTATAGTATCTTAATTAGTGATGAAGTATTACTTACTTCAAACGTAATGGATGTGTCAAGAGGCATAATTTCGTGTACCCAAATATAAAATATCATAATGTAACACGAGCAGTTAGGTCTAGTACCATTCAAACATTTTTTAAAAACCTAAGACCTGAATCCTTTAAAACCTAAAACCTTTCAGTTTTAACCAACGTATGAAAAAATATCTCATTTTCGTGAAAAACAATATTTAAAAACAAACTGTTTTTACTAATAAGTAACAAATTGTAAGTAAGTAATTATAAGTAGCAACTATTAAGTAGTAACTGTAAGTAATTGTCACTAAAAAGTAACAATTTAGCCTGGTTTTGTTATTAATAAAAGTCGAATTTCAATATCTTGTATTAATTTTTACTTACTTAATTTACAAAATTTTTCTCAGAATTTAATATTCTACGTATTAAATTAACAAAATTAAAACTATTGGGAATCCAACAGTCATTTTACGTTAAATCTAAAAACTTGATTTTTGACTCCTAATATTCGTGTTTCGGTGTTCATTTGGTTAAAAAATAAAAGATGTCATTAAATTTGTTTTATAATAAAGCCTTAAAAAATTCAGTAAGGTCTCATTTCACCGAATAAACTAAATTTCGGGCGAAATATTTCACTGGTCGTAATCACTAATGAAGTGTTTCCAAATTTGTGTTTCTATGATCAATTTGCGTACCCAAAGATACTGCAATAAAGAACCGCGGCGCGTAAAATGTGCAGGCAAACATTCCACGAAGGACTGCAGGAACCCAAATAGCGTTTCACCAAAATGCATTCACTGTGGGGAAGCACACTCAGCGAACTATGGAGGTTGCAGCGTAGCTATTGTACTGCAGAAGATCAGGAATAACAACATTAAACAGTAGAATCCTATTAAAAGACCAGTAGCTACTGGTGTTCCAGCTCAGCATTAAGTTGGAAGGCTGAATGACAAACAAAGCAAGCAAACAGTGCAGAGCAAACCAGTTTTACAAAATGACAGTAGAACTTTTACTCAAGTTCTGAATGCGTTGATGAGAACCTGGGCACGTTGCTAAATCCAGGGAAACAAGGCATGAATCAAATATTACAGCTTATATTAGCTAAAATAGAAAGGTGGAAGTGCTTATTTCTCTTTTTGAAGAACGTATTAGAAAATTGGGAAACAGCGACAGGGTGGCTATACCTAAACCTAAAACGAAATGACCAACTCATTTACAATTATGGCATGGAATGCCAATAATCTCTTGTTGAGTCAGCAAGAATTAGAGGCGATATTGAACTTAGCAAATATGGCTGTATGTTTGATTTCATAGACGCACTTTATTAAACAGTCGTACATAAAAGTTAACGGGTACTAGGTTATCATACTGTATATCCAGATAATGTAGCCAAGGGTGGAAGTGCAGTGATAATAAAATACAACATTTGTCACTATGAAGAAGGGACATTTGGAATAGAAAATATACAGGAAACAAAAGTATCTGTAAATACTAAGAGATTTTTGTTTGTTGTATCGGGAGTGTACTGCCGTCTAAGACACACAATAAAGATAGACGAATTTGAGCAACTTTTTAGACACCTGGAAAATAGGTTCATAATGGAAGGCGACTTTAACGCAAAACACACCCACTGGGGATCTAGCTTAATAACACCCAAAGGAAGAGAACTTCTAAAAGAAATGAACGAAAATAACTGCCAAGCTCTATCAACTGGTAGGCCTACCTATTGGCCTACTGTTCCAGCAAAGGCACCTGATTTAATTGATTTCTTCATTGTTAAAATCACAGCAGTCAACTGTTAAAAAATTAAAGAAAACCTGGATATAAACGCTGATCATTCCCCAATACTACTTACTTTGAGCAAGTCTGTTATACAAACGCCATCTAACCCAATCCTTGTCGATAAATTTACCGCCTGCGAAAGCTTTAGGGAAATACTGGAAGAGAAAATCATTCTAAATGTACCACTTATAAATGAAGATCCACTTGACAAGGAAGTAGAAAATTTTGTGGTTGATATACAGCAGCCTGCGTGGAATAGCTCTCCGGAAATGAAAATAAAAACAAACGGGAATAATTATCAGCAGGATATTAGAAGAATGATAACCGAGAAAAGAAAAGCGAGAAGACGTTGGCATTAAACAAGGGACCAACAAGACAAAACACACCTGAACAACCTCACCCAACAACTAAGAAAAAAATAAATCACATAAAATGAAACTATGACAGAATACTTGAGAAAGCTCTCCAATATCAAAATACCGAATAATCCCACCTTGAAAGCAACAAAAAGAATGAAACGGCCCGTACAGCAAGCTCTATCAACTAAGAAGTTGGATGGGCTATGGGCTAGGAACAATGACGAGAAAGCACAAAGATTCGCTGAATACCTAGAAGGCATATTTCATTGCTTAATTCCAAGCTTGCAAACTACAAAGTTCAATTACAGAAGTTCAGCAATGGACGGAAAAGTGGAGAATAAAGCTCAATGAGACAAAATCAATTCATGTTAACTTCACTACCAGAAAATTTGAGCATATTCCAGTATATGTAAATAACTGCACTGTACTGCACGCAGACTCTGCGTGCAATTAGTTGAGCTTCATACCAAGATATTTATCTTGGTATGAAACTCAACGCGAAGGTTCACTGGAAAGGCCACGTTAAAAAGAAGAGAGAGGAACGCGAGCTAAGGTATAACAAATTGTACTGGCTACCAGGAGAAAGATGCTCATTATCAGTCTATAACAAACATCTGCTCTATAGACGGACGAATAAGCCGGTCTGGACGTATGGTATGCAACTCTGGGGATGTACCAAAAAAAGTAATATAAACATCATTCAACGTTTCTAAAACAGGGTGCTGAGAAACACTGTCGACGCACCCTGGTTCATCATGAACATCGGCCTCCACAGAGACCTACGAATGGATTTCGTCTCCAGCAAAATCCAGAGGTTCACGCAGAAGCATGAGAAAAGACCTCATCGCCATGATAACGTTGAAGCAATCCAGCTGCTTGACAAAGATAATAAGGTGCGAAGGCTGAAAAGAAAGAAATCATCTGAGCTTGTGCAGTGTCAGTGTTTAAAGCAGAGCAGTGTTGGTGCACGATTAGAATTAGTCTTAAATTTAAGTGCACAATATAAGTGTAGTGTACCTAATGTGTCATATAAATTAAGTATCGAGGTTCTATTGAGCATCTATGCAATAATATTGTCAATAAAATTTTAAGTTTGAATAAAATTACTCATTAGTTGGAAGACTAGATCGTAATATATATATATATATATATATATATATATATATATATATATATATATATATATATTTATATATATAGGATCTGTCCATAACAGACAGGTTGAGTGTCAAACTATTTACACTCAATCTGTTCGTTGCAGGGCTAAAATAAATAGTTCTGTTTCTTATCACATGGTCAGCCAATTAAATGACTGAATCATCTAAGAACAGAAGAAATAGAGGTGTAAAAGACACTAATCAGAGTTATCTCTTCTGAAAGTAATGAATTTTATTATACAGCCAGACCCTGTGATGAATGAAGTGAAGGTGTCATTTGCAGAGTGGAAAATATGTGCTTTTCAGAGGGCCCGGCATGCTGATAAGCGTACTTTTCCACTCAGTGTGGAAGGCAATGGTAAACCACCTTACTCCTCGATTTACTTAGTAAAACCTCTACAGGTTCAAACCAGCCTTTTGGCTGATGACCTAAACAACATATATAGGATATACAAAAAATGATCAATATTTCGTTGTTTTTTTTAGCTGTTCAAACAGCTCTTGAAAAACGGCAGTTGAATTATTAATCACCATATATAATGTAGTCTACATTAATTTACGTATCAATAAAATGTATTTAGTAAATTTCAAATATCAGCTAAACTAAGCTTTGGAAAAGAAGCCAATGGAGCTTATTAAAACAAGCTCGCTTTTCAACGATTTTACAACGCTTTTGTCCAAGTTTTTTATTTTATAGATAGCGCATCAAAATAAAATTAAAGTGAGTTAAATATAACACTGCCAGCTTATTAGTGAGAAGGTTAGCATATTTTTGCGTACTATTTAGTTTAGTGGTGCAACTACACCTCTCTCCAAAAACTTCTTTGCCTTAGGGAACCCTAAAATACTGGTTTGAACTTAGTAATTTTATAAGTTAGTTTGCCTGTAAGCAGTACGTTTAAACTATCTTAAGAATTTATGACATAAAAGGGGTTGTGTATAAGGTTTATTCAAGAAAGATGTTATTGTTTAGACTTTTGTAATGTCACGGCCAAAAAACTAGGTTAGTCAGTGTCTTACCACACTAACCAGCTGTTTAGAAATCCTTCATATGTGTGTAAAATGAAAAAAAATATGAAAATTAAAAACATTTAACACATTCTTTCATATTAAATTAATAAGTTGTTTTAATTAACTAGATCGTATAAAATCTTTCATAGTAGAATTGCTGTCTGCTATATTTTCTGTAACCGAAAATAAAAATTTGAAAAAAATTAAGTTTTGTTTTTTAATCTGCAATATATTGCACTTTTTTATTTCTCTTGCCTATATAAATATATAGGAAGGAAAGTATTGTTTTCATGTCGATTTTTACAAATCGAGTTTTCACCGGATCTACACGTTTTTAGACCCCCTGAACCCAAAAAACATGTTTTTAGCGATTGGTTTGTGTGTGTGTCTGTGTGTGTGTGTGTGTGTGTTTGTGTGTGTGTGTGTGTGTGTGAACAGAATATCTCAAGAACGAAACATCGTACGAACTTTAAACTTAAAACTTAAGTTACACACCACTACCGGACCCGACACAAACATTTTCATCACAATCGGTCAACCGGAAGTAATAGTTTAATCGCGTAATTTTTCACTTTTTTGCGATTTTCTCAAAAACTGGTCCTACGATTTTTTAAAAATCGCCTGGTTTACTAAATTTTTTTATGCTCCACAAGATAGGGTTAGGCGCCATTTTTGCTGAAATTCTTGGTGTGGCTGTTATCACGTAAAATAATTGTTTTTTTAAGATTGCGACTTTAATATGCATTTTAGCGCAAAAATTTATACAATAAAATAAGAAGAGGATTCAAAATCCTACAATTTTTATTTCCAACATTTTTCTATAACGCTTAGTTTAGCGGTAATTAGCAATTTTCTGTTTTTTCTCACGAAAACGTGTGAAAAATCGATTCTTTTAAGATTTCGGTCTTAGTACGCATTTTACGACAAAAGTGTATATAATCAAATTTAAAGAAAATTAAAAGATCTACAACTTTCATTTGAGCATTTTTCTCTACAGAGCTTAGTTTAGCGTGAAAGAATGATTTTCCGTATTTTTAAGCCAAACTGAGGTCGATTTTTATTTTGCGTCTTTTACTCATGATTAAAATAAGGTTATGTTTTTTGAGGTTAGTTTTCTGTTTTTTTTTTTTAATGTTTTATTACTAATGTTAGATTATATTGGTCATTATTTGTATTGGCAAGAGAAAGTTGTGTGAGTGTTCGCACCAGATTTTTCTCCGTAAATTGGTGTGTTGTTATTATTGCATGATTCTTATTAATTGGTTTATGAATTTTTAAAGTAATCGTTAAATTTAAGTAATGTTGAAAAATTGTAAGAACAATTATAATTTTTACAGGAGTTTATTGCAATTTTATTTAAGAGAATTTTTATCTTACACATAGATATTTCACTTTTGTTACATTTTACAACAATATTTGTTTTATTCCTAACCAAACGTTGAAGTAACCTCAAAGTTTTAAAGTAAATTTTGTTGAAGGTCAGACTTCGACCCAAGACTCCCTCATTTTCTTCAAGTAAATGACCCAATATCTTAGAAACCCTTGGACTTTTCAAGCTGAATTTTTGAAAACATAGTAGGCCAACTTAAACCCATTATAAACTACTGTAGCAAAGTTAAGGAGGTAGTAAAAAATGTGAAAATTTCCACGTTATTTGAGTTTTTAGTATTAATAAAACGCTGATTTAACCTAGAATTATAATTATTATATTAATTATAATTATTATAGATAAATACATGAAATGGAATGTAGTGCACTGTTTCCTACGTTATATAATAAAAATCAAATACAGCCGTGTACCTGATTCAGATACATGTCACCTGATTTGGTAATATTTTTACTTTTACTTGCTGTATATGATAATATAAAATAAAGAAGTACTGTTTTCATGTTGATATTTTTCTAAATCGAATTTGCACCGTAAATACACTTTTTTCAGTTCCTCTGACCTCAAAAGAATTTTCTACATAGGGGACCTATATATATTTGTGTGTGTGTGTGTGCATGTGTGTGTGTGCGCGCGCGCGTATGAGAACAAAATATCTCAAAACGGAATATCGTAAGACGTTGAAACTTGGAGAGTAAGTAAGGTACTATAAGAGGACTCGACATGAACAGTTTCATCAAAATCAGTCAATCGGAAGTAGTAGTTTATTCGTAGTAAAAATGGTTATTTTTAAGATTGCGGCCTTAGAAAAATGTATAAAAAATAAAATTGTAGAAAATTAAAATATTACTGGATTTATTTCTTACATTTTCTTGTATGTTCTGATTTTATTGTCAATTAGTGATTTTCAGTATTTTCCCATGAAAATCGGTAAAAATGGTTTTTTTTAAGTTTGCGGCTTTAGTATGCATTTAAAGACAAATATAATAAAATATAATATACTTATAATTAAAGTTACAGCAATTTAAAACAACTTTTATTTCAAGCATATTTTACAGATCTTAGTTTATCGTCAATTAATAAATTTCAGTCAGAAAAATCAAAACAGGGATCGATTGTAATTCTGCAAGTTTTATGTTATGTAAGAATGGATTGTCTTTAATAAAATGCATCCGGGTCATTTCATTTTGGTTTGATAAAAGCTTATAATGATTGTTCACATTTATAATATATTTATTTCCTGTATTAGTTAACGGTTTATAAAAACCAAAGCATGAAATGAACAAAAGGAATATTAAATAAATATGTTTCTTCATGTTTCATTAAATAAAACGTTTACAATTTGTTGTTACTGAAATACAGACTATTACTAAATCCATACGCAAATAAAAAAATGTAAAACAAAAATTCTGAAAGCGTTTATTTAAGTTCCTGGTACTGAAATGAAATGTATTGTCTTTTATATATATATATATATATATATACTATATATTTTTTTAATAGATAAAAGCTGTCTAGTATGTACTTGCAATATTGCCAAGTTTTAATAATAAAAGTTTAAATAAAAAATGTTGTGTTTGCAAATACTTGTCACCGCTGTCGGTTATAAACTGATACAATTTAGACCACGTTATTTATTTTTAAATTAATTTCTTTTTTAGAATGTATCACTTATCGTTAAGTAACATCTTAAATCTTAAGGATACTTAATTACCCAGGGGATCAAGGGACGAATTTATTTTAGTATTATTATTATTACTGGATTTTACTGGTTATACTTAAAAAAATTATAAAAGAATTCCAAACAATTAAATAATGATGAAGTTTAAGTAAAAGAATATATTAAAAATAGTTTATTATTACAAAATCTATTTAAAAAATACATTGTATTTTAAATTTTTAAATAAATACAGCTTATATATAATATTTTGCATAATAATAATTTCAAATTTGAACAACAAAGAAATTTAAATAATGAATGAATATTTAATAACTGATTAGGCTATTATTTGTACAGTACAGCTTATACTTACATGGAAGCTGTATTAATTTAGCTTACACACTGCCTCTGCTTATATGTATGTAAATACTCCAATCTATACAATTTTTTTAAAGAGGTTACTTTTGTTTGTTTGTACGAGGTAATCTAAGAAACTACTCAACCGTTATCAAAAATTCTTTCACAGTCGGAAAGCTTAAAGCTTCCTAAATAGAATAAGTTATATTTTGGCAATACGTAATTTTTACTTTCTCTTGCCTATATGAATATATAGGAAGGAAAGTATTGTTTTCATGTCGATTTTTAGAAATCGAGTTTTCACCGGATCTATACGTTTTCAGACCCCCTGAACCCAAAAAACATGTTTTTAGCGATTGGTCTGTGTGTGTGTCTGTGTGTGTGTGTGTGTCTGTGTGTGAACAGAATATCTCAAGAACGGAACATCGTACGAACTTGAAACTTGAAACTTAAGTTACATACCACTACCGGACGCGACACGAACATTTTCATCAAAATCGGTCAACCGGAAGTAGTAGTTAATTCGTATAAGTTTTCAGTTTTTTGCGATTTTCTCAAAAACTGGTCCTACGATTTTTTTTAAAATCGCCTATTTTACTCAATTTTTTATTCTCTACAAGATAGGGTAGGCGCCATGTTTGCTGAAATTCTCGGTGAGGCTGTTTTCACGTAAAAACGTTGTTTTTTTAAGATTACGGCTTTAATATAAATTTTAGCGCAAAAACTTATATAATAAAAGTTGTAGAAAATTTAAAAACCTACAACTTCTGTTTCAAACATTTTTTTTGTATAACGCTTAGTTTAGCGGTAATTTGCGATTTTCTGTTTTTTTCTCACGAAAACGTGAGAAAAATCGATTTTTTTAACATTTCGGTCTTAGTATGCATTTTACGACAAAAGTGTATATAATTAAATTTATAGAAAATTAAAAGATCTACAACTTTTGTTTAGAGCATTTTTCTCTACAGAGCCTAGTTTAGCGTGAAAGCGTGATTTTCCGTATTTTTAAGCCAAACTGAGTTCGATTGTCATTTTGCGTCATTCACTCATGATTAAAATAAGGTTATGTTTTTGAGGTTAGTTTTTGTTTATTTCTAATATTTTATTAATAATGTTAGGTTTATTATTAATTATTTGCATTGGCAAGAGAAAGTTGTGTGAGTGTTTCACACCAGATTTTTAATTTATCCTGTCCTGTATTAAATATAGCGAAGGAAAGTGTTATTCCATGTCGATGTTTTAAAATCAAGTTTTCAACGAAAATTCACGTTTTCAGGCCTCTTAAATCAAAATGTATGGTTTTACCGATTAGTCTGTGTGTGTGTGTGGGGGGGGGGGTGGGTGGGATGCTTGAATAAAACATCTCAAGAACGGAGTATTGTACGAAGTTGAAACTTTAAAGTTAAGTTAGGTACCACAAGGGGACCTGACAAGATAATTTTCATTAATATCGGTCAACCAGAAGTAGTAGTTTGTTCGTGTAATTTTTTATTTTTTGCAATAAACACAAAAACGGCTTCTACAATTTTACTTAAAATTACGTTTACTAAATGATGTGTGCTCTACAAGGTAGATTAAGATGAGACTGTATGATGACTTTACTGAAAATTTCGATTTTTGGTTTTTTTTATTTTTCAATAGTTAAGACCTACATCTACCAGAAAAACCATTACATTACGTCAAAAAATTATTTTATTGAAAAAAATTTAAGTTTTTAGCAGATTTACCAAGAAAAATTATCATGTCACCAAGAACAAATATTTTGTCATAATGTTATACTGAGCGTTTTAGAGCAAAGGGAATTTTAGTTTTTTTAAATATATCTTCGTTATTTTTACTTTCTCTTGCCTATATGAATATATAGGAAGGAAAGTATTGTTTTCATGTCGATTTTTCGAAATCGAGTTTTCACCGGATCTATACGTTTTCAGACCCCCTGAACCCAAAAAACATGTTTTTAGCGATTGGTCTGTGTGTGTGTCTGTGTGTGTGTGTGTGTGTGTCTGTGTGTGTGTCTGTGTGTCTGTGTGTGAACAGAATATCTCAAGAACGGAACGTCGTACGAACTTGAAACTTGAAACTTAAGTTACATACCACTACCGGACGCGACACGAACATTTTAATCAAAATCGGTCAACCGGAAGTAGTAGTTTATTCGTATAATTTTTCAGTTTTTTGCGATTTTCTCAAAAACTGGTCCTACGATTGTTTTTAAAATCGCCTATTTTACTCAATTTTTTATTCTCTACAAGATAGGGTAGGCGCCATGTTTGCTGAAATTCTCGGTGAGGCTGTTATCACGTAAAAACGTTGTTTTTATAAGATTACGGCTTTAATATAAATTTTAGCGCAAAAACGTATATAATAAAAGTTGTAGAGAATTTCAAAACCTACAACTTTTATTTCAAACATTTTTTTGTATAACGCTTAGTTTAGCGGTAATTTGCGATTTTCTGTTTTTTTTCTCACGAAAACGTGAGAAAAATCGATTTTTTTAACATTTCGGCCTTAGTATGCATTTTACGACAAAAGTGTATATAATTTAATTTATAGAAAATTAAAAGATCTACAACTTTTATTCAAAGCATTTTTCTCTACAGAGCCTAGTTTAGAGAGAAAGAGTGATTTTCCGTATTTCTAAGCCAAACTGAGGTTGATTTCATTTTGCGTCTTTCACTCATGATTAAAATTAGGTTATGTTTGTTGAGGTTAGTTTTTTGTTTATTTCTTATGTTTTATTACTAATGTTAGGTTTATTGTTAATTATTTGCACTGGCAAGAGAAAGTTGTGTGAGTGTTTCACACCAGATTTTTTAAAAATATTTTCAGCTGTTGGTTCAGATTTCTTACCAACTGTTAATGTGAACATTTACTTGATAGTGTACACCTTGTTTTTGATTTGCGCCTTTTGTTTTTGCCTGTTCTCGTAAATTTAGATTTTAAAATTTAGGTACATTTTTCTCGGAAATCATTAAACCTAGCAGGCCGAAATTTTTACCAGCTATTCATCTTGTACATGCACACATACCCGCACTTTTATGACTTCTTCAGATGCTCGAAAATTTAGCAATATACAAATATCGTAGAAAAAAAATTGTATAAGTTTTATGTTATTCATTATTTTGTTTCCAATTTTCTGCTCCAACAGATCAAATTGAAAAAATCTGGTGTGAAACACTCACACAACTTTCTCTTGCCAATATAAATAATTAACAATAAACCTAACATTAGTAATAAAACATTAGAAATAAACAAACAACTAATCTCAAAAATATAACCATATTTCAATCATGAGTGAAACACGCAAAATGAAATTCGAACTCAGTTTGGTTTAAAAATACGGAAAATCACTCTTTCTCTCTAAACTAGGCTCTTTAGAGAAAAATGCTTTAAACAAAAGTTGTAGATCTTTTAATTTTTTATAAATTTGGTTATATACACTTTTGTCGTAAAATGCATACTAAGGCCAAAATCTTTAAAAAATCGATTTTTCACACGTTTTCGTGAGAAAAAATCAGAAAATCGCTAATTACTGCTAAACTAAGCGTCATACAAAAAAATGTTTGAAATAAAAGTTGTAGGTTTTTAAATTCTCTACAACTTTTATTATATAAGTTTTTGCGCTAAAATTTATATTAAAGCCGTAATCTTAAAAAAATAACGTTTTTACGTGAAAACAGCCTCACCGAGAATTTCAGCAAACATGGCGCCTACCCTATCTTGTAGAGAATCAAAAATTGAGTAAAATAGGCGATTTTAAAAACAATCGTAGGACCAGTTTTTGAGAAAATCGCAAAAAACTGAAAAATTATACGAATAAACTAATTTACTACTACTTCCGGTTGACCGATTTTGATGAAAATGTTCGTGTCGCGTCCGGTAGTGGTATGTAACTTAAGTTTCAAGTTTCAAGTTCGTACGATGTTCCGTTCTTGAGATATTCTGTTCACACACAGACACACACACACAGACACACACACACACACACACACACACAGACACACACACAGACCAATCGCTAAAAACATGTTTTTTGGGTTCAGGGGGTCTGAAAACGTATAGATCCGGTGAAAACTCGATTTCGAAAAATCGACATGAAAACAATACTTTCCTTCCTATATATTCATATAGGCAAGAGAAAGTAAAAAATGTCAGTAGCTAGAGAAAATCGACAACGATTAAGTGTGTAACGTTTCATTCCTCTATCTTTTACCAATTATATGAAAAATGTACCTGAAAATAGCAAATTTAACACTGGCGGGATACAAGGTACAGTTTCCCCTTAAGTGGCATGCCTGCTGACATTCGGAGAGGCTTTTCTATCCCAGTAAAAACGGTATTTTTAAGATATATACAGGATGTTTTATTAAGAACGCAATCCAATGTTAAAAGCCACAATCTACGGCATATTTTTATTTTCCGTACTTTACAAAATATTATTAATTAATCTAAATTATTATTTTACAAATGAATAGAAAATTGCAATGAATTTAACCTTTTATGTTAACAGTAGATGTTCGAAGTGATTTCCTGCTACTTTAATACAGATACGAATTCATTTAATGACATTTGCAGCAAATTTTCTTGAAGTCTGTTCACTAATGCGTGAAATCGCACTTTTAATGTTAGATTTTAATTCATCGATTGTATGAGGGTTGTTTTTGTAAACTTTACCTTTTAAAGAACCCCATAGGAAAAAGTCTGCTGGTGTAAGATCTGGGGATCTCGGAGGCCACAAATCTTCCGATACTAAGCGGTGATTAAAAAATTCCCGTAGCATTGCGTTTCATTTGAAGTATGACATGTAGCGTTGTCCTGTTGAAACCAACGATTTCGATCGACCAAATTCAACTATGAAATGAACTGTTGGATTAAATCATTATAAACTACACTTTCTACAGTACTGTCAAAAAATAACGGCCCTATTATACGGTGGCGGGAAATTGCACACCAAACACCAATTTTACGCTTTCTATTTTAATGCTTTCTCATGGAAAGCATGAGGATTTGTTGCACTCCATATTCTACAGTTTTGACTATTCACAGAGCCATCTAAATGAAACTAAGCCTCATCACTAAAAAAAAAATGATCCAACAATTGAATACCATTTTCTTCAACCAAAGATCGAAACCACCGACAATATCGTAATCGTCTCTGATAGTCTGTAGCTTTCAGTTCATGAGTTACGCCAACGCGATAAGGATGCAAATGTAACTTTTTCGTAGCTCTGAAAACAGTAGTTAATGTTAGCCCAGCTTGCGATGATAATCTTCTAAGCGATTTTTTAGGTGATTGAGTCAAATGATTTTTCAAATCTTCGACAACTTCCGCGGTTAACTTTGTTGGGTGGCAAGGTGGTTTCTCATCGAGTACACTCCCAGTTCTACGGAATTTATTTGTCAAACGCATTATTGACGAATTATTTGGAATGGCAGATTGGGGATATTTCAACTAAAACTTATTTTGCACACATTTGTAAGATTTACTCGCTATGTAAGTCTGTGCAATAAACACGCGTTCTTCCTTGGAAAAAACCATTGCTGACACAATATAACACCACACTAATGCTTGACTGGAACATTTTAACTGTCTTAGGTAGTTAGCCTTGAGTACACTGTTGCCAACATACCGATTTGGGGACAGAAAATTTACCGATGTATTACTTCTATCTTCTTATAATCAGGGTTGCGTCCTTAATAAAACACCCGTTATTAGGGAAAAAGTGTATTTATAATCAAAGTAGTAAAGACATAAAATTCCCACAACATAGTCATACATGTCATCAAGTCATCAATACATGTCATCACAGTCGTACAAGTCATGTATTGTTTTTAGATTGGACTTAAGGAAGGTTATGAAAGATTAAATTTTGAATATAAAATGGAGCAAGTTGAAGAAAACAAGAGTAAAAAGCCTTTAAGGGTGTAGTTTTAACATATTCATACTAAACAGATGCTGCACGCAAAACTACATAAGAATTATCTATTAGATTGGATCTTTCATTTTCTTCCTCCATTAGTAAATTTTGAATCTGAAATTGAGGAAGTGGAGGAAAAAAGTAGAAAACGCCTTTATGGACGTAGTGTCACCGCCATCCCTTCTAATTAATAATTTACTGTGTCGCCGGTCTTCAATACTTCTTCCGGCCTTTGTCGGCGCGGTAGGCCCTTTGGCGGCATATCGATAAACCTTTCGGCTGCACCCCGACAGAGACCTTTGTCATCAAGGTCGAGCCAGTAACCGTCTCCTAACACAGCGCTCTCGGCGACTATAAAAAGAGCGCTACACTGAACCGAGGGATTCATTTCCGATCCAGACACAGAGAGATTCAATTCCACCAGTCTACAGCATCGACGAGACGTCCACCACGGCACACGGCTGTTGGACTCCAGCGAAGACTAATCGACGACCTTGCTAGAGAGAAGATGATGCTTCCGCTCGCCGACCCGTCACCGTAAGCCATCGACCGGACCGTCATCGCCCGCTGACGCGAGCGATGCTCACAGCGGTCCCTCAACCGAGCCTACCGGATACGACGAAGCAGCCATCGACGCACTACTGCGAGGGAAGAAGATGATGTCTCTGCTGCACGACGACACGCCATGTCGCCCAGCTCCTCGACCGCCACGACGGCTACAACCGACGCTTCCCATCAAGACGACCACCGCTGAAACGGCCCTTTTCAGAGCCACCAAAAAAATAAGGTTTGCCACTTAATGTCGCCATCCGGTGACAGTAGTTACAAGGTTTTTCTGTTTTCATCAATTTGGACAAAGATGGTGAAATGTTTGGTGCTGGTAATGGGTTGATATCGGCCTCTCCTTTTTTAAGATTGAACGGAATGAAAAAAGGTTCTATCTATACTGTATTTCACTTAACTTTGAAACTGATACAACAAGTCATACGGCCGTATGATTGGAAGAATGAGACTAAGTGACCGACGGTTTATATCGGACGTTCAGGTGCCATTCATGTTATGTCAACGTTTATAATAATTTATTTATGTCTTCTTCTGGCAACATTAATGGGCGACTTCAATGCTTCTTGTGTGTAGTTCAGTGTTTCATCATAAATATTATCATGGTAAAATATTATTTGAACAAGATGGAAATAAAAAAAAATAATAATAAAAAATCTGGTGTAAAGCAGTCGCACAACTTTCTTTTATCAATTTAGATAATCAGCAATATAAGCTATGTTTAATCATTACTAAACAATATCAAATGAAAAACATAACCTAATTTTAATCATGAGTGAATGATGCAAAAAGAAAATCAATCTCTGTACAACTTAAAATTACGAAAAATAAGTGATTTCCGCTATACTCAATCTGAAAAAATCCATTTTTTACAAATTTTATGAAAAAACAGAAAATTAGTATTTGCCACTAAATTAAGCCTTATACAAATACAAATAAATCTTTAAAATAAAAGTTATATATTTTTGAATGTTCTACAACTTTAGTTATACATTTTTGCCCTAGAATCCAAATTTGGGCCGAAATCTAGAAAGAAAATTTTTTCTACAAGAGCAAAGCCTCTCCAAGAATTTCAGCACATATAGCGCTTATCTTATCTTGTACGGTATAAAAAATGTAGCAACCAGACGATTTTAATAAAAACATCGTAGGAACCGTTTTTGAGAAAGTCGCAAAAATTGAAAAATCACACAAATAAACTAGTACTACCAGTTGACCGATTTTGATTAAAATATTGGGTTGGGTCCTCTAGTAGTAGGCTATGTAACATAAGTTCCAACTTTGAACTTCATACCTTATTCCGTTCTTAAGATATCTTGTTCACACACACATCCACCCCCCCCCCCCACACACACACATACAGACCAATCCCTAAAAACATGTTTTTTTGGGTTCAGGGGGCCTAGAAACGTGTATATCCGGTAAAAATTGTTTGTTAAATGGCGATTTCAAAAAATCGCCATTTAACCAACACTTTCCTTCCCTCTACAGAGGGCAAGAGAAAGTAATAAAATAGATGCAATTTAGCTCTCGTCACTGCAGAACAGAATTTTTGTACACAATCAATTGTAAATAATTTTTTAAATTATTTTAAAGATAAGTGAAATAAATTAAAACGAATATTTGATATAAATCAGTGCAATTCTAATTTTTAATTCTTGAAGTAAAATGGTGCGAACCTTAATCTAAAATAGTAGAAAATAAATTTTAAAAAAATTGTTTTTAAAGAAAATCACAATTTTTTGTTTAAATGAGACCAATCATACAAGATACAATCAAAAAACGTATATTCATGATATAATCAAAAGAAAATTCTTTGAAAAGATTGAACGGAATGAAGGAAGGCTGATGGAGTTGCGATCTGCCTATCCGTTTTATTTCTGCACCTGTTCCACAGTAATCCTCTAATCCACCGAAAGTATGAAAAGAAAAATAAATAGGTTTCTTTTTTCGGGTTTTCTTTTAACAGATTATTTCAATCATAAACTTACACGTTAGAATACCTTCGATGAACCTATTTGAAAAATCCTATTTCTGTCTGTCAAAATTCAATTTGGAAACTGTTATCGGTATTTACACAGTACAACAAATACTCCACCCTCCAAATCTGACATTTACGATCTCATAAATGTACTTGATTTAAAGTAATCCAATCGATTGAAATAAATAAATAGACAAATATTAAATTAACGCAATGTGTTGGCTAATCTGTCCGGAATCAATCTAGTGAATAAAATAGATTTTAGTGCTGATAATGGGAAAAATTTAAAAAAAATTCAGTTACGTAAGGCGTTTTTCAATCGGCGAATTTTGTTCTAGCCAAGCAAAATTTTTTCTCCATTACATAAGAAACTTTGACTAATCTTTGTAGTCAGTTTTTAGGATTATCACAAGCAAAAATAAGGAAAGTGTTTTTGTTTCGCTGGACTTAAGGAAGCTCATGAAAGATGAAAATTTCGAAACTAAAATTGAGGAAGTGGAGAAAAAAAAGTGTAAAAAGCCTTTAAGGATGTAGTTACAAGGTTTCTTGACAACAAAAAGATAGTAAATATAAAATTCTGTTAGAAAAATTCAAAAATCTAGACTGCAACATGAATTCCAAGGTGCATTTTCTAGATTCTCACCGTCGATTACTTTCCCGGAGATTTAGGTGCAGTAAGTGTGGAGCAGGGAGAAAGATTACCAAAGAGAAAACCAGAAGATACCAAGAGAGATGGATGTGGGCTTGATAAGTCACTACGGTTAGATGTTCAACAAAGATGATCTACTGTAAGGTTACAAAGAAAAAGCACAAAATGAAGAATAGAGCGTAAAAGTTTATAAAAAGGACTTGTAAAAACACAACTGGTATTGTACTATATAATAAGACTTATTGATATTTTAAAGTAATTTTTTCATATCACTTGAAACTAATTCAAAATTTTTAATATTTTACTGTAAAATAAACAACAGTATAAACAAATCTACGTGTTACTGGAGCATGTAATCGGGAACTGGAATAATAAATTTCTTGTTTTTAGCCAAAAATATTTAAAATTTTCTGTTTTATAAAATTGTAAAATTTTTAATAGGTGCAATCGTGCAATAGTTTTTAATAACGGTTAGAGGTATTAGGTGAAATTTTAGAAGAATAGTTTTTATATAAGGCCTAATTCTTAATTATTGTAAGAAAAAATAACATTAAGGCTTTGCAAAATTTCTCTTGACTAATTCAAGTAAATGCCTGGCTAGTAAAAATTAAAATAAAATTTTTCATAAATTTTTTTTTTTTAAGTTTGATTCTTGCTTTTTTTTATTTTTTTGATTTTTATGCATGTAATGTTTTTTGAGATGTGGTGGGCTCTTGGCTTGCATTCTACGCATTAGCGTAAGGTAATCTTCCCAACCCGTACCCAAAAACAATTGACATAATATAATGACGTAGTATATTATTTCTTTCGTGATAATAAAAACTTATTTATTTGATTCATAATACGCCATTTTTAAAGACTTCTTCTTACTCATTTTTTACCACTTAGGCGTAAATGGCTGAAGTAGAAATGCGTTATAATTCCTGTCTAACCACTAAAGAAAACAATATTTGCAGAATTTCAAATCTCTCGGTTATTGGGATATTAGAAAATAAGTGACTTGTCAGTCAGTGAAGGCTTTCACATTTTTATATAAAGATTGTGAAAACCATATATCTGAAATAAAAAAATATATAGAAATAAGATTTCCAAAGTAGATTCAATATTTTGATAAATGAACCAACTTAATTTAGACGGTGGAAAATAAAAGTAGAAAATCTTCGCTTTCACTGAACAAAGAAATAGGTTATCGCTGAGGAAAGTTAAATTGTTAGCCTTCTGAAATTCTTAGTTCCTATTCGTCCAAGTAAATTCAATTACGTGGATTAATTATTGTTCAAGACGTAAATGGTAGTATTCTATCAATTAATCTTTATTAATTGATGACATTCAATTAATCTTGGTCAATTAATTCTCACTTAATTATTCTTCGTCCATTTCAGCTCTCTCGATTTCACTCCTACAAGGTTTGTACAAAGATGTTTCAATTATGTACGCTACTAGAATGTTTCCAAAATTTTAAATTTCATTTCTTCTTCATGTTTTATTAAAGCTATAAATATTTCTAGTTTTTAGTATCGTGCAATATTCTCATACCCAACCTGTTCGCCCTGCTTTGTGCTCAACACCGTTTAAAAGCAAAATTATTGTTAAGGTAACCTATAACTGGTACCTAGACATAATTTTAAAATCTAGTGTGAAACATACACGACTTTCTCTTGCCAATGTATAAAATAAAACACATAATCTACGTTTAATCATTAAAAATAATGTAAAATGAAAATCATTACCTAATTCTAATCATGAGTGAATGACGCAAAATAAAATTAACGGCTTTCGACTTAGAAATACAGGGAATCACTAATTGAAGCTAAACTAGGCTCTGTAGAAGAAAATGGTTGAAATAAAAGTTGTAAATTTCTTTACTTCCTAAACTTTGATTGCACACTTTTGTCATAAAATGCATACTAAGGCCACAATAATAAAAAATCCCGCGTTTTCACCGGTTTTTTGACGAGCAAAATACAGAAAATCACTAACTGACGCGAAACAAAGCATGTTTTTACTGTGTAGAAAACATTTCTGGAAATAATATGTTTAGGTTTTTGGTGTTCTAAAAATTTAATTATACTTTAATATACTTTTCCATACAATACGTATTAAAGGTAGCAATCTTTAAAAAAAATTACTGCGCGTGCACAAGCCCTCCATAAATTTCAGCAGGGAAGTCGCTTAACCTATCTTATAGACCATAAAAATGTAGTAAATGAGGTAATTTTTTAAAAAAAATTGTAGGAACCGTTTCTGAAAATTGCAAAAAGTGAAAAATTGTACCAATAAACTACTATTTCTGGTTGATCGATTTTGATGAAAATGTTCGTGACGAGTCCCATAGTAGTAGGCCTACCCAAACTTATGTTCCAAGTAGGCCTATCAACGTCGTACGCTCTTCTGTTCTTGAGGAGTTTTGTTCACACATACACACACAAACAGACATCAATCGATAAAACATGCTTTTTGGGATCAAAGGCGTGAAAACGTGGATTTCCAATGAAAACTCGATTTGAAAAAGCTATAAGAAAACAATATACTTTTCTTTCCTACAAACTCATATAGGGCAAGAGAAAATAAAATGAGAACTAGGTACTATGGCCCAATTTTTTCAAAATCTGTAACACGTATAAGAAAGTGTATAATGTCTTTTAGTTGAAATACTGATTTTTTTTTAAATTTCCAGTTACAGGTCCCCCATATTTTAGTTTTCACCAAACAGAAACAGTAACACATCTTATAATATAGAGTACTTTTTTATCTTTACATAATTTCAAACAAGTTTCAGTAAAATTTGATTATTAAATTTTTCTTAATTTATGGAATTAATAAGTATTATCTATTGTTAATGACTGTTAAAAATGATTATCTTAAACTAATAAATAAATTGTTATTCTTATTTGATTATCTCATTATTTCAAAGCAAATTATTACTTCAAACTAAAATTTATAACTTCTGTATTTTTATTTTACTATAATATTTTAAGTTTTTTGGTCTTCTGAATTGTTCTTAAGCGTATTCGCTATTTATATTTTTATTAGGGCAATTATTGGTAACTAAAAACCTTGCTATCATCAGTGATATTTATAGTATGACAGAAATGGAATTTTCATAGATTTTAATTTTAATTGTTTATGTGTGTACGTTGTCATAGCCTATGTTTAATCTAATAAACAAAAGCAATCTCATGACCAATGAGATTTTGATGTCATTGCATGACATGTAAATGAAGTGTAGTTTTGTATAGACTCAGGCCAACCATTCCTGAGAGAGTTTGGTTAATTGAACCACAACCATCAAAATACACTGGTAACCACTGTCTAGTATAAAAGTTACCTTTACTAGGATTTGAACCAGGAAGCTTTATATCCAAAAATCAGCTGTTGAACAGCTGATTCACGGCGACAACTTTACCACTAGACCAACCCGATAGTTTTGTAAAAATATATGTTTAAGTAATAATTATTCAGACTATTTCTGTATACTGATTTTGTTCTTAGTTGGTAAAATTTAGTATTTTCGGAATTTAAAAATGGTATAGAACAATTACACGTAATTTTAAATTTTCAGCCGATTTTATTTCATCGTATTTAATCGTCATTAAGTCAATTAAATATTTATAAAACATATAATTTATGATAATGTCGCAGCGAACGGAAACAATTTTCCTTGTGTGCTTTGTGCCTATAAAAAATAATTAATAGGTAATATTGTATTAATTTTATTAACGTATGATTTTTTGCAATAAAATTAAATTGAATTTATTATGACAGTAAACTTAACTGATTAAAATGATGAAGGCATCAAACATACCTGAAAAAGAAAAAGAAATTAATTACTATTGTGAGACACGATAAAGAAGAATGTTATACACAATTGTTCAAAACACAATATAATCAAATTTCTAGATCTGAAAGATTATATTACGAAAACTTTAACATTAAAGTATTTCAGAAATTCCTAACTTGACATTCTTTTGTCTATGGACTATACCTCTAAAACCTTTATTTGTTTGAAGAAAGAGAGGAAAAAGTAAAGTACAAAGTAAATACCTGTATTTTAAAAGTATTTCCGTAGTAATAGACAAATTAGCCACGAGAATAAAAATCTCAAATACACGAATACGTACATACAAGAATTCATCTAATAACCACGTTTTTGGCTTTAAGGGGTTATATACCAGGATATCAGTTGAAATTAATTCGCTTTTTAAACGGTAGATAGAACTCCATAAAGTAAAGTAGAAAGTTTTTATTTTTCCTCATAGTACTAAAGGAATACTTTCATCAATGCAATCTAATTTAAGGTTACACAGAATTTCAAGCTTACCTCGGTGTTAAGGAAAATTTTTTTTTAAATCTGACGTGAAACGCCAACGTGACTTTTCTTACCAATGCAAAAATGGACCAAATTTGGGTAAGGAGTGTTATATAAATTTCATTAAATTTAACTCATTTAAGCAAAACATTTCCTACCTACATTTCGTGCGGGCGAGAGAGAGAGAGAGAGAGAGAGAGAGAGAGAGAGAGAGAGGGAGAGAGACAGAGAGAGTAAAAATGGATAAACAGAATCTACGTTTATTCATGAGTGAACAATAAATAATGAAAAACAACTTAATTCTGATCAAGAGTGGTTGACCCAAAATGAAAAATAATTTCTGTTCGATTTAATTTTTTTTTAGAAAAATATGAAAAACCCCTAATGGACGCTAAAATATCTGTAGAAAATATCTTGAAATAAAAGTTGTAGGTTTTCCAATTTTGTATCACTTCTGTTATAAACGTTTTTACCGAAAATGGATATTAAGGCCACAATATTAATAAAAAATTTATACCAGGAGAGCACAGCCAACTCTACGAATTTTTCCAGACATTCTCCATCTAGTAGAGCACATTAATGTAGTAAGTGAGACGATTTTCCGATTTTCATTAAAATGGTAACACCAATTTTTAAGAAAATTGCATGTCAGTGAAAAATGACACAAATAGACCACTACTTTTGGTTGACCGATTTTGATGAGAAAGTTCATGTAGGTCTCCTCTTGGCACCCAACATAGGGTTCAAGTTCTATCTTAAAAGCATATGATTTTCTGTTTTCACAAGCGCGCGCGCACACACATATACGCAGATTAATCGGTAAGAACTTGTCTTTTGGGCTCATGGGATCTGGAAACGAATATTTCCGGTGAAAACTTTATCGCTTCCAAACAAAAATATAGACCAGTTGGTTAAACATGTTTCTTTCGTTCAAGGGATCTGTTTACATGTATTCCCGGTTAAGGAAATACAGTACCAGTGAATTAGACAAGATCATCTTCTGATCTCTCTCCATGAGCCTTTTTCCTGTGGGATTAGGTGGTCAGAATAAAGTAAATTATTTTTTCGAAACGAATTATCATACAAAACGATATAATTAATCAAATAACAGAAGCTGCAGAAACTGTTAAGAATTCTCCTCCCGTCGTTATGATTCATTTAAGAAAATAATGGACTCGTTGGGCGAAATTACGCCATAAACAAAATTGAGGCCATTTTGAGGAAATTTGTAGGTATTGAGCAATTCCTTCATTCATTTAATTCCTTTCTCCATTGATGGAATTGAATTGAGTAGCTGCTATTGCAAAGCTATGACGAAAATTATTTCATTCCGTTGAAAAACAATAATTTTTATGTAACAATTTAATCTAGTTTTGCGATCAATAAAAAACAAATTTTGATATCTTTTATTATTTTGAACTTACTTAATTTATATAAATTTTCTCAGAATTGTATATTTTACCGGTTAAATTAAAATAATAATTGACTTAATTAAACATTTTACAAAATTATTTTTCGTTAAACCTGTTGTTGTTTAGGTAGTCAGCCGAAAGACTGGTTTGAACCTCTAGAAGCTTTTCTAAGTAAAACATGGAGTGAGGAGGTTTACAATTGCCTTCCTCACTCAGTGAAAAATATCCTTATCAGCATGACAGGCTTTCTGAAAAGCATCTACATTCCACCCTGCAATTGACACCTTCAGTTCATTCACCACAGGGTCTGGCTGTATAATGAAATTCATTACTCTCAGAGAACATAACTGCGACTAGTATTTTTTTCACCCATACCTCTTCTATTCTTAAATGCTTCAGTCACATAAATGCCTGACCATTAAGAAACATACTTATATTTTGTAGCCCTGAAACTAGCAGATCGAGTGTAAATAATTTAACAATTCACTTGCCGTTATGGCCAGAAATATGAGATACAATGTGATGTGTTTCATGAATGCTAAAAATCTGGTGTGAAACACTCACACAACTTTCTCTTGCCAATGCAAATAATTAACAATAAACCTAACATTAGTATTAAAACATTAGAAATGAACATAAACTAACCTCAAAAACATAACCTTATTTTAATCATGAGTGAATGACGCAAAATGACAATCGAACTCAGTTTGGCTTAAAAATACGGAAAATCACGCTTTCACGCTAAACTAGGCTCTGTAGAGAAAAATGCTCTAAACAAAAGTTGTAGATCTTTTAATTTTCTATAAATTTAATTATATACACTTTTGTCGTAAAATGCATACTAAGACCGAAATGTTAAAAAAATCGATTTTTCTCACGTTTTCGTGAGAAAAAAAACACAAAATCGCAAATTACCGCTAAAATAAGCGTTATACAAAAAGATGTTTGAAACAGAAGTTGTAGGTTTTTAAATTCTCTACAACTTTTATTATATAAGTTTTTGCGCTAAAATTTATATTAAAGCCGTAATCTTAAAAAAACAACGTTTTTACGTGAAAACAGCCTCACCGAGAATTTCAGCAAACATGGCGCCTACCCTATCTTGTAGAGAATAAAAAATTGAGTAAAATAGGCGATTTTAAAAAAAATCGTAGGACCAGTTTTTGAGAAAATCGCAAAAAACTGAAAAATTATACGAATAAACTACTACTTCCGGTTGACCGATTTTGATGAAAATGTTCATGTCGCGTCCGGTAGTGGTATGTAACTTAAGTTTCAAGTTTCAAGTTCGTACGATGTTCCGTTCTTGAGATATTCTGTTCACACACAGACACACACACACACACACACACACACAGACACACACACAGACCAATCGCTAAAAACATGTTTTTTGGGTTCAGGGGGTCTGAAAACGTATAGATCCGGTGAAAACTCGATTTCGAAAAATCGACATGAAAACAATACTTTCCTTCCTATATATTCATATAGGCAAGAGAAAGTAAAAAGTACTTCTTTTTATAAATAAGTTTGTCGAGCATCGACTGCCATGGTCATTAGCCCTCGTCAACAACGCTTCTTGTGGTAAAATACAAAATTAACAACTACCCAACTGCCAAGGGTGCACAGAGCATACGATAATTTCAAATAAAAGTATTTTTGAGTTCTTATTAGAATTCCGTCAAACATTTAACCCATTGGCATGTAATGACGGCGAAACGCTGTCCACCATGTTTCTGCCATTGTATACAATGACGGCGATTCAACGTCCTCGTACTTTATTTAGTCCTGTCTACTAGTCCAGTCACTCACGGTTTTTGCTAAGAATTTTAAAGTACCGCTTGGATTGACATGAAATTTTGCATACACATAGTTGACATGTCAAAGAAAAAAAGTTATATAGTGCCGATGTGTGCTTTTACCCTGGGGGTGAGTACCACCCCTTCTCGGGGGTGAAAATATTTAACCTCAAAATAACCCCGGGAATCGATAGATAATTCAATTTTAAGCAAAAAATGTTTTATTGACTTTTTCGGTAAGTGGATATTTACCGATTTATTCACGATTGAAATTGATGATTTCTTGCATAAAAAATGCATATTTTTCAGTATATTTTCCGTAATAACTCGAAAACGGTGCATTTTTACAAAAAAGTCTTAAGAATCAAAAAGAAACCTTTTAAAATAACAAATCGAATGGTTTTTTTTTAAATTATCATCGGAGCAATAAAACCCAAGTTACAGCCTAATTAAGGTCAGGTATTTATTCGATTTACCTTTTATAAAAGTGTTTATCGTTAAATAACGTAAAAAGGAATGGATTTTTGAAAAAAATAATGACAATGTTTTTTGTAGATTTTAAAAAGATCTTCAAAATGAGCTAAGGTAAAAGTAATTTGGATAAAAAATGGCCGAGTTATTGCAAAAACAAAAAAATTATGTCGTAAAAAAAAAAAAAAAAATTTTATTAAAACGGTAATTTTTTCACAAAAATAAAAATTAACGTTATCCCAAGTGTAATTAGCTTTATTTATGTACTGACTATGAGTCCTGAAATTTTAACCAGTTTAAAATGCTTAAATTTGAAAAAAAAGGTCAATTTAGTAAAAAATGAATTTTTGCAATTTTAAAAAAATTTTCCATTTTTTCAAAACTGCTCGAAATCAAAGAGGAATACGAAAAATTGACAAGAGTTCTAAAATGTAGTATTTTTTTCACTGAAAATTTTCCATTTTTTTTTATTTTTCTATCATAAAAACTAAGCGAGATATTTACATTCTAAGCTTGCATATAAGGGTGAGAAGCCCCCTTTTTTATCCCTTTAAAACGCATTTTCTAAAAATCAACAACTTTCAAATAGTCCAAATTTTCAGAAGTTGTAGCCCTTAGAATTCCCTACAAAATGAGCTTTGAAACGTTCAAATATCTTTAAAATTACCGAAGTTATCGTTAATAAACCATTTACGTTTTTCTTACGTTTTACGTTTTCGACTCTTATGATGGTGAAAGCACCAAATCAGTTGAAAGAAGCCGCCGATCACAAAAAGTTAGCTCCAAAGAATATAAATTCACGAAAGAAATGGCAGTTACCATTAGTCAAGATAAATGTCTGTCTAATTATAAGAATAAAAGTAGATTTATATCGTTGTTAATGGAAGAATTACAAAAACATTCCATCAAATGTTATCAGGAACAAGGTGAAGCAGACGAATTAATAGTTAATATAGCAACAACTAGTGACTCGCCATTGGGAAAAATTATAGTAGCAGAGGATATTGACATTTTAGTTATTTTGACAGCTAGGGCCAATAAAGATGAAATTTATTTTCTAAAATTAGGGAAAAAAAATGTCCCCTCGGAAGTGTATTCTTCAAAAAGTTTTGAAATTCTCCATCCAAACTGTTCAGAATTTATCATGTTTTCACATAGTTTTACCGGGTGTGATACAACCTCCTCATTTTATAATAAAGGTAAAATTAAATTTTTTAACCTTATTGAAAAACGGTCTGATCTTAGAGAAAAGGCAAGAATATTTAATAACAGAAATGCAAAGTTGGAAGAAATTTTAGAAGCTGGCAGATATTGTACGATACTATTATTCGGTCTGGCAAAAGATATTCAGTTGAACAAGTTAAGTAACGTGCAAGATTTGTCCGAATTTCTCGAACAGATGCGCTTTGACTCATTCATCAAAGCTACTGCTAAAAATGCGGCTGTAAAACTTTCATCGCTTGTACCATCAGTTGATGCTCTCAATGAACATTTTAAGAGAGTTTATTTACAGACGCAAATTTGGCTGGGAAATAAAGATATTTGCCCTACTGATTGGGGATGGATAAATGGCGAAGACTCACGGCAGCCAGTTAAAATGCGAAATAAACCTGCACCAGAAGAATTACTGGTAGTGATCTTTTGCAATTGCAAAAAAGAATGCGGTGCAACATGCACTTGTCGAAAGCATGGGCTTTTCTGCAATGCTGCATGTGGACATTGCTGTGGTGATAATTGTCAAAATAGTCCTCCAATGGATGATCCAGAAGAGGATATTGAAGAAGACATGTCTTCTGATGAAGTTTGATTTATAATTAATAAATTATTGATTATTGATTATTAATCATTGATTATTTGATTTATTTATTAATGTTTTTAATATAAAATGTTGTACTAAAAATTTAATATATAACCGTAGCAAAATATATAACTCTTTTTTTTACCCTTACAAGCACAGTTTTATAGTTATAGTTTTTATCTACAATTAAAAAGATATGAAAAAATTAATTTTTTTCACCGAAAAAAAATTTTTTTTAAATAAATTTCATTGTAAGGAGTAGTTTATAATAATGTTTATTAATAAAAGTATAGTAATAATAATGTTTATTAATTGTATAGTTAATAATGTTTATTAAAGAGTAGTAGTTTATAATGTTGAAAATATTAAATACTTGAAAAAATTATATAATAAGTATAAAAAGGTTTAAATAACCGCAAAATGCAGCATTACCTAATTTAAAGTTTCAAAATATTTTTTTTTTAAATTTGACCTAAAGGGTGGTTTTTAAGGGTTGAATAAGTGCATTGTGTCTTAAATTAAATGTAACCTACCATAAATTACCATTTAAAATTTTAAGCACCAAAAAAAAAATTTTTTAAATAAATTTCATTATAAGGGGTAGTTTATAAGGGTTGAAAATATTAAATACTTAAAAGATTAAATTATAAGTATAACAAAAGTTAAAATCACTACAAAATGTATCATTACCTAATTTAAAGTTTCAAATTTTTTTTTTTTTGGAAAATTTGACCTTAAAGGTGGTTTTTAAGGGTTGAAAAATTGTTATAAATTGTAAAATACTTTCCTATATGATAAATAAATCTTTATTTAACATACCCACACATAATCCATAGGTAAATAACGATTATATCTACTGTTTTTAATTTTTGCAAGAAAGGGGTGCTTTTCACCCCTTAAAAACAAAAAGCACACATTCTAACCATATAACTTTTGAAGAGATAGGCAAAATAAGCTCACTTGCAAAATTTCATTAAAATCGGAGCGGTACTTTAAAATTCTGAGGTATTGCAATATTATACCGTGAGTGACTGGACTATACGTAGTTTTTAAAAATTTCTTGATGTAGCAGCTCTAACGAAAACTACATAATTTTTGCTTCATTTACATATAAATACCAATAGAGTGCGTGCATGCGTTCAGTTATAATTTCGTGATCAAAATAACCTATACCATGTGTTGAAAAATTGTGTTTGTTTACGTTCTGTAAGTACGTGTTTGTAGAGTTTTTACAATATTTATCGTAACTTTTTGTTGTTTTATATCAAGACATAATATTCAATATTATTATTAATGCAATAATTTTTAACTATTAAAAACATTCTCTGCTCTCTGCATGCTAAAATATTAATTTCATTGCAGGATATTAATGCGTAAATAAGTGAAAACGGCAATGACCGGTGATTAGAAAATAGGGTATAACTTTTTTTTATATCAACCAATTTTTAAACATTTAAAATAGTTTTGTAAAAAAAAGGAATTCTCTAGATGGCCCTAGTATAATTTTTTATAGAAAATTATAAATTTCTAAGTTACAATTAAAAGAACTTTAAAATATGTCATTTACAAGAAAAACAATTGTTTAAAAATTTGATGAAAAAAATTATTACAAAGGCAATAAAAGTAATTCTTTGGTCTAAATGGTTACTAAATTCTTAAAAAATGAAAAAAATTATGAGAATTGGTTAAAACAAAAAAAGTTACTTTCTATTTACAATAAATTGTCATTTTCTGCAAAATTAAATCCAACTGTAAGGCCACCAACAGTGCAAAACAATTCGTAGTTCAATGGGTTAAAACACACACGCCGGTTGTAATATCCCCGTCCTATGTGTAATGTCAGACACCTTAAAAGTTACGAAAGATAGCGTTCTGAAACCAGTTTTTTCAATTTTTCGGATTAAAAATTATAAGAAACCATAAAATTTTCTAATTAATTAAAGCCTTAAATATTTCTCTATAACTTCATTTCACTGCAGTAAATGAGTTCCGGGAGAAATATTTCACCAGCTGTGATTCGCTAACGAAGAGTTTCCAGACCTATGTTTATATGAAAAAAATTTCTTACAGCTACAAAATGAGCTCCCGAGATATTTTCGCTGAATTTTAAATCGCTCTATACAACAAAATAGCCCTCTGATCGGATGTTGAAAATTATAAATTATTATATGAGCGAGCGAGTGAGGGTTTTTGAATTTACGTAGAGAATCATTGGAGTATTAATTATAAAGAATAAGGTTTTATAATGTGATTCTAGTGTATTTTATATCGTTGAAATATCGAGAATTTCCAAACGCGCTTTCTTGTTTATAAAAACCTTAAACCTTTAGAACGTTAAGAGTACTTAAAATTGCTATAAATAAACTTTTTAAAAGCTTAATAACTACGGTATTTAACGGGCTATCGGCAGCGTTAAAAACGGAGTAATTAACAGCCGACGTAAATTAAACGGTGTAAAAATTATTTTTAATGATATTTTGAAAATAAATTATCCACACATAATACCCATCGGCTAATGAGTTGATAATTTTGATAAATTAAGTACTCAATAAGAGCTTTAGACTTCCCTCTGATATATACTTACAAAAAATAAAACAGGTATTACAATCTTATTAAAGAAACGAGGAAGGGAACTTCTTAGGAAATTTGAGCTCGATAGGTACTTAATTTAAAATATAATTCTTGTATCAGTCTTTTCATGAAATTTCGAGAGTAAAATTGATTTTCAAGTACATCTTCTTTACGTAATAATTCAAAACGCCTGCCTAATTTGTAAAACATTTTTAAAATAATTATATTAAAAATACCGAAAATACTTGTCTCCGTAATGTTAATGTAAGGAATATTCTCTAAAAAATCTGGTATGAAACACACACAACTTTCTCTTGCCAATGCAAATAATTAACAATAATCTTAACACCAGTAATAAAATATTAGAAAAAAACAAAAAACTAACCTCAACAGACATAACCTGATTTTAATCATGAGTGAAAGACGCAAAATGAAATTCAACCTCAGTATGGTTTAAAAATATAAAAAACACTCTTTCACGCTAAACTAGGCTCTGCAGAGAAAAATGCTCTAAATAAAAGTTGTACTTCTTTTAATTTGCTATATATTTGATTGTACACGTTTGTTGCAAAGTGCATTCTAAGGCAAAAATCTTTAAAAAATCGATTTTTCACACGTTTTCGTGAGAAAATACAGAAAATCGCTAATTACCGCTAAACTTAGCGTTATACAATGTTTGAAATAAACGTTGTAAGATTTTTAATTCTCTACAACTTTTATTATATAAATTTTTGCTCTAAAATGCATATTAAAGCCGTAATCTTAAGAAAACAACTTTTTTACGTGAAAACAGCCTCACCAAGAATTTCAGCAAACATGGCGCCTATTCTATCTTGTAGAGCATAAAAAATTTAGTAAACCAGGCGATTTTTCGAAAACTCGTAGGACCAGTTTTTGAGAAAATCGCAAAAAGTGAAAAATTACACGAATAAACTACTACTTCCGATTGACCGATTTTGTGTTTGTGTTCGGTCCGGTAGTGGTTTGTAACTTAAGTTTTAAGTTTCAAGTTCGTACGATGTTCCGTTCTTGAGATATTCTGTTCATACACACACATACACACACACACACAAACAGACCAATGGCTAAAACATATTTTTTGGGTTCAGGGGGTCTGAAAACGTGTAGATCTGGTGAAAACTCGATTTCGAAAAATCGACATGAAAACAATACTTTCCTTCCTATATATTCATATAGGAAAGATAAAGTAAAAATTGGAAGTGATACCACCCTAAAAATTTTCTAATATTAAAACAATATTTTCTGCACGGCCTTCTTAGTTTATTTTCCCTTAACAGGTAGGTGAAATGTTAGTCATTTGCTTTCGAGCTGGTAGTTCCAGGGTTACAAAAATTATTTCTGTTTCTCATCATATGGTCGTCAATTTTATGACTGACGCATTTAACAGGTTGACTCCCAAGGCAATTTTTACAATTTTGCTTAGAAAAACCCCATACATATTTTATAGTTTCTTTGCTTTTTACTTTCTCTTGGCTATATGAATACATAGGAAGGAGAGTATTGTTTTTCTAAATCGAGTTTTCACCGGATCTACACGTTTTCAGACCCCCTCAACCCAAAAACATATTTTTAGCGATTGGTCTGTGTGTGTGTGTGTGTGTGTGTGTGTGTGTGTGTGTGTGTGTGTGTTTGTGTGTGTGTGTGTATGTGTGTGTGTGTGTGTGTGCGTGTGTGTGTGTGTGTGTGTGTGTGTGTGTGTACGGATAATATTGTAATTATTTGGACAAAAATGACACAAAAGTTGCTGAATTTTTAATTAGCTTTAATTTTTTATAATAACATAAATAATATGGGCTCATTTTATTTTAATTCTTTTTAAATTTAAAATTTACGTATGTCATAAAGCCTACGTTACTCAAGAAATTCTAATATTTTCACCAGAGAAAGAGTATTTATGAAATTGGTTTCTAAGATTACCTCGTACAAACAAACAAACGTAACTTTTTTTAAATATTAATCAGGATTTACTCTTTATCTTCTCTGTTTTGTACTTTGCTACCGTATCTTGCAAAAGGGAAACTTGTTGAAACAAATGTTTTGCTTCCAAAAGTGTACTAGAAGAAGAATGAAAAATATTCCAAACTTGTTAAATTTTCTACACAGAATTCAACATTCATTCGTCATTGTATATTTTCGAGGTGGTGAATATACCACTAATGTCAGTAATGAATTAAGAGTTTAGCGTTGTTGAAAATGCTGATTAATTCTGAGCTTTTAATTAATTGACTAAATCTTACGCCACAATGACATGTAGAGCGCTCACAAAAATGAATATGAGTATACGATATAAATCTTCATGTAGAGGTAACACATCTTGTATGTCTTGCCTTGTCAGGTGCAAACATGTAATTTGGTAGATTGCGTGGGTATCGAGCAAAGAGTGATATAGTGAGGCAAAGAGATTTTTGAGAGAAATTACTTTACTTATCACAAGATCGACGGGCCAAGCAGCGTAAATTTAAGGGGTTACTATACCTCGAAAATTGAAAAAAATTGATTTTCCTAATTTTAGTGCCATTGCCTTCTGTATCTTTTTCTGTGTAATTAGATATAAAAATTATAACTGTACGATGAAAATTACGGAAGCTGTGCAGATTTTTTTTAAGTAATGTTTTGACCAGAATTTCTTTTAATTGAGTTAATCTGTGGAAACAACTAAGAGTCGCGATATTCAAAGAACACAGAAAGCTGAGAAGGCAATGGAAAGTGTGTCAAATGAAGCAAAACAAGAGAAAAAAAGAGAAAATTATTTGACGAAAAATAACAGTCCCGTGAGGATCAATATTATGGTGCAGGCTGATTTTAGATTAAGTAAAACTTTACAGCTCATTTCCCGCAAATTAACTTTTTTCCATAAAGATACAGTTTTCTCAAAAACTATTTGACTTTGAAGGTTGAAATTTTTTGAGCATGTTTCCCAGTATAATTGTGACATATGTTACTAGAATCACTGCAGTATTATTACTAAGTTCGAAATAAAATAAAAAATTCTACAAAAAAGAAATTAATTTTTCTTGCATTTTTCAAAAACATTCTCGAAATGGTATCGCAAGCTCTATACAGTATTAATGATTCTAATACCAGAGCTTAAAAAGATGTCGTAGAAAAGGCAAAAAAAAATTAAAGTCCTAACTCTTAGCGGTTTCTTAGAAACGTGTATTACATAAAAAGAGTTCAATTTAACATGGGTTAGATAGGAGGTATAATGCTCCCCTTAACTTCAAAACATTAATGAAACTAAAGGAAAAAACTGGTGTAAAACACTCACACAACTTTCTCTTGCCAATGGAAATAATGACCAATATAACCTAACATTAGTTATAAAACATTAGAAATAAACAAAAAAAGTAACCTCAAAAAACATAACCTATTTTAATCATGAGTGAATGACGCAAAATGAAAATCAACCTCAGTTTAGCTTAAAAATACAGAAAATCACTCTTTCACGCTAAAATAGGCTCTGTAGAGAAAAATTATTTAAATAAAAGTTGCAGATCTTTTTATTTCCTATAAAATTGATTATATACACTTTTGTCGTAAAATGCATTCTAAGCCCGAAATCTTAAAAAATCGATTTTTCACACGTTTTC
This sequence comes from Catonia carolina, assembly GCA_035578175.1. Taxonomy (NCBI): domain Eukaryota; kingdom Metazoa; phylum Arthropoda; class Insecta; order Hemiptera; family Achilidae; genus Catonia; species Catonia carolina. The sequence continues at coordinate 52,509,090 of JAQMRL010000007.1, forward strand.
GTGAGGAAAAAACAGAAAATCGGTAATTACTGCTAAACTAAGCGTTATACAAAAATTGTTTGCTATAAAGTTGTACGTTTTAAAATTTTCTACAACTTTTATTATAAATACATTTTTGCGCTAAAATGCATATTAAAGCCTTAATCTTAAAGAAACAAATTTTTTACGTAAAAACAGCCTCACCAAGAATTTTAGCAAACATGGCGCCGCCTATCCCCTATCTTGTGGAGCATAAAAAATTTAGTAAACCAGGCGATTTTTAAAGAAATCGTACGACCAGTTTTTGAGAAAATCGCAAAAAAGTGAAAAATTACACGAATAAGCTACTACTTCTGGTTGACCGATTTTGATGAAAATTTTCGTGTCGGGTCCGGTAGTGGTATGTAACTTAAGTTTCAAGTTTCAAGTTCGTACGATGTTCCGTTCTTGAGATATTCTGTTCACACACACACGCGCGCGCGCGCGCACACACACGCGCACACACACGCGCGCGCGCACACACACACACACAACCCAATCGCTAAAACCATGTTTTTTTGGGTTCAGGAGGTCTGAAAACGTGTAGATCCGGTAAAAACTCGATTTCAAAAAATCGACATGAAAACAATACTTTCCTTTCTATATATTCAAATAGGCAAGAGAAAGTAAAAATAGAGCACGTATATTGTGACACACATACCATTTATCGAAAACAATTTCCTGATCAAAAACTCAATTTATCATAACTATATTGTTTGGAACGCACATTTTTTCAATATATTTTTAATGTAGATTTTGTTTACCTTTAAATACAGAGATCGAATGAGAAAACAGAGACTTACTCTTATCAATGTAAAAAATGAAAATTTTAACCTATGTTTAATCATTATTAAACAATGTAAAATTAAATATATAACATAATTTTAATCATGAGTTAATTAAGGTAAATAAAAACCAACGTCTGTTCACCTTAAAAGTACGGGAAATCACTAATTGACGCCGAAATAGGCAGTGTAGAAAAAAAAATTTTAAATAAAAGTTGTAGATTTTTTAATATCTATAACTTTAACTAATAGCTACACTTTTGTTGTAAAAAGCCTAGTAAGGGCGTAATCTTAACACATCCATTTTTTACCGATTTCGATAACAAAAATATACAGAAAATCACTAATTGTTAAAATAAGCGTCGTGGAAAGATGATTGTAATAAGAGTTGCAGGATTTTAAATTTTCTGCTATTTTAATTGTATACTCTTTTACCCTAAAATGTACAGTATATTAAAGCCATACTCTTAAAAGCAAACATTTTTTTATTATGAAAACATAGTCACCCAAGAATTGCAACAGAAATGGCACTTAAGCTAACTTTTAGAGCTCAAGAAATGTATTAAATGAGAAAATCGCATGAAAGTGAAAAATAGCACGATTAAACTACTACTTCCGATGAAAATGTCCGTGTCGAATTTTTTACTTTCTCTTGCCTACATGAATATATAGGAAGGAAAGTATTGTTTTCATGTCGATTTTAAGAAATCGAGTTTTCACCGGATCTATACGTTTTCAGACCCCCAGAACCCAAAAAACATGTTTTTAGCGATTGGTCTGTGTGTCTGTGTGTGTGTGCGCGCGCGCGCGCGCGTGCGTGCGTGCGTAAGTGCGTGCGTGCGTAAGCGTTTGTGTGTGTGTATGTGTGTGTGTGTGCGCGCGCGCGTGCGCGCGTAAGTGCGTGCGTGCGTAAGCGTTTGTGTGTGTGCGTGCGTGCGTGCGTGCGTGCGTGTGTGTGTGTGTGTGTGTGTGTGTGTGTGTGTGTGTGTGTGTGTGTGTGTGTGTGTGTGTGTGTGTGAACATAATATCTCAAGAACGGAACATTGTACGAACTTGAAACTTGAAGCTTAAGTTACATACTACTACCGGACCTGACACGAACATTTTCATCAAAATCGGTCAACCGGAAGTAGTAGTTTATTCGTATAATTTTTCACTTTTTTGCGATTTTTTCAAAAACTGGTCCTACGATTTTTTTAAAAATCGCCTGGTTTACTAATTTTTTTTATGCTCTACAAGATAGGGTAGGCGTTATGTTTGCTGAAATTCTGGGTGAGGCTGTTTTTACGTAAAAACATAGTTTTCTTAAGATTACGGCTTTAATATGCAATTTAGAGAAACAATTTATATAATAAAAGTTGTAGAGAATCAAAAATTCTACAACTTTTATTTCAAACATTTTTTTGTATAACGCTTAGTTTAGCAGTAATTAGCAATTTTCTGATTTTTTCTCACGAAAACGTGTGAAAAATCGATTTTTTTAAGATTTCGGCCTTAAAATGCATTTTATAACAAAAGTGTACATAATAAATTTTATAGGAAATAAAAAGATCTACAACTTTTATTTAAAGCATTTTTCTCTAAAGAGCCTAGTTCAGTGTGAAAGAATGATTTTCCGTATTTTTAAGCTGAACTGAGTTTGATTTTCATTTTGCGTCTTTCAGTCATGATTAAAATAAGGTTATATTTTTAGAGATTAGTTTTTTGTTTATTTATAATGTTTTATTAGATACTAATGTTAGGTTATATTGTTAATTACTTGCATTGGCAAGAGAAAGTTGTGTGAGTGTTTCACACCAGATTTTTAGTAATAGGCCTACCTAACTTCAATTTTGAGTTTCAACTTCGAAACTAAGGAACGGAATATTTCAATATTCCGTTTTTGAAATATTTTGTTCGTACACAAACCAATTTGGTAAAACGTGTTTTTTTTTTTTGGTTCAATATTTAATACTAAGAAGAATGTTAAAAATAAAGGGGAAGTATACTTGCAAACTTAAAAAATTATTTGCTGAAAATTTTGGTAAATATTACTGAATCTTTTATCCCGTGAAATATTAATTTATTATTAATACAGTTTTTACAGTTAAATAAACCATTAAAGAAAAATCTGGTGTGAAACACTCACACAACTTTCTCTTGCCAATACAAATAATTTACACAATATAACCTAGCATTAGTAATAAAACATTAAAAATAAACAAAAAACTAACCTCAAAAAACATAACCTTATTTTAATCACGAGTGAAAGACGCAAAATTAAAATCGACCTGTTTGGCTTAAAAATACGGAAAATCACTCTTTCACACTAAACTAGGCTCCGTAGAGAAAAATGCTAAAAATAAAAGTTATAGATCTCTTAATTTCCTATAAATTTGGTTATATACACTTTTGTCGTAAAATGCATACTAAGGCCGAAATATTGAAAAAATCGATTTTTCTAACGTTTTCGTGAGAAGAAAACAGAAATTTGCTAATTACCTTAACTAAGCGTTATACAAAAAAATGTTTGAAATAAAAGTTGTAGAATTTTTAATTCTCTACAACTTTAGTTATATACATTTTGCGGTAAAATGTATACTTAAGCCGCAATCTTAAAGAAAAATAATTGTTTTACGTAGAAAAAGCCACACCAAGAATTTAGGCAACCCTGGCGTCTACCCTATCTTGTAGAGCATAAAAAGTTTAGTAAATGAGGCGATTTTTAAAAACATCGTAGGACCAGTTTTTGATAAAATCGCAAAAAAATTAAAAATTACACGAATAAACTACTCTTTCCGGTTGACCGATTTTGATGAAAATGTTCGTGTCGGGTCCGATAGTGATATGCAACTTAAGTTTCAAGTTTGTACGATGTTCCGTTCTTGAGAATTCTGTTCACACACCCACATACACACACATACACGCACGCACGCACGCACGCACGCACAGACTTATCGTTAAAAACATGGTTTTTGGGTTCAGGGGGTCTGAAAACGTGTAGATCCGGTGAAAACTCGATTTCGAAAAATTGACATGAAAACAATACTTTCCTTCCTATATATTCATATAGGCAAGAGAAAGTAAAAATAATCTTAAAGAATAAATAACCCTACAAATAAATATGGAAGTTCTTCTTAGCGTGCCTATCCGCTTTGGCTGTTGGCGATCATCATCGCTAACCTAACCCTTTTCGCCGCTATTCGAAAAACTGCGGAGTTCTTCCCAAATCAGGCCCTTAAATTGGCAAGCCAGGTAAGTTTTCTTCGGCCAGGAGGTCGCGTTCCTTCTATCCGTCCTTGCAGAATGTGCTGGAGTATTTCATACCTTTCCGGATTTCTCATGATAAATGTCCGAGATATTGAGGTTTACGACACTTGGTAATGTTAGTCACCTCAAGGTCCTTATTCATCCTCTGCAGGAATTTCACGTTGGGAACCTCCGCGTCCACGGTATCTCCAAGATCCGCCTTCGAGACTGCTGGGAATCGGGAAGGTAAAGAGTTAGTTACGAGAAAAGAATTTCATACTTATATGCAAAAATTAAGATTTAAATTCGCAAACAAATTGTTTCCTGTTTTGTAACTAACTCAAGGTAAGCTTACAAAATTTATAGGTAAACCTTATTACAAAAAAAAATATATTCCAATCTTTTCCTTGCAATTTATATTTTTTAAACTTCCTATTAACAAAGATGCTAGTATATTTAACTCAATTAAAATCATATATCTCATTAACCTTAAAGAGGGAAATACCTCTTACCTTTAAAAAGTTTTAAAATATCGGATACATCGTATTTTGCACTTTTGTACACCTTGTTTATGAAAGAAAATAACTTGATCGATCTTCTGTCTTAACTATGAATTGTAAACAAACAAAATTGATATGGATTGGAGTACACTTGAGGCAAATCAAATTTTTCCAGTCGAGGTGTGTCAACAGAAGTGAATGATAGGTTTCCATGTCACTTGCAAGTTTTGTAACTTGATAAACTGTTTGTTTCTGTGAAATAGTAAACAAAATATTTAAAAAATAAACAAATTAAATCGGGAATATTGTTAACAAAAAATATAAAAATAATACTGACAAAAATTATCCAATTTTCCTTGATTTTTGGGCGTTAGATCGCAACCTGGGAAAATGTTAATTAATCTAATTAATAGGTCTAAAATAATTCATTAATGGAATCAAACTATTGAAATTTTACACCTTAAAGAATAAAATGGAACTGAGGATTATATTTCATGGAATAAATCTGTAGGTTTATGTTCTCCATAGTGCTAACAATTATTAATATTACACATCTAGAGATTTCTAGAGAAAATTCGACACGAAAACACAACTTTCCTTACCTATATTTCATATTGGGCAAGAAGAAGTGAAAAATGTTTACAACGGAATAATAATTAATCACAATTTTGTAAAGTTTAATTGTTATCTTCCTAAATGTAAAAAATATTGTTTTTAGGGGAACTTACTTTTCAAAAATGAATTGCGAGCTGTACACCAAGAAGGCGTGATTTTTTTTTTTTTTTAACGTCCGACTGTTCTGCAATTACTGCTAATGCAGACGGTGAAGGATGAAATGATTTTTTTTGTAACGTATGAAAAGATGCCGTGCCTGAATGGGACTCGAACCCAAGACCGCATGATGAGAGGCGAGCACGTTACCAACTGCGCCAATGCGGCCGGCGAGAAGGCGTGAGCAGTCAGGTGGAAACCAAAGTTGTATACTATATAGATACAACTAGAGTGAGGTAACAACGTTAGAACAATACGTATTCTGACAATACCTAAAGTTCTTTAAGTGTTGTTCCGAAATTCTCTAGCAGGACTGAGTTTCTAGAAATGTTAATGTAAATAATAGTAGCTAATAAATCGGTTTATTTCCCAGAAATTATTAGAAATATGTATAAATGGTTATTATAGGCTTATTATTTTGATAACTACCTGAGAAGGGTTGGTTAATCTATTTACATAATTAATTTTCTTGTAATGGTGATGTAGTGTGACTCAGATATAATATCTTTGCCTTTTGTTCATCCAGAACCCGACAGTAAAACTTTGTATTTTTAATATTGTACCAAAAATCTTTGTTCATCTCGTTATTTCCATAGCTTAGGCATATACGCACGCCCGCTTTGGTCTCGAGTTATCTCAACGAGTGAATTTTGTGAAGTTAAAAGCATTTATGTACCAGGTAGCAGTTTACGTTTTGTGAAAAGGTCCAAATCGTAACTGTGTATGGTATAATTAGTTTTACTCGTACGTATGATTCAGTTATATTAAGTCCAAAATAATGTTGGTACGAGTTAAGTTGTTTTAACGTCATTAATTTATTATAATTAGTTTATTATAAATAAAGCCATCATAAAATTTTGGGACCTTTTTCTTGTTCAACTACTTTCTCTACATCATAAGTCAAAAAGAAGGTGCTTGCTTCCACGTGGTGCGGCTGGATACCGCAGTTAACTTTATGTTAAGTTATCGAGTGAACTGAAACGGAGTTTAACAACCATCGACAACAACGGACAACTTCACAACCATCAAATTCATACCTCAGCTAACTTCTAAGTCTCAAAGGCCTAGTCGTACACTCGGAAGCAGGCACACAGGTTGATTACCTTGACAATCTAATATGGAAAGTCTTCTACGCAATATTCCACCATTGGTTCAAAAACACACAAAAGAACCTAAAAGACTGTCACTTAAAAGACTCAGATCGTCGGAGTATCTGAACGGATTAGACGATAAACGGCAAAACTGAAATAAGAAATTTTCTTGCTTTGGAACGTATATCGTAAACTCACTGCTAGAACTTGGGAAACTTAAAACTCTAACTGAAATTTTGGATAAAAATAATATTTTACTCTTAGGGCAACAAGAAATGAAAAACACGACAAGAGATGCATTCGAATCACAAGGTTACAGGATTTCCAATGGAATACTGGGACCAAAGGTTATGGCTAACGCTCCGCAATCTGGTAGATCCGCTACTAGTTTTATAATTAGCCTAAAAATTATAGGTTCTATATTAATTTCAATTCGATGTCTCCGAGATTAGCAACATTAACTTTTAAAACTGGAACGAAAACTTAAACTATCATTAACGGGTATTCTTCAAAAAATGACCCAACAGAATCAAGGAACGTAAGCCAAACGTAGAAAATTTTTGGTATCAGTTTGATCTTACATTTTCGAAAATTCCAAAACATCATGTCAGAATCCTAATCGATTGAACTATAATGCACAACTTGGCAGAGAACGCAAATTTAGAAACATAACTGGCAAATATGCTTCTCATAAATTCACCAACAAAAACAGGATCAGACTCGTTGAAGTTTGTAATTTGCATAGGCCTAATTTAATTTATAAATCAATTTACTTTCGCAAAAGTACCAACTATAAAACATAAAAAACATCCGGACTGGCATGAGGGCGAATGTCAACTTGATCATGTCTGCATGGATCGAAATTTTCATAAAGAAATTTTTCATATTAAGATTTTATGCGGTACCGATACTGGATCTGACCATTACACGGTTAAAATTAAAATTAAATTGACTCCTTTTAAACTAAAACCGAAAGCAAAACAAACTTTAATAAAATTCTACATTCTGAAAACTAAGCTAATACAAAGGGGTCTGAAACCGTGTATTTACGGTGAAAAGTGAATTGATTATATATATACTATTAATTAAAAATATATAATTGGTTCCTTTGAAGGATATATTTTAGTCAATTTGACTAAAACGTTACTTTGTTTATTTGTATTTCATTTAGTCATTTATTTGTTTTTCGTTAGATACTTTTTAGAAAGTAAAAAATGTTGACCGGAACTAGTTCAGTAGGAGCTGAGACCATAGGCGTACTCAACAAAACCCCCCGATCCTTTTAATTAAATTTATTTACTTCAAAGTTATTATTGTTAATCTTATCGAAGTAAAAGAAATAATATTCATTTTAACATCATCTTGCAAATGAGGTGTGACAAGAAGCAATAAATCAGTTGTATTCCAGCTATTTCATTTTGTTTGACGTCATCAAATAATAAGAAATACACTTACATTTTAGTCAAATATAATGAAACAAACCTAATAGCAGTATAATCGGTAAATAAATTCATGGTTTACTAAAAATATTAACAGAATTACATGAAACAAATTTTCCGCATTTCTTATAAAAATATAATCAATGACAAATAGTTATAACATTCCATAAATAAAAGGTCATAAAAAATATTTAGTATTAAGGACAGAAGTACGAATTTTATAGTGCCAGGAAAATATTGTGAGTTCCTACTGAAAAATACCAGGTATTTTCCGCTAGGTATTGCTGAAAAATACCAGCCTATTTGGTGTTTTCTAACATTTTATAATCTACCCATAACTTGGCTATTTTTCTGAGATAGCTTACTGATTTTTTTTGGCAGAAGTACGAGCTGATTTTGTTTAGAACCAATTAGAAGGGTATTTATATGGAAACATAATAATCATTAAATTGTTTCCTACGGTGACATTTATTCCGGGTTCTTTCAGGATCTATTTATTTATAAATAACAAAACTTCCCTTTAACCCTTACAGTGCCAGTGTCCTAATACTAGGATGTCAGCAGTTCGACCAAAAAATGCCTGCGTCATTTTATTAGTACGTTGACTAACCTAAATTTTATTTCACAACACATGACAATAATCAGTAAGAAATGTAGGCCTAGATCACAAAAAATGTAGATTTTGTTACGAGTGTAATAATTACTAATTAATTATTAATTAATATTATTATTAATATTGATTGAAAAACTTCATATTGATTAAAGGAACTAAAAATTGAATTGTCAAAATTTTAATCGCAGTATTTTTATATTTTACCATACTTAATGATTTTTGGTGACTTTGTACATACTTAAATTGTGTTTTAAGTGCTACAAGTGAAGTTGGGTAACGTAGTTTTAAAGTGTTTTTTTTAAATTAAAAAGGAAGTTTCCACAAAAAATTTATTATAAGTAGAAATTTTTATTTTTTAAATTGCAAGAAATATGTTACAAGGTAAATATCATACGAGTACAAGATCAATTCATTATAAAAAAACGAAAAAAACAGTAAGCTATCTCAGAAAAATAGCCAAGTTATGGGTAGATTATAAAATGTTAGAAAACACCAAATAGGCTGGTATTTTTCAGCAATACCTAGCAGAAAATACCTGGTATTTTTCAGTAGGAACTCAAATATTTTCCTGGCACTATAAGGGTTAAATTTGATAATAAATAATTATTTACAAATTAGTTACTTACATTAATTATTACAGTTATAACATAAGCAAAATTCTTTCGCGTAAAATACTGAACAAGACACTCACTGGAAACATTTGGGCACTATGCGCCCAAACTTCTAGGGCTCCGATCCACCTACCTTTCTGAAGGCAAGTTATAAGTCCGCGCGAAGCGCTAACGCAATAATTTGTATTTATAACAGCTATATTATTACATGGGTTTCTTCTAATTTCTCATTCACAAAATTGTATGTCCACAGTTAGGCAATCTAAAGGTTCATGAGGTTTTCCATTTTTCCAAGCAGACAGAAAATATAACAATCTGAATTACACAGAAAGTCTAATTTCAGACTTCTGTAAATTTTTCAAGTAATCTGATCATTACAAAGTGCTGGAAATTATTCCTTAACAAATTTTAGGAGGAACGAAAACTATGTGTCTAGTCAATGAATATACATTTCAAAAAGTTTGTAAACCTTGTATGTGTGAGAATTTGAGCCTTTAATACATTTTAAATCATAACGATAAAGGAATGACCTTTGTACTGCTATTAGTGAAGTACTGACTTGAAGTACTGCCTTTAGTCATATTCCCCATTACATTATACAAAGAGCTTAACAAACATAATCCGTATTGCATTAAGTAAAACATGATCAATTTTAATTTATTAAAATAATTTTGATAAATTTTTGTTATAGAGGAATTAAATAACATCAAATAATCATTTGCCATAATATTAATGTTTTTGTTACTAATAAGTTCGCCAGCAAAGCGAGTGCTATTTACAGTTGATTTATAAAATAAAATGTTTCTTAAATTGCATTGTGACAATATCTAAAAGGAAAGTGTTGGTTCCAGAATTATCTAGTAGGAATGAGAATTTAGAATGTTAGTTAATCATAGTTGATAAATGGGTTAGCTACTAAGAAATGGTTATAAATGTAGTGTATGAAAGGTTAGTACAGCTTTATTGCTGTGAGGTTTGGTGTATCTATTTAGATAATTGGCTTTTTTGTAACCCGTTTTATTCAATTTTAATTTGTTTACATTTTGTTAAGACTTATCCAGAAACTGACAGAAATATTTTTTATTTATGTCATTATGTCGAAAATCTTCTCTCTTCTCGAAATCTCTATAGCTTAGGCATTTTTATAAGCACCGGCCGGTTTGGTCTTGAGTTGGCTTTGATCTGTGAGTTATACTGTGTAACACAAATAAGTTTGCTGAAAAGGTCCAGCGTATACTGTAGACGTCGTATAATCGTTTGTGAGTAGTATTTAGTTTAATTAAGTGCGATATCATCTACTTAAGTTTATATAATGTTAGTAATTTACTATAATTAGTTTATTGTTTATAATAAGTTGTCGCTGACAGCTTCACAATTATCAGCGCTGCAGACGGTCCCAGAACCTGCCGTGGGGAGCACCAACGACGCCGCAGCCAGCAGTGCCTCTTCTTCACCATTCAATTGATTCGCCGGACGGGATTTAAGCGGCCGCACTGGACTGTTTGCCGCACTTGCCATCCAGCTCCCGAACGTGGAAGAAGAGCTCTGCCGAGAGGGGGCGCACCATCCCTGGTCAACGCTACTGGTGGTGGACGCACATTCCCACACCCGTCAGCCTTTACCTATCTGGTAGCCGAAAAAAGCCCGTGCGTGCCTGATGGCACCATGTTGAAGATTGAATTCAGCGCGGGAGCGGAGAGAACCGCCTCGGCCGCGGTATCGGCCGACGGCCTACGTTAACCCGACACTGCAGGGCTCTGTGGGCCACAACTGTCACGCTGTAGTGGGGACTCAACTGCCGCTGAGGGAAAGCTAGGACTAACCTTGGAAGCTGAGCCGTCACTCTTCGGGCACCGCTCCCAACACACCCGCTCGCCGCTTCCGACTACCTACAACGGCCCTTTTCAGGGCCAAAAAAAAATCCTGCTTTTTTCAGGGGCACCAACCCACTACATACAAAGGTCCTTCTCAGGACCCCCAATTAATTAATATGCCCTTTTCAGAGCAACCAAATTAGCAAACAAGTTTCTGCCACGTATCGTCAGAGCCCCGGTCGGCGACAAAGCAATTTAATTGTAATTTATTCGTAGATTTATAAGTCACATTTACAATTGTTATTTATAGTGCGTAGTAAATACTTGTAATTTGAAACGATATATTGTTCATTATTCATTTTACCCAGATCCCGAAACGGATCTTAGCGATAAGTGACAGTATTTATAAAATACTAAACCAAGATCAGACTACAGATTTTAGTGAATTCATGGACTTCCACGAATTGCACCAGGTACTGGTAACGAATTGGTAGCAGGTAAATTTATAAAAGGGAGAAAAAAGAAAACCCTACACTGAAAAGCTTACAGAAATATTTAAATTGTGTCATCGTAAATGGCTCTAAAACCTGTTTGTTTTCTAAATTATTTATTTATTTGTTTATAGTTTTGCTTATTTTTTTTAACAGTTAAAAGTAATTAATCACTTGTCTTTTTTTTTATAAACATTTATTTACCGTCTCTCAAAGTAAATTTTACATGTTAATCAATGACAATAACAACGATGAGTGATAAGTGTAAATTTAATCTCAAATTTAAAATTGATGTTAATGGAATCTGTTTGTGAAAAATTTGTTTAAAATTTTATAACAGCGAACCAAAAACCAAACTTAGCCAACCTTAGTATACAAAGTATATGTACAATTGAAAAATATCATTACATTAAATTTTTGTAAACTGATTTTCAAAGTATAAAATATGATAATGTTTTAATTTTTGTTTAATAATAAGGTACATTGAATTCATGTTGCAAATTTCGCATAGATACACATTTTGTAACAAACATTATTCGCTTTTTATAACTTAAATAAATCTTGTGTATCAACAAAATAAAATAAAAATGTACTTGATCAATTTATTGTGAACAAGAATACTACCTTACACACAAAAAAATCTTGACTTTAGGCAAGGAAGGAACATTATACAATTAAGCTTCGAATTCTTTGCAAATTAATTACATTTTATAAAAAAATAGAAATACAAATAAAAGAGAAACAATTAAGGGTAAGACATAGTCACACAAACACGCTCTCACATGAAAAGATGTCTAACAAAAATGTTTAATTATTACTATTATAACATAACCTTAGATTTCGTTACATATAAATTATAAATTCATTTATGACAAAAAATTACTATTATTTAATGCAGTATTTCCTCGTTTACCCAGATGTCCGAATTTTCCAGATCAATCTGGATAGAAAAAATATTTTTTATTCATAACATCGCGATATCCCAATATTTAAAAAACACTCTAGTCTAGGCACAGTGCAGTGCATTATACAGTACACACCATACACCGTTCAGTATTTACACAAATCAAAGTTTGAAGATTCAAAGTATATTGTTGTAGTATGTACTGAACTATCAAAGCATTAGTGCCTCGAGTTGAAGATCGCAAGTACATTCCTCCATTTGCTTGGTGAGTTTTTGCTGGACAATTTCATGGCCTACTTGGGCAGCAGCCCAACACCACACCGATTGAACTTACGATGATAAAACGATTACGAAATCAAGCTGCCTTAAACGCCACATAAAAATATAGCAAAGATAAAAATTATTTCTTTATTAAGAAAACGAAATACTTTTAATATGTGTATAAAACACATTGTAGTGTTTCAGTTGAAAGACGTATAAATAAACGGTAAGTTTTTCCATTACATTATACTTTTATTTATTGCTTACTGTATCCGGTTTATACGGATTTTGGATTTTCCGAATCCTTCTGGTCCAATTAGTCCGGTTAAACGAGATAATAATATTTATAGTTTCTCATAACTGGCATATGGAATGTTAAATTATTTCTACTCGATCTGCTAGTTCCGGGACTACAAAAAATAGTTCTGCCTCTTATCACATGATCAGCCAATTTTAAGAACAGAACAGGTAGAGTTTTCAAAAACTCTAGTCAGAGTTATTTTCTCTGAGAGTAATGGTTTTCACTATTATACAGCCAGACCCTGTGGTGAATAAAGTGAAGATGTCATTTTCAGGGTGGAAAGTAGATGCTTTTCAGAGGGCCTAGCATGCTAATTAGCATCCTTTTCCATACAGTGAGGAAGGATGGTAAACCACCTCACTCCTTGTTTTACCTTAGAAAAGCCTCTAGAGGTTCAATCTAACCTTTTGGCTGATGACCGAAATAAAAACAACAACTAAATAGATAATAAACAATGAATTTAAGTTACCTTGAATTTAGCACCCAGGTCGCTGTGCTGAGACCTTTCCACGCCACTTCCTTTGTAGTTCTAACTGAAACATTAAAATTTAATATTAGTATTAAAAGGGATAACATCTTGGAATTTATTATTATAAGGTATTAAGTTATTTTATTAAGTTATGTACGGTTATACGATTTTTCTTTAATACAGAATGAGAAATTATTGTGTCATAATTTTTTATACCCGAACTTTACCATTTATTTTATGACCCCTTGAATTCAAAACATTGTTTTTGCAAGACTTTTTGTCTACATTTTAGTAGTTTTACGTTCTAGAGAAAAAACCTGTTAAACCAATAGCGCTGAAATTTGAAAACTACGGTATCCTCAACCGACCTTAGAGGCACAGATTAGATTTTGAGTAGTCTCGAAATTACGTATACTGTAGTACAATTAGGTACAACACCACAAAAATTCAATTATTTGAAAAGTTTGCCCATAGCAGACAGGTGGAGTGTCAAATTAATTTACACTCAATCTGTTCGTTGCAGGGCTAACATAAATAGTTCTGTTTCTTATCACATGGTTAGCCAACTAAATGACTGAATCATTTAAGAACAGAAGAGGTACAGGTGTAACAGACACTAATCAGAGTTATCTTTCTCTGAAAGTAATGAATTTCATTATACAGCCAGACCCTGTGGTGAATGAAGTAAAGGTATCATTTGCAAAGTGGAAAATATGTGCTTTTCAGAGGGCCTGACATACTGATGAGCGTACTTTTCACTCAGGGAGGAAGGCAATGGTAAACCACCTCACTCTTCGTTTTACTTAGTAATACCTCTACAGGTTCAAACCAGCTTTTTGGCTGATGACCTAAACAACATTTCAAAAAAGGTTCTACCGACTCCATTAAACTTCCCCCTTTTTGCTGAATAAGGTATATTCAATAAAATGGTATAAGTAAAAAAAAAGTATGTGGGCAGGTTCTAGTCCCGTTCAAAAATTTAGTTGAAGTGCAGGTTAACAATTTGCAAATTACAAATTTTATAAAACAACTGTGAATGCTGCACTATTTGTCTGCAAAATACAAAATACAAATACAAAGTTCATTGTTAATTTTAGTAGTACTGTTCTCTGAACTTGGTTGGGATCAAGTCAGAAGTCTTGATCCCAACCCAAAAGGCTGGATCAGGGGTCAAAATCGTGAAGACGTCACTTGATACAAACCTACTGACATTAAACTAGCTGAGAATTTACTTTCTCTTCTCTATCGACAAAAATTCAGGAACAGCTTACATTTCAGAATCTGAGGATTGATACATGTCTAGATTTTACAATTTGAAACAGTTAAATTATTCAGAAGATTGTATGTCGTTAAACACTTTGGAACAAAATAATGTCTTTTTCATTGTGATATGCATGTACAAGATATCTTCCGAAGAATAAGGAAACTTATTTGTATTTTTAAGAAGTTTAAATCGGTACTTGATTTTATAACGTTAAAAACTGTACATTTTTTTCCAATGTCCAATTAGTAATCGCTTACGGAATATTGGGATGGAATGGAACTTGCAAGTCATATTAAGACCGTTTGGAAAAATGCAAAACCTCATTTTATGAGCAATTAATCTGACCACCACATCATTCTAAGTAATTGTTCAATAATTTTCTAACACTACATGTTCGTCAACATTTTCCAATGAACTAATTAAGGCGCAAGAACCTCTTTTAACAAATCCATAAATACTGTTTAAGAAACTATCTTTTGATTTTGTTGCCCAGAGCTAAAAGAACGCTGTTTCAAAGATATCTTGTATTTTAGTCCCAAAACTGTGCAACTTTTTCCCAAGATTATTGAATAATTATAAGGAGGATCAAATAGGTTGTAGCGGAATTACCGTAATAGCTTTTTACCGTTGGTAGGACGAAAACGAAAGAAAGAAATAATATGCCTTTCAATCTATGAAGCTACAACTTGGCATTTTTGTTCTCGGACCTGGATTCTCGGAGACCTGGTGTTTGAAGAAGCGGCATTAAATTTACCTGCTCTTGGAAATGGGAGACTACAGTTGGATAAATATTTTCCGATAGGGAATAAATTAAGAAATAGAGATAAACATTATAATGTCAAGTTAATGAAATATTACATGAAGGATATTTGAAAAATTTAGGGAGTTTATTATTCCCTAAAAAAACTGGTATTAGCTTACTACAAAAATAAATTACCTATATACTAATTATAATAATTAGTAATTATACCTATAATACCTATTATACCTATAATTACAAATTATAATAAATTATTATATGTTTGAAAAATTTAGGGAGTTTATTATTCCCTAAAAAACCGGTATTACCTTACTAAAATAATAAATTATTTATTATTTATTTACTGAATATTTGTGGCAATTTTTAGAATATTGTTATCATTTCGTTTTATCCGTCCGTCACACCCAGATGTCAGCAACTACAAGAGATAGCAACAAACAAACGTTTTTCGGATTCATAATTTTGCACAAAAACATAGTGGGCTGAAATTCGGGTTGAAGTTCCGGTTTCCACCGGAAGTGGCCTAAAACCGAAAATCAAGAAATCAAAGTCAACATTCGGAAACAAAAATAGTGCCATTTCATTCCTCTTAAAGAGTAGATACAGAAATAACTAACGTTTATTGTCATTAATCTAAGGTGACCCTTTTTAAAAATTGTCACCAGGCATGAGAATCGTTGTCTCATGAAAGGAATTTTTATTCAATATATTTGTTTGATATCTTATTCTCTTTGACACTTTTTTAGTTTCATTTAAAAACGCAATGAAGTTGGTTCATGTTCCACATTATTTACTACTTAAACTTAAAACCGTTAATGATAGTGTTAAATATAAAATTAAGTGAGAAAAATGTAGTGTAGTAATTACTAGCTACATAAAATTATCACATTTCGGTAAGTTGTCTATTTCAGTTTATTAATGAGTTTTTTGCATTCACAAGCTAGAAAGTAGTTAGGTGAAAATCTGGATGGATTTTAATTACCATAAATTGCTTTAAAAAAAAGAAATGCTAAAAATTTGTCAGTTCTAAATAAACGTATTCTAGAACAAAAATAAAGTTTTAATGACATGCATGAGAAATGTAATTTATATTTATGATTTGCTAAAAAAGTCATTTAATTGGAACGAAGTGTTGATAGTCAGTTAGAGCAAATCTGTTGCATTGACGCTCTGATGTGAAAGTTTAAAACAGCTTTTTCCTCTAACTTTGTTAAGCTTTTAGAATATACTGTATTTATTAATCTATCATACAGATTATGTATATGTATAAAACGCATTCTTTAGAGCTTGCCTCTATTATTATTAAATAAAAACAAAAACTCCAATATATTTTACAAAATATACTAGTTTGATTCGTTATGATTAAAACTATTTCAATTTATTTCAAATTTACGTAAAAACTAGGCAGGGAGATGGACTGTCACCGGTTCGTTTTAACTATGTGCTATAAAAAGTTATTCAGGAGTGGGAAATGGATCTTGATGGATAAAATAAAGGATTGCTCAATCATGTACACATTGGGGGATCAAAGAATGATACAAAGAAAAACTGTATTACTTTTGCAGATGACCTAGCAATTGTTTCTAGTAACACGGAAACAGTAATAAAACAAATCAACGTGTTAAAATAACAAGCAGAAAATGCAGCACTACAGATTTCCTACGAGATAACTTATTACATAACGAATATCAAAACAGTCACGCGTCACCTGAAGATACAATACGGAAAAATTGATAGCTTCAAGTACCTCAGGGTGATAATATAACCAAATACCGGGGAAAAGACAGCGAACAACAGACGAGGAAAGATGACCGGTGCACTTCGAGGGACTCACCACTTGTATAAAAAGAAAGCACTCTCAAGACACGCTAAGATTAGACATAATACTGTAATAACACCTGTGTGTCTGTACGCAAGTGAGTGCTTTAAAATGACCAGGAAGACTAGCCTAAGGGAAGCAGAGGAATTTGAGAGAAAGATCCTCCGCAAAATAATGGGTCCTAAGAAAGTAGACGGACAATATAGGTTACGAGGTCAAGAAGAACAGTACAGAAAAAAATTAACGATTAATGGAAACGATTAGAAAAGAAGACTATTATTTTACGGGCACCTGTATAGAATGGATGACAACCGTTTGACAAAACAAATTTTTAAGACACTAAACAATAGACATAAGGTGTTAGATAAATAGTTTAAAGAAGTGGGAAAGAATATTGAGAAAACCGGAATAAACCGAGAAAACTTAATGAACCGAACAAAATTCAGACAACTAATTACGAACTTTAAGGGTTTCCATGAGGAGGAAAAACAGAACAGTAGGTGGACAGATGAAAGGAGAATGTGGGCTGCAGAAAGAGCTTTCAGAAACGTTTAAAGCCACCTTACACGTGGTCTAAAGTTGGCCCTATACGAAGAGAAAAATGAAAATTACAATTTGATCTCTTGCGTATCGCGTTGAAACTGGGTTACAAATATTACTGAAACAATTAAAATTAATCATAATATTAGAACATTGTAATAGGCTACCTAAACATTCGTTCAGAATCTAGGTATAATAAATGACCGACAGACATTCTTCATACGTCTAACAATTGCTTTTTCACGCAATTTATTATAAAACTTCGACTACACTAACAAATTCAATTAAATTAATTACAAAACTTAAGGTTAAACTAAACTTGACTATAATAATTAGGATAATATCATTCAATTAAAATTTTTTTACGCAATTAAAGCTGGTAGTCCTTTATAGTCCAGTTTAGTTGAAGCTGCGACTGAATTATGAATGACTGCTATTATCAATTGTTTATACACACGGTAACAAGTACGTTAGAAAAAGGACTCCGTACTGTAAGAGGCTACTCCGATTGTAGGTAAGAGGCTATTATTAATGGTAAAATAACTTTTATTGTTAGTTAAGTTAGTTTAAGCTTTAAGTTTTGTAATTAATTTAGGTAAAGTAGTCTAATTTTATCTTTTTAGTATGAATCTTTTTAGGAATTGTGAAATTGTACATTGTAATAAGTTTAAGGAAGTCTGTTTATTATTTATTATAACCATATCCCGAACGAACCTCTAGGCATGAGTGTTACAACACACTCGATTTAAGTACTTTTCAAATCAGTGGTTAAACTAGATTTTCTCATTATATTTTAATGTTTGTTAAGTATCATCTTCATTTATCTATTTATTTTTGCTGACCATAATTTAAAACAACACGACCAATAATAAAAATATTTGGTGTGAAACACTCACACAACTTTCTCTTGCCAATGCAAATAATTAACATTAAACCTAACATTAGTAATAATACATTAGAAATTAAAAAAAACTAACCTCAATAAACATAACCTAATTTTAATCATATAATGAAAGACGCAAAATGAAAATCAACCTCAGTTGGCTTAAAAATACGGAAAATCGCTCTTTCACGCTAAACTAGGCACTGTAAAAAAATGATATTAATAAAAGTTGTAAATCTTTTAATTTCCTTTAAATTTTGTTATGTACACTTTTGTCGTAAAATGCATTCTAAGGCCGAAATTTTTAAAAAATTGACTTTCTCACGTTTTCGTAAGAAAAAACATAAAATTGCTAATTACCGCTAAACTAAGCCTTATACAAAAAAATGTTTGAAATAAAAGTTGTAGGTTTTTAATTCTCTACAACTTTTATTTTATAAATTTCTGCGCTAAAATGCATATTAAAGCCGCGATCTTGAAAAACAATGGTTTTACGTGAAAACAGCCTCACCAAGAATTTCAGAAACATGACGCCTACCCTATCTTGTAGAGAATAAAAAATTTAGTAAACCAGGCGATTTAAAAAAAAATCGTAAGACCAGTTTTTGAGAAAATCGCAAAAAAGTGAAAAATTACACGAATAAATTACTACTTCTGGTTGACCGATTTTGATGAAAATGTTTGTGTCGGATCCGGTAGTAGTATGTTACTTAAGTTTCAAGTTTCAAGTTCGTCCAATCATCCGTTCTTGAGATATTCTGTATACACACACACACTCACAGACACACAGACCAATCGCTAAAAATATGTTTTTTGGGTTCAGGGGATGTGAAGACGTGTAGATCCGGTGAAAACTCGATTTCGAAAAATTGATATGAAAACAATACTTTCCTTCCTATGTATTCATATAGGCAAGAAAAAGTAAAAATTTGGTTACAGTAGTAGGCCTACTGACGGGTGTAAAGTATCAAAAAAAGGATTCTTAAAACTGGAATTCATTTCCACATGACTAATAAGTAATGATAAAGTACTCGTAAAATACTATGATCAACCGGAGTTGTCATTCAGCACGGGTAAACCACCTAAAAAATAAATCGGATAAGAAGTAACAAACCTGAACCCCGCATTATTACTTCCTCTTGCCTCATAATTATGAATATGTAGGAAAAGAAAGTATTGATTTCATGTCGAATTTTCGAAATCGAGTTTTCACCGGATATACACGGTTTCAAGCCCCTCTGAATCCAAAAAAAAACATGTTTTTGCGAAAGGTCTGTGTCTTTGTTTGTATGTGAACAAAACACTTTAAGAAAGGAACATGGCACGAAGTTGAAACTTGGAACTTAAATTAAATGCAACGAGAGGACGCGACACGAACATTTTCATCAAAATCAGTCAAACAAAAGTAGTAAAATTGATTCGTGCAATCTTTCACTCTTTTGCAGTTTCCTCAAAAACGGCTACTACAACTTTTCTTAAATCACCTCATTTACTACTTTTTTATGCTCTACAAAATATAAAAAAGACATATACGACGTTTTGCTCAACAAGATATATATATATATAAATATATGGTTAAGCGCCATGTCTGCTGAAATTCTTGGGAGGCTTTGCTCTCGTAGAAAAGTTTTTTTAAAGATAGCAGCCTAAATTTGCATTTTAAAGCAAAAATGTATATAATAAAAGTTGTAGAATATTTCAAAACCTACAAAGTTTAGTTGAAATACTTTTTTCTACAACGCTTAGTTTAGTAACAATTAGTGATTTTGTGATTTTTCTAATTGAAATCGGTAAAAAAATGAGGGATTTTTTTAAGATTGCGGCCTTAGCATGCATTTTACGGCAAAATATATAACTAAAGTTATAGAAAATTCAAAAAACTACAACGTTTATTCCTTCTTCAGAGCCTAGTTTAGCAATTGGTGATTTCTCGTATTTTAAAGTGAAACAGATGTAGGTTTTCATTTAGCGTCATCCGCTCATGATTAAAAATAGGTGTTTTTCATTTTACAATGTTCACTCATGATTAAACATAGGTTATATTGTTCATTATTTCCATTGGCACGAGAAAGTTGTGGGAGTGTTTCACACCAGAATGTTTCTTGGTTTGTGCGTATATCTTTTATTTTATTCAAATAATCTAAATTTGAACTTATTGTATAAATGAACTTTTCAGAAAATAAATTCAATTTAATACAACCATCTCATGCTAGCATTAAGCTAGAGTGCAGTACGAGCATTTATAATAGTGTAATAAAAAAATTTTAATAACTTTTATAAAATTAAAATTACGGGATTAATTAAAATTGAAATTTTAATTAAAACTGTCAACAATCCTCCAAGAAAATTGTAGGTGATTGTGAAAATACAGAAATTAAGAAGTATAAATGTAGTTGACTGATTTTAAACAAAACCTCGAAGCCTCAACGAATATTTTTATATTTAGCCAAGAGTAAATATTAAACTACGTGTGTTTTTTTTATATTTTTTAAATTTAATATTGTAATATTTTATTGAAGTTACAGAATGATAGGTTAATACTATTAATATACATCGAATGCTAGAATCGAGATTTTTCACTTTAATCGAGGTAAATTCCTGGAAATAGACATTTCACTTACACCAATACTGTAGGCCTATTATATAGTTTTTGTAATTAATTTCTTAAAACGCGATAAAACATAACGTTCATATAAATATATTGAACCTTTCGCCCATAATTGGCAGGTGGTCGGTTAAAAATTAAATTAAATTATAAAAACTATAATTTCAATAATTTTTAAAATATTTTTAATAATTTTTACTTTCTCTTGCCTTTATGAATACATAAGAAGGGAAGTATTGTTTTCATGTCAATTTTTTGAAATCGAGTTTTCACCGGATATGCACGTTTTCAGACCCCCTGAACCCAAAAATCATGTTTTTAGCGATTGGTCTGTGTGTGTGTGTGTGTGTGTGTGTGTGTGTGTGTGTGTGTGTGTGTGTGTGTGTGTGTGTGTGTGTGTGTGTGTGTGTGTGTGTGTGTGTGAACAGAATATCTCAAGAACATCTCAAGAATATCTCGGAACATCGTACGATGTTGAAACTTGAAACTTGAAACTTGAAACTTAAGATACATACCACTACCGGACCCGACACGAACATTTTCATCAAAATCAGTCAACCGGATGTAGTAGTTTATTCGTGTAATTTTTCACTTTTTGCGATTTTCTCAAAAACTGCTCCTACGATTTTTTTAAAAATCGCCTGGTTTACTAAATTTTTTATGATCTACAAGATAGGGTAGGCGCCATATTTACTGAAATTCTTAGTGAGACTGTTTTCACGTAAAAATTGTTATTTAAGATTGAGGCTTTAATATGCATTTTAGCGCAAAAAATTGTATAATAAACGTTGTAGAGAAACTAAAATCCTACAACTTTTATTTGAAACATTTTTTGTACAACGCTTAGTTTAGCGGTAATTAGCGATTTTCTGTTTTTTCCCCACGAAAACGTGTAAAAAATCGATTTTTTAAAGATTTCGGCCTTAGTATGCATTCACGACAAAAGTGTGTAAATCAAATTTATAGGAAATTAAAAGATTTACATTTTCTATTTATAGCATTTTTCTCTACAGAGCCTAGTTTAGCGTGAAAGAGTGATATTCCGTATTTTTAAGCCAAACTGAGATCGATTTTCATTTTGCGTCTTTTACTCATGGTTAAAATAAGGTTATGTTTTTGAGGTTAGTTTTTTGTTTATTTCTAATGTTTTATTACTAATGTTAGGTTATATTATTAATTATTTGTGTTGGCAAGAGAAAGTTGTGTGAGTGTTTCACACCAGATTTTTTTTTAGTAGTAAAGATCGTTTAATTATCGTGACAACTCACAAAAACAAAATTCTATATTGACGGTACTGTATAATCGTTAAATGGATATCTCTACAGAACAACCTAATTGAATTGTTGGTTAGGTCATCAGCCAAAAGGCTGGTTTCAACTTCTAGAGGCTTTATTTACTAAGTAAAACTAGAAGACAGGTGGTTTAACATTGCCTTCCTCACTGAGTGGAAAAGTATTCTTATCACCATGTCCGGCCCTCTGTAAAGCATCTACTTTCCACCCTGCAAATGACCCCTTCACTCCATTCACCACATGCTCTAGCTGAAATTTTTACTTACGGATGTGCAAAAAGTATACTGAAAATTAATGAGCATAGAATCACTTAACAAGTTATTTAAAAAAGAAAGTCTAAAAAACAAAACACAATTTCGATTCTCCTGGAAGTTAGATAATACATAACCGTTCACAATAGTATTTATAGAAACCCCTGTCATTTGACCTACACGTGTTTCCATGTCTCCCTTTATAATTTTCATATCACTAACGTTTATTGAAATTTTCAATAAATTTATTTAAATATTTCTTTTTTCCGCTACCTTGAATGAGGAAGTGTTGTTAAAAGTAAATAATTATTTTTCATCCCAATTAGCCTACAATGAATATTTACTATATCCTATATTATTTATAGTCGAAGTTATACATAATAGAACCTGTAACCTGTGTTGCTGTATATATTTATATAATATCACAAAAACAAAATATTATGGGCTTCTTGAAGTTCAGACGTCTGCATTAGCAGTAACTGCGAAACCAGTCGGACGTAAAACCGAATAACATTAATTGAAGTTCAGAAAGTGGGTTTCAGGTGAATAAACTAGAGTTGGTGGGTTACTAAACTTAATCGTTTTTCTTTTCCCTTATCATGCTTTTCAACGACTGATATTCATTTAAACTAATTTATGATTATAAATATATCCTAATTTATAATATATAGTACTTTATTTTAACTTATTACAATTAGTCCATCCATCCACTTCAAAGCAAATTTGCATTTGTTTGAAAATTTAATCTTTAAATTTTATCGTTTTTCCATAAGTAAGTACACAACGATAAATATTGCTATGACATTCAATTTTCGATACCCGAATTTCAAAAGATCTGCGCGTTTCCATTACTATTATTATATCCATTAATATTTCGTTTCCATTAATATATCTTAAAAGCCAAAAAGTGGTTTTAGAATTTTTCTTTTGGTTATACGCTTTAGAAGAACTTGTGTGTGTTATTCTCTCTGCAGAAAAAAATTACGTAGCCGATGTTGTAGAAATTTAAAAATTAAGCTTTACTAAACCAATCCCAATCTTTTTTCAGAATTACACTGTTTTATTAATACCTTTAAAAATCGAAGAAATAATCTTAATATAAAGATTACTTTCATATTTTTGAGATTTCTTTAATATAAAGAATCGAAATAATCTATAATAAATTTATACTAATAACGTTATTTCATACATTAAGAGCTTTAAGGGCTTTCCAGGATAGAAAAATGAAAACTGAACAGTGAAAGTATGGCGTAAGTATGACCTGCATAGAAATGTTTAAATTTTATTTGACTCGAAGTTTAGTGACCGCAAATGATTACCAAATTAATAAATAAACTTTTGAACTGCATTCGAATGAAATTACAAAAGTTTAATAATTATCAAAAATGTTTTGGGGAAGAAAAGTTATCTAAGAGAGTGGTAAGAAAAAGTTGTAGGGTGTTTATTTATAAACTGACGTCAACGGATAAAGTAAACTTTTGTCGGCTAATCAAAAGGTCGAGAAAACCTTGGTAGGTGTATTATCACGACTTTTACACGGTGACAGCAAAAAGTTATGTCACAAATTAGGATGGGAATTTTGTATAAAAAGATCGAAATGATGGTCGAATATTTTCTATCGAGCCCGAATCCATAGTAAATATTTGGAGAAATGCAGAGGATATTTAATAATTAACGATTTTTTTTTTAGTTTAACGTCCGACTATTGTGCACTTACTGCTAATGCAGACGGTGAAGGATGAAATTATTTTTTGTAACGTATGAAAATATGCCGTGCCTGAATGGGATTCGAACCCAAGACCGCATGATGAGAGGCGAGCACGTTACCAACTACGCCAATGCGGCCGGCTAATAATTAACGAGGTAAATTAATGTAGAGAAAAGACGGTTCATTCAGTGACAACGAAAATTTTTAAGGGTCAAGTTGGTGATCTCTGGAACACTATTAATCATCATTATTAATTTGCTATCACAATTAATAAAAACAAAACTATATTGTTAATTTCAAAATATCAGTTCTACTTAAAAAGTGTACACCGAAAGGTAACGAATGTGTAAAACCGGCAAAAATCTATTCAAGGATGTTGAAACTGTATGGTTAAAAGTGTTTAAACTACTGTAACGAGCATAAATGGGTGAGGCCGTGAGTGGTAATGTGTAACTAAATTTTCCCTAAAAATATTTCAAACCTTATTCATCAGCCGGTAAAGTGATTCTGATGGTCATTTGGGACTCACAAGGCCAAATGTTTTGTGAAGATTCAGAAGAACTAAGTACCATGAACTGAGAGTAATAGTCTAACAAGCTCCAACGGAAAGTGAAACCCGCGATAAGGCGAAACATTAAGGGCGCTTTCTCAAAAAGTGTGACTCTTGCAAGAAAACACGCACCCTCACACCGCTTAGAAGAACGTAGGAAACGTCAAAAAGCTAACTTCGAAATTTTTGCTAGATCCGTCTTACAGCCAAAACAATGCTCAGTGCGATTTTTATTTCTTCAGCCTGCTCAAAAGCTTTTTATGTAGGGCTTACCAAGAAGACCGTTGACAACAAAGCGGTCAGAAAAGTGGGTACAAGAATTGTCCAAACAGCAAAATAAAGAACTCTACATGTGTTTTTGTTTAGGTCACCTGTCGAAAGGCTGTTTTGGGCCTCTAGAGGCTTTACTATAAATCGAGGAGTGTGGTGGTTTACAATTGTCTTCCTTCCTGAGTGTAAAAGTGTGCTAATTAGCATGCCAGGCCCTCTGAAAAAAGCATCTACTTTTCACCCTGTAAGTGACGCCTTCAATTCATTCACCATAGGGTCTGACTGTATAATTAAATTAATTACTCTCAGAGAAGAAAACTCTGACTATGTGTCTTTTACACCTGTACCTCTTCTGTTCTTAAATGCTTCAGTCATAGTATAATTGGCTGACCATGTAATAAGAAACAGAACTAGTTTTTGAAGCCCTGGATCTAGCACATCAAGTTCAAATAATTTAACACTCCACATGCCGGTTACCGGCAAAATTCTACATCACGAGAATGAAAATTCTCACAGACCGGTGAAATACTGTTTAAATGTTGCTGGATGTTGCTATGTTGAAGAGAAGTGTAGTGTACGTTTCGTTGTCACTAAATGAATTGCTTTTACCTAGATTAATTTGTCTCGTTAATTATTGAACGTCCCTCATATCTCAGTGACTAAAATGTAGTTCATGATAGATATGTAGGAAGTGAAGGGTGAAGAAATAGAAGAGGGTCAGAAGAATTGCAACTGCTGAGCCGGCGACCGCCGGGCTTGGCAGCGAGACTTGGCTTGGGTAACGATGACGTCAGAGGTGACGTAGTGTTCGAACTAGGCCGCGCTCCTGTATTGATCCGCAGCCGAGTTCACTTTGAAACGAGTCACTGTTTAAATTATTATTCGTGGTGGAACGATCGACGCTATTTTCAGCTTCGTCTAGTAAGACTACCTACCACCTTTCCTTTCTATTGATTGGATATTCTTAGTTTTTTTGACCATGAACAATCGGCTTCTCATAAATTCTTTGATATTAAATATATCAACCCTTTTAACAGATTAAATAAACAATTTTCATTGAGAAACATATTACAAACATTTCTGTTTATATTAAAAAATTTAATTAATAAAATTTATCGCACGTATAATACATAAATATAATCGGTACATCAAACTTTTATAACTTCTTCAAGCAATAAATTTTACTCTTTTTAAAACAGATTTTCATGTTGTACGCACCATAGTTATCTGTAGACATAAATTCCAAAATACTCACTGAGTGATCGACTTACTCACTCACTCATCTCTAACTCTTCAACTTGCCGATCACCAACAGGTCTAAAATTTGGCACATATCTTCATTAGAGGTTGAACAGAAAAAACTAAACCATAATCATTTTGATAACTTGCGCTTAACGTGTAAATAGGGGGGCGACTACCCTAAACTAAATTATATTACTCCTATATCTTCCTGAAGATGCCCATAACAGCCAAGTGGAGTGTCAAATTATTTACACTCAATCTGTTCGTTGCTAAAATAAATAGTTCTGTTTCTTATCACATGGTCAGCCAATTAAATGACTGAATCATTTAAGAACAGAAGAGGTAGAAGTGCAAAAGACACTAATCAGAGTTGTCCCCTCTGAAAGTAATGAATTTCATTATACAGTCAGACCCTGTGTTGAATGAAGTGAAGGTGTCATTTGCAGAGTGAAAAATATGTGCTTTTCAGAGGGCTCGGCATGCTGATAAGCGTACTTTTCCGCTCAGTGAGGAAGGCAAGGTAAACCACCTCACTATTTGTTTTACTTGGTAAAACCTTTAAAGGTTCAAATCAGCCTTTCAGCTGATGACCTAAACAACACATTTTCCCAAAGAGCTGCAGTTGTAAAACTTTACATATTTTCTATGGAATCATATAGAATTCTCTATTGTATTTAAATTTTCCAGGATAGTTCAAATACTTAATTTCAACCACTTCATAGAACAATAACAGGATATTCAGAACCAGAGAAAATGAATAAAACAGTTCATTGAATCCGCCCCTTTGTGGCTAGACACAAGTCGTGGCATTGGAAACGCAATTCTAATCATGTTATGTGGTCAACAACATGAAATGAGTCTGCCCGGAGTAAAATGGACAAATTCTGCTCAGAAATGTACATAAAAGTTGTAACTTTTAAAGAAAACGATTTTTTGACCAAGAGCAGAGCTTCTCCATGAAATAAAAGTAGCCTATTATATATGACGTCCTAACAATCCCAACCAGTGAAGTAAATTTTATTTTAGACCGATCCGTAAGTGAAGTGGTCAGCATAACTGGGTTCTATGCTAGGTGTCCCGGGTTCGATACCGCTTATGTCTGGCATTTTTTTATCTTTGTACCACCTCTTACCATTCCGTTCGCACAATTTTATTTATTTTTTCCCCCATTTCTTTGTGAAAAAACCTTAGAATACATACTTTATTTACTTTCTTTAATTATTTACACCTTAAAATCTAAATTTACTTATATTAACTTTTTGATGGGGAAATATTTTTTTAATGGTAGATGTTCAAGGGTAGATTTTAGTGCTTCTGTGTTTGTTTTTCTTAAATTAAAATACTATCGTACTGTTTAGTGAGTAGGTTATTAAAGTTATGTGTTAGTAATTTAAATACTAAAATTGCTTAGAGGTATACCAAAATATTATGCTACAATACAGCTTTTTAAATCGACTTAATATAAATAAATCAACAACGAAGTTCTTTTAATTTGATTTCATATCCTACAGATAGCTTCATTGCGGAATAAGTCAACAAATACAAAACATCTGATAAAAATCAAAAATTACAGGATAAACAATTTGAAGACTGGATATTATTAATTCAGATTGTTGAATTTGTGTGAATGATCACGGACATTACTATCCGCATTCATTTTTGCGACTCATACAACTATCCGTGGAATGAATTCCAATAACCTTAATTAACAGAATCGATGCTGATGTAGTTACATAATGGCACGTGGAAATCGCAAGTGACAGATGACACGAATTGATGACGTCATCCATTTTTCCCTTCCAGCCAGAGGAAAACTTTATACTTACATAACCGGTTCAAACCGGCCTTTAGAATGTTGACCAAACAACATAAATTTTGCTTGACTGTCAAAAAACATATTTTCATTTCTCAGAACTTGATCATTTTTTTATTGATAGATGTATCTACGAGTTCTTATTTTTAAGAAAAACTTGTCACAATTTCTACTGATCAACCAAAACTGGGCTTTTGTTTGGTGGTGAGTAATATAGAATAGCGGCGGGAGGCTTGTTAATTATATAGCCTACAATTAGAAACATCTTAAAAGTAAATTAATTAGGTAACAATAGAATACATTTAACGGGTAGGCCTATATTGAAGTTATACTTCACTCTGAAATTCTTAAATGCTACGTCCTTAAAACAAACAACATCGTAGGCCTATACATAATTAAAGTTTATAAATTTATTAAACATTATAGCATATGTCCACCATTTAAAGAATTTTTTATTCTAATTAATGTAAACCCATCGGGTTGGTCATTAATCGGGTTGTTCGGTAAAGTAATCGCCGCCAGTCAGCTGTTTGACCGCCGGTTTTTGGAGACCAAAGTTCCTGATTCGAATCCTAGTAGCCTAAAGATAGTTTTACATACGGATTTTAATACTAAACAGTGGTTATCGGTGTATTTTGATGCTTGGGGTTCAATGAGCCATACATTCTTCGGAATTGTCGGCCTGAGTCTGTATATGACTTCACCTAATTAAATCGTCATACACACCATCTTCATCTTATTGGATTATGAGATTGCTTATTATTCTTAAATTTAACAGATTACAACGTACACATATAAGGGAATAAATAAATAATTTATGTAAATAAAATTTCAAAATCACCAGAATGATTGAAGAGTAAGTAAGAACACTTATCGAAAGAGAAGCGCTTTCGTGGCATTATCATATCGGTAGCTCGTTAAAATGTTTAAAATTTACACATATGTTTTCAGAGATATCGACCCACTGAATTCCATGGCAATTAGAGAATTCCAGTAATTTTTAGAGCACATAGAGGATGTCAACGTTTCTAAAAAATTATGTGTGTAATTTTTAAATATTATAACGAGCTGAGGATATGCTATCGCCAAAAAGCGCTTCTCTTTCGATAAGTGGTTTTACTATCTCTTTACCTGTTGTAGTGTTTCTTTAATTTTATTTTCATAAAAGAGAATAAAAAATATATGGTTTAATAACTTCAAAAAACTAAACATACATTTCTTGCTGTAAAACAAAAATAAATCTCCTGAATAATTTTTCTGAGCAAAGAAAATTTACTTTAAATAAGAATTTTCCACTGTTTTGCGATTTCTGCCTATGCAGACGATGAGAAGGGTGATTGATGAAAATTTGTCGTGAAAAAGGCCAGACGACCGGAAATTGAACCTGAGACCTCTGGCGTAGAAGGCAGTTGCGCTTCTTAGCCAGAGGCTAATAGATCGAAGAATTACCTAACCAAACAAATTATAAAAAGATTGACTTCATTTTATAAATCACAATTTTTATCAAAATTTAAAAATTACTTAATTCCATAAACCTGTAACTTATGTTACTCAGTAAGTTCTAAGCTTTCCAACAGTGGAATAATTTTTGAAATTGGTTGGTTGTTTTTTGAGATTATGTAGCACAAAAATAAAACACGTCATTTCTTTACAATATTAGTATAAATTGTGTTTTAAATGAAGAAAAATTCCTCTTCCTACATTTGTGTGCAAGTAGATTACTTAACGAGTTATATTTTAAGTGTTTTTCTAAACAAAATGTCCACATTCTGGTTGAGGATGAGTGTTCATTAGTAGAAGAGGATTTATGTTGTTTAGTCTATACACCAAAGACTAGTTCAAACCAGAAGTTTTCCTGTAAGGATAGTAGCATTAAAGAAAATAGGTTATCAGATCGATCGTAGACATCATTCACTCTCGATTTCCACGTGGCACCGTGTGAATTTTAACATCAGCATTTTTTTAAATTAAATTAATCGAAAAGAAATGACATAATTAAATACTAATGGTTTAATTTTTACTTTCTCTTGCCTATATGAATAAATAGGAAGGAAAGTATTGTTTTCATGTTGATTTTTCGAAATCGAGTTTTCACCGGATCTATACGTTTTCAGACCCCCTGAACCCAAAAAACATGTTTTCAGCAGGTCTGTGTGTGTGTGTGTGTGAACAGAATATCTCAAGAACGGAACATCGTACGAACTTGAAACTTGAAACTTAAGTTAAGTACCACTACCGGACTCGACACGAACATTTTCATCAAAATCGGTCAACCGGAAGTGGTAGTTTATTCGTGTAATTTTTCACTTTTTTGCGATTTTCTCAAAAACTGGTCCTACGATTTTTTTTTAAATCGCCTGGTTTACTCAATTTTTTATTCTCTACAAGATAGGGTAGGCGTCATGTTTGCTGAAATTCTGGGTGAGGCTGTTTTCACGTAAAAACGTTGTTTTTTTAAGATTGCAGCTTTAATATGCATTTTAGCGCAAAACTTTATATAATAAAAAATGTAGAAAATTAAAAATTCTACAACTTTTATTTCAAACAATTGTTTGTATAACGCTTAGTTTAGCGGTAATTTGCGATTTTCTGTTTTTTTTTCTCACGAAAATGTGTGAAAATTGATTTTTTTAAGATTTCGGCCTTAGTATGCATTTTACGACAAAAGTGTATATAATTTAATTTATAGAAAATTAAAATATCTACAACTTTTATTTTAAGCATTTTTCTCTACAGAGCCTAGTTTAGAGAGAAAGAGTGATTTTCCGTATTTCTAAGCCAAACTGAGCTTAATTTTCATTTTGCATCATTCACTCATGATTAAAATAAGGTTATGTTTTTGAGTTTAGTTTTTTGTTTACTTCTAATGTTTTTTTATTAATGTTAGGTTTATTGTTAATTATTTGCATTGGCAAGAGAAAGTTGTGTGAGTGTTTCACACCAGATTTTTTTAAATAATTTCAACGAAGTTTTTAATTTAACCATTATGTGCTGCGCTAAATTTTGTAAAATTTTAATAGAAAAAAAGAAAATAATTCATCCCTACAAATCTATAACATGTTTAAAAGTATTACGTAAGATATTTTTAAAATATAGCATTATTCCTTGAAAAATAAAACTTACTTAATTTGTTTAGCGTAAATATTACTGGTAATATGCTCAGTTTTAAGATAGAGTTCTTTAAAACCATAAGAATAAAATGATTGCAAAAATAGTATTTTCCAATCATTTAGCAACACCCTGCTTTTGAGGATCTGAGAGTTCATATGCTTTGATTCCCCGATTTGCACCTATCCAATAATTCACAAAGTCTGTTAAATATTCCGGGATAAAATCTTAAAATCTTTATTTTTAAGGAGTTGAGAGGAGTAATTGGTCAAAGAATGATACTAAGTATCTATATATATATATATATATATATATATATATATTTCCCATAGTTAAATCAGTTATCAGTTACGGGTGTGGTGAGTTACTTGCTATTCCTATTTAGACCTCCTGTAGAAAGTGCAAAGTTATTTTGCGAGTAATCAACTAAACCTACCTGTTTTTCTCCTTTTGAGCAATTCTTCAAGGATTTTCAAGTACCTACAACACAATTACGTCCTTCGTCACAATTTACAATACTTATTAATTAATTTACATTACTTTCGTTAGTAAATTATGAAAACGCTACTCCAAAAAAGTTTGATTAGCTGTACAACCTTGTCCTCCAAACAGTAAAAACTTCTTTCCAAAAATTTTATTACAAAAGTATACTTAACATCACAAAGTTTAGAGATAAATCACCAAAATGGCTCTTCAGAGTTGGTAGGAAAACACACGGATAAAATGATTATTACGTCTTTATAATCTGAGAGCTCATGATACAGTATTTTGATTCTGGGAGACCTTATGTTTGAGAGACACTAATTTAATTTAACCTAAAAGGGAAACCATTTATTCGGATAGTTCATGTCATATGCAAAGGTTATATTATGCTATTCTATATCAGCGGATGAGGGCAGTGTTATATCTGTACCGCTCTACGCATGCGCCACATCTTTCTTACTGTAGTAAAGAATCACATTCGGTTAGAGGTGACTTGTACCTGCAGACTAAATTATCCTAACAAACGAAATTCTAAGCGAATATATTGGCCTAAATGCAACGTTTATTAAGTTATATTTGAAAGGATAAGATATTTTATGTCCATCTCTGATTACATAGTTCCACTTGAATATATACAACTAGGTTTTAAAAAATACTCAAATGCCGATTTTTAAAACAGTAGCTGTTTGTTAAGAAATAATATTTTGTAGAAATAATAAACAGTACGTCTAAGTAAATGTAAAAACAGTACGTTAGTGAAGAATGTTAACCAGGTGACTCCATTTTTTGAGATTTTATAGAAGAAAACTGAATGAAACTCTTATAATTCCCGTAGAAATTCCAAAAAAAGAGTGACTAAACGAAACGTGTCTTGATATTTACTAGAGGTTATAGCTTTTCTAGCAGACAGACTTAATTTTTCTTTTTCCGATAATACCAAAATCAAATTTTCTCCTAAAAGCGGAGTTAGCTGGTTAACACTCTTCTACAACAATATTGATTTATGGTAGTAACCCTGTTTATCTACGCATGTGATCGAGATCCAATAAATAGATTTAGTTTTACTGTTCAGATCTAAGTAATCCTAATCACCTATGTGTCCATGATTGTAGGTTTTTTCTTCTCTCG
The DNA here is from genome assembly GCA_035578175.1 of Catonia carolina. Lineage (NCBI taxonomy): Eukaryota > Metazoa > Arthropoda > Insecta > Hemiptera > Achilidae > Catonia > Catonia carolina. Next base: position 52,542,102 of record JAQMRL010000007.1, read on the forward strand.
TCCTATATAAAGGGAAGGAAAGTATTGTTTTCATATCAAGGTTTTAGGCAAAATAAGTTTTCAAGCTCCCTGAACTCCAAAAAAATGTTTTTACTGACCGGTCTGTGTTTGAACGAAATATCTCAAGAACAAAATATTGTTAAAAGTTGAAACTCAGAAATAAAGCAAGATTATACAAAAAAACCCGACACAAACGTTTTCATAAAAATCGGTCAACCAGAAGTAGCAGTTGTTTATTCATGGGGTTTTTCAATTTTTTGCGATTTTTTTCAACAACGGCTTTTACAATTTATAAAAATTAAAAATTTACTACATTGTTTGTGGTTTTCAAGATAGGGTAGACAACACATAAACTAAAATTCGTAGGGGTGACCGTACTGTTCAAATAGATATTTCCTTAAGATGTTTACATTAATAAATATATATCAGGGCTAGATGATAAATAGGCCAAATTGAAGTTTTAGAAAATTAAAAAAACCTACACATTATATATACAGAGCTCAGTTTAGAGTGAATTAGTGATATTTTGTATTTTACAAACGAACAGAGGTTGGATTTCATTTTGCGTAATTAATTCATGATTAAAACTACTTTATTTTCATTATTTACTTTGGCAATATATAGTCGTGGGAGTATTTCAGACCAGACTTTTTATTATAGTTTATATAAATTAGATTTTTGCGGTGATAAGGAAGTTAGAGAAGTAATAATGAATGAGTGGTGAGTGAGTCATTCGGGAAGGGCTTTTATATTTTTATAAAAAAAATAAATAAAATTCAAGTATTTCGCCCTCATATCTTTAACGATTAAAAATAAAAACAGGTGGTCTATGAGAATGAATAAAAAAAACGACAGTAATCTACTTATCACTTATCCTAACAAATATTTATAAACGAATGGATAAATTCCAAGTATTTTGTCGAACATCTAAAATAATAATAGAACACTATATTCATACGGTATTTGCAAAAAAAATATTGCAATAACTGAACAACAATAAACGTTTGTGGCATTGCAATACAAAAATAAAATGAAGAATACAGAAGAGATGAATAAAGCGACTGTAAATCCTCTTGAAAATATTATCCAACATCCTAAATTTAGAGTCGTTTGAAAATGAATATACAATTTAAATTTCCTTTTCCTAAGAATATTATCGTATGGGACAACAAAAAACAAAAATATAAAAATAAACTCTTTCATATAATGTTTCTATTTTTCTTTCCTCTTACCCTATATGATACATAGGAAAGGAATGTTATACTTTGAAGTCAATTTTTCCAATCAATTTTCATCCGGAAATACACGTTTTCAGGTCTCCTGAAGCCAAAAATCATGTTTTTACCCATTGATCCGTATATGAATATAATAACTCAAAAGAAGAAAATATTGTACCAAGTTCCGATAGTTTAACTGTTTTTTTATGCTCATTTATTGAATTAATTTCCCATAAAGTTAAAATATTTACATTGTGTTAGTTAAAATGTATATTATTATAAAGTAGTTATAGTTATAAAATAAAAGTTGTAATATATATAATTATAAATATATATTTCTCTCTATTACAAAATATACAAAGATAATTTTAAAGTTTTTTTAAAAAATTTCTATTATCAAAATAAAAATATAATATTGATATTTTATGTAAAATGTAATTGAATTTATCATTTATTTTATTTTATTTTTTTTAAATTATGTTTAACGCAATCATTGTAACCTATTTAACTGTAGTAATTTTATAGTAGTTATAAGTATTTAAGTGTTTAATTTTTTTGTTCTGTGTACTCCTATGTGCGGACAGAACTCTTTGTGAAGAAGAGTTTTTGCGTATAAGTACATTTAGTTTAAAATATTGTACATAGCTTAGTATAGTAATGAATTATAATTGTAATGTAGTTATATTTTACTAAATAAATAAAATATAATAACAAAAAAGTTGAAACTTGAAATTTAAGACCGAAATAGACCCGACACGAAATTTTTGTTAAAATCGGTCAACCGAACATAGTAGATTACTCGTGAAAATTTCAATTTTTTGCAAATTTCGCAAAAACGGGTCGTACTATTTTATTTAAAATCACCTAATTCACTACATTTTGTGCACTACAAACTGGGGTAAGCGGTGTATGTGGAGGGTGCGTTATCATAATTTTTTTTTTAAGCTTGGGGCCATAATATGATTTTAGGGCAAAATGTATGAATTAAAGTTATAAAAAATTAAAAACCCTACAACTTTATTCAAGCATGTTTTCTACATTGCCTAGTTTAACATCAATAGTGATTTTTTATATTTTGCTCATTGAAATCAGTAGGCTATAAATGGATATTTTGATTGCAGCCTTAATATGCACTTTACAGAAAACGTTTATTTATATTGTAGCTATAGACAAATTTGAAAGACTTGCAATATTATTTCAAAAGGTTTTATATAGCTACACAGTTTAGTTTAGAGTCAGTTGGCGATTTTTAAAATTGTTAGTCTCAAAGAGGTTAATTTTCATTTAGCGTGATTCACTCATAATTAAAATTAGGTTGTGTTTTCCTTATTTAAATTTGTTTACTCATGATTATACATTTGTTATATTTTTCATTATTTACATTTGCAAGAGATAGTATTGTCAGTGTTTCACACCATTCATTTTACTTTATTGCAATTTATTTATAGTAAATAATAATATACTATAGAAAACATGGAAATATAAACCTTGATTTGAACTGGTCTGTACGTTTTATGACCCCTGAAACCATAAACGTGTACAGAAGAACGGTTAAAAAATTCGAAATACCAAGTTTAGAATAATCCAAACGTATTTTTAATACCCTGAAAAAATTTGTAATAAAAACGAAACATTTGGATAATATTTTATTCATTTCAGTTTTTATTTTATTCACAATATTACTCTCACTATAATATTGAATTAATGAAATATTTATTTAAGTATTATAATTTATCCAACAATATTCAAATTACAATAAAACTTACCATTAATAACTTTATAATGAATGTTGAAAATTATTTCCTGTGACTCAAATGCAGATTCGTACACGTTTCGTAACAATTGTAGCCACATTTCATAATGTTTGCTTATCAGTGTAAGAAATATTACCTTCAATGTTTGCCTTCAATTCGTCAAATGTATGAAGATTATTTTTAAAACCGACACTTTTTAAATAAACCTCACAAGAAAACGTCTGCTGGTTTAAGATGGGGAACCTTCGACGCCTCAACCCTTCGATATCAAATGATGGACAAAAATATCTGTAACATGTCTAGCCTGTCATCGGCAGCATGACAAGCTGCGTTATCTTGTTGGAACCAACATTACTGTTTGCATAAATCTAACTTCGCAATAAACGGATGAATTAAGTCATACAAAACACACGATCTACAGATTTAACAAAAAACCCTATTAGACGACGCCGAGAGATGTGTTTTGTGATCTTGTAAACTACCAGTTTCACGAAACTTATTAAACAAACCCAAGGTTGACGACTTATTCAGAACAGTACAACTGAAAATGTTAAGTGCTACTCGTCTTTGATTCGTACCTAAGATTGATAAGCGAAATGAGTCTCATCAATAAACACACATTCGTCTTTGTACATCGTTGACAGAGACGAATAGATACTGGAATAGCATTAGGGCACAATAACGTCATTTCAATAGTTACAACCTATTAACTTTGAATACAGTGTTACCAACTGATTTATAAGGAGACGTAAAAATTACCTATGCGTTACTTCTACCTTCTTAATGTTACGGAGCATCCTTTTTGAAACTCCTGTTATTATGTGTTTTGTTTTATTCCAATTTTCTTAGTATCCTTTTTCACTTTTTTCAATCACTTATCTGACACTTTAGGTCTATAGTTTTGAAAACCTTTTGTTGCCTATTCTATTCAGGTGTTCGTAGAATGTTTATTTAGACTCTTTGTAGAAAATGGAAACGCTCATTTAGTGAGCAATCAACAAAAACCACCCGCTATACCCTTCTAAGCAATTTGTTCAAGGGTTCTTAAGTACTAAACATTCGTCAACTTTGTGCCTATAACTAATTATTCAGGCTCAGAAAAACGCAGCGAATTTCCCGAAAAGAATCCAAAACCTACAGTGCAAGAAACAATCATTTGATTCTTTTCCAGAGAGCTTCAAAAACTGTTGCTACACCAATGACCCATTTTCAAAGAAAAATTGAAAAGTTGAAAATTTTAGAAACTTTGTACTAACTGTGTCTTTTACAAACGCTTAGTTTAGCAGCAATTTACAATATTCTGCAAAAGAACAGTATTGCAATCGGCTTTTTTAAAAAAACGTAATCGTAAACGTCTTAATTGTAAAAAAATTATACACTCAAAAATAAAGGAAATAAAAGATTTTTGAATTAGCATTTATGTTTTTCCGACGCTTAGTCCAGCAGAATTGTTTTCATTACTTTTAAAAATGTTTTAAAATTCGTTAATTTAATCTGCCGATAAGATATCACGATAATTCAATGTGACTGGCCTTATCATTGACACAAGATTTTGTATTAAGAGCAGAATCACAGATTCTATTGTGCGTATAGGCATTAATAATAATAATAATAGTGAATTTTATTATACTATCAATATTACATACATTTACCTTACAATAAACTCTTAATCTTATACGTTAACTATAAAGAAAAAGATAAAAGAAAGAAAATAAATAAATTTACTATTGTATTCACTAATAACATGACCTAGAGGCCGTCTGCCTGTTACTCATAATTATAATCATATACACTGGTTGGTGGCAATTTTTAAAATTTTACATAATTTTTCGGTGTCCGTCCGTCACGCCCAGATGTCAGAAAACATGAAAGATAGCAACAAACGGTTTTCGGATTAGTAATCTACACAAAAAGTTAGTGAGCCTCAATTGGATTTAAAGTTCCAGTTTCAGAAGTGGCCCAAAACCAGAAATCAAGAAATTAAATTCGGAATTTGGAAACGAAAATAGTGCCATTCGATTCCTCTTAAGAGTAGATACAGAAATCATTGAGTTCGAAGTTACGGTTTCGAACGGAAATGGTCCAAAGCCGGAAGTCAAAGATCAAAGTCGGAATTTGGAAACAAAAATAGTGTCATTCGATTCCTCTTTTAGAGTAGATAATAGAAATGGTTTTTGGCATAAGTCAAAGGTAAAATTTTGCAAATTTTTTGCAAAATCTTTTTGAAAATTGCCACCACCCATGAGATGCGTCATCTCATGAAAATAAATTTTATTTTTTTTACTTTTTATTTATTTCATTGTCCATAACAGACAGGTGGAGTGTTAAATTATTTCCAATCAATCTGCTAGTTCCAGTGCTACAAAAATAGTTCTGTTTCTTATCAAATGTCAGGCAATTATATGACTGAAGAATTTAAGAACAGAAGAGGTAGAGGTGTAAAAGACACTAGTCATAGTTATCACTTATGAGAGTAATGTATTTCTTTATACTGTCAGATCCTGTGGTGAATGAAGTGAAGGTGCCATTTGCAAGGTGGAAAGTAGATGCTTTTCAGAGGAACTAGCATGCTGATAAGCATACTTTTACACTCAGTGAGAAAGACACAGTAAATCACATAACTTCTCATTTTACTTAGTAAAGCCTGTAGAGGTTCAATCCAGTTTCTCGGCTGATTTGTTGTTTCATTGTTTTTGTTATTGTTTAATGTTAAAAAAAATATAGTAACTTCATTATTTTCGAATATACAGTAATTGCTTACTATAATTAATTGTTATTATCATATGTTTAGTTACATGTTTAGTTTTAAGTTATTTGGTTTTGTAAAAGTTTGGTTTTTAATTTCACTTAAAAATATTATTATTACTCAAGAAGTTTATAGAGACAATATTTCGCTCTTTTCTGAACATTGTAAGTGTTTATATTATAACATAGTTGGAGACTAATCAAGATGTATGGTTATTGTAATAAGTTTTTTTCGTATAGATTGCCTTAATTTCTAAGAACCTGTGTATTTTATGGGGTGGAGTGTGTTAAACAAGGATAGCGAATCGCGATGAATGAGATGTTTTGAAAAGGAATTCTAAGAAATCAAATAAAGAAGAAGTAGCTAGCTAGTAGTAGTTAGCAATAATAAATAAATAATAAAGAAGAAAAAATTGTTTCTGTTTTGATTCTGTCTAAGAAGAAAGTGTCGGAATAGCGGCGATAGGTCGTGAATGTTTGGGAAACTTTTAGTTAGCAGATATAAAAGGGTTAGCGCGTTTGTAGTTAGTCAGTCAATAGCTGAATCGTTGAATGAAAAGGTTTCACCCGGCCGTTCGAAATAGTATCGTCAAGGGCACAGTTCTGAACTACGTTTATAGTGACTTTTCGTGCGTGTGGTAGAAAGTGTTTTTTACTTTCTCTTGCCTATATGAATATATAGGAAGGAAAATATTGTTTTCATGTCGATTTTTCAATATCGAGTTTTCACCAGATCTACACGTTTTCAGATCTCCTGAACCCAAAAAACATGTTTTTAGCGATTGGTCTGTGTGTGTGTGTAAACAGAATATCTCAAGAACGAAACATGGTACGAACTTGAAACTTGAAACTTTAGTTACATACCATTACCGGACCCGACACGAACATTTTCATCAAAATCGGTCAACCGGAAGTAGTAGTTTATGCGTGTAATTTTTCACTTTTTTGTGATTTTCTCAAAAACTGGTCCTACGATTTTTTTAAAAATTGCCTGGTTTACTAAAAATTTATTCTCTACACGATAGGGTAGGTGCCATGTTTGCTGAAATTCTTGGTGAGGGTGTTTTCACGTATAAACGTTTTTTTTAAAGATTACGGATTTAATATGGATTTTAACGCAAAACTTTTTATAAAAGAAGTTGTAGAGGATTTAAAATTCTACAACTTTATTTCTAACATTTTTTTGTATAACGCTTAGTTTAGCGGTAATTAGCAATTTTCTGTTTTTTCTCACGAAAACGTGTGAAAAATCGACTTTTTTAAGATTTCGGCTTTGGTATGCATTTTACGACAAAAGTGTATATAACAAAATTTAAAGGAAATTAAAAGATTTACAACTTTTATTAATATCATTTTTTCACAGTGCCTAGTTTAGCGTGAAAGAGCGATTTTCCGTATTTTTAAGCCAACTGAGGTTGATTTTCATTTTGCGTCTTTCATTATATGATTAAAATTAGGTTATGTTTATTGAGGTTAGTTTTTGTTTATTTTTAATGTTTTATGACTAATGTTAGGATTATTGTTTATTATTTGCATTGGCAAGAGAAAGTTTTGTGAGTGTTTCACACCAGATGTTTTTACAGGTAATAGTTTTGGTTCTTTAGGACAGTGATATATTGTTAGACAAGTTGGTATAAGCGTTAGTTTTGTAATTGATTTAATTTATGTAATTGTATTTGTAAGTTAAGCTTAACCATTAGGTAATTGTAATTATTAATTTTTCCAATAAATTTATTTTAATTTGTTGTTATAAGGCGGTTCATTGTTTATTAAACCCAGATCCCGAATTAACCTAGTGTTAGGTGTTACAATATACAAACGTAACCTCCGAAATATTTCAATATAAAGTATTTTGCAATCAGTAAATGATAAAAATATGTTTTTAAAAAGTGTAACAAACGTGGTTGTCAGAAATTTATAAACCTAAAATTTAAACTCTACTTTTATTTTTTGAAGTTGGAACAACTTCCGGTACTGTCAAGTGCACGACTAGGATTTCTTGTTCTTTTTGATTTAAGTCCCTCCCATCTGTCATCAGTTAAACAAGGGTTTCCGAAATTGAATTCCAACTCACGTGCAGATAAAATGCGTAAAGAATTTAACATTTTATAAAATAAAGAAACATTCTTTAACCATAAGTTTTTGAGCAATAGTTGGAAAGGTAAATTTCTTTCAACTAGAACAATGTAAGTTATAAATTTATTATAATAAATTTATAAAAGATGTCTATAAATTTAATACTGCAAGAAAACAAAAACATATATTTTTCTGTTGTTTTAGATCCGACCGTTGCGTAAAATATAGTGTAGACGGTAAAAGGGTGATAAAAAAAAAATCTGGTGTGAAACACTCACACAACTTTCTCTTGCCAATGCAAATAATTAACAATAAACCTAACATTATTAATAAAACATTAGAAATAAACAAAAAAATAACTTTAATAACATAACCTAATTTTAATCATGAGTGAAAGACGCAAAATGAAAATCTACCTTAGTTTGGCTCAAAAATACGGAACATCACTCTTTCACACTAAACTACTCTCTGTAGAGAAAAATGCTTTAAATAAAAGTTGTAGATCTTTTAATTTTCTATAAATTTTATGATATACACTTTTGTCGTAAAATGCATTCTAAGGCCGAAATCTTAAAAAAATCGATTTTTCACACGTTTTCGTGAGAAAAAACAGAAAATCGCTAATTACCGCTAAACTAAGCGTTACACAAAAAAATGTTTGAAATAAAAGTTGTAGGACCATAAATTTTTTACAACTTTTATTATTTAAATTTCTGTCCTAAAATGCATATTAAAGCCGTAATCTTTAAAAAACAATTTCTTTACGTAAAAACAGCCTCATCGAAAATTTTAGCAAACATGACACCTATTCTATCTTGTAGAGCATATAAAAGTTAGTAAATCAGGCGATTTAAAAAAAATCTTAGGACCAGTTTTTGAGAAAATTGCAAAACAGTGAAAAATTATACGAATAAACTACTACTTTCGGTTGACCGATTTTGATGAAAATGTTCGTGTCGGATCCGGTAGTGGTATGTAACTTAAGTTTCAAGTTTCAAGTTCGTACGATGTTCCGTTCTTGAGATATTTTGTACACACACACACACACACACACACACACACACACACCAATTGCTAAAAAACATGTTTTTTGGGTTCAGGGGGTCTGAAAACGTGTAGATCCGGTGAAAACTCGATTTTCAAAAATCGAAATGAAAACAATATTTTTCTTCCTATACATTCATATAGGCAAGAGAAAGAAAAAAGTATGATGAAAAAGAGCAAATCTAACTGGGAATCGAACCCAAAAAAATCTAGGATAAAAACTTAAATTCAAATAAAGTACTAAAGGTATACAGGTATAATTCACCGTAAAGATGTCACTTTGGGCAAATCTGATATTAAATGTGAGAACATAGCTCTTCAAATTTTCCCCGTGTCACCATAAATGTTCTATTGTTTTATGATCTTACCAAACACAGAAATTAGAGTTTTGCTAGGAACTTTTAAGTAAAATGGAGTAAGCAGGTTACACTCAATCAACGCTTTTTACTTCATGAATTTATTACATGAGTAATAAAAGAATTTGAGAAGTAACCGCAATCTCCCGCCTGTTAGTAATTAAACCGATGGTTTTTTAAAAATCAAATATTAAGCAAAAGTAATTCTTGAGCGCTAACAGCGCTCGTGCCTGGATCTCTAGTACATATCCTACGCTATCAGGAAACTTACTAAATCGGCTAACAATTTCAATGATTAAATGTATCATCACGAGAAACCCATTATATACACTATAACACAATGTATTACCGCGAGTCAAACACGAAGAGAATATTAAATGGATTGCACTGACATACGGATCAAAATCGATATGAATATTCTATAAGTGGTACAGAAATAATACAGCATTTTAGTTAAGACCACTTACGCCTGAAGCTGAAAAAGATACCCTACATAAATAAACATTGTGAAAATGTTATAAATAAATGGTTTTATGGCGTAGCGCTATTAATAGTATGTTATTGTGTTTTATTAAGTAATATTTTGTATCAGGTGTCATTTTATCCGTTTACTCAACGATGGGTCCTACCCTATCAATCGCGTGTTCTTATCTAAATGGTAGATTTATTTCGTATCTATTATGCTACTTCTAATTAATTATATTTTCTGTATTCGTTTTCAAATTTCGGAAGAAATTCTTTGTATTTATATTGTATAACTAGCATGCCCGTCGCGGCTTTGCACGCGAAAAATCGTGTAATCACTTTTTTTTTAAATATGTAGCAATTTAAAATTTCAGCAGCTCTTGCTTTTTGAAATTGTTTTGCTTTTGAAGATTGTTCCCTAGTGATGTTTCATGCATTATTGAAAATGGAATAAAAACAAAAAAAAATTGTCAAAACCAAAAACTTAAATCTACGTTGAATAAAATAAAAGTCAAAATAAAATATCAAAGCAATTGATCACTCGCCAATTAAAAGAAAATTAAAACAAATTAAACAAACATAGAACTTTATTTTTATAAAATACTCAACAATACAAAATCGTATCTACATATTAAAATACAATAAAATTATCATGTGATGTCACCAGCTGATCCTTAGTACCACGTCGCTATTTGCTAAATCATATAACTTTATTTATGACAAATCTTTATTTGAATCACATCAGCTGGTTTAAAAGCAGCAGATTTCTAACCTCATAAAAACCTTAATGCAGGATATAAACATTATTTTCAACCCTTTAGGGCTAACTTTTTTAAGAGTTTCAATACCATAAAACCTGCACCGGCATCGTAGTTACAACATAAAAAAAATTGCTTAAAAATTGGTTCAGTAATTTAGGAAATAAAGGGGAACATACACACACATAAATATACATACACACACACACACATACATCGAATTTTATATATATTATCTCAAATGTGTTATTCCCTTTTCGAACCCTAAATGAATATATAAAAACAGGTCGGCTCTTTGGACACTTAATTGTAGATTCCTATAACATTAGTTAAATGTGATTAGGTGTGTGTTTAGTAAAACCATTTAAATATAGCGTAAACGTCAACAATTTCGTTCTCTCTGATTGGCTAAAACTCAACCAAGAGTTCTTAGCACGACCCATACTAATTGTACCCAGCAATATTTTTTAACATTTTTTTCTGAAACACATATGAACTCACTATGTATCAAATTTGAATTTAATTTGATATAATATGAATTATGCATTACATTTTAATTATAAATTACATAGTAATAGAAAATACTAAGATGCTGTAAAATTTAGCTAACTGATATTCAAAAAAATAGCAGTAAAACTTTTGTTTATAATCATTAATTAATTGTGTGCATATTGCTGTTATATACAACTGCCTTACAAACACTACTTTTCATGTCGGTTTCAGTATGTCGTCTATTGTCACGTTCGAATTTTTATTTCTTAGCGATACAAAAATATTTCTAATTTTCCTTTTTTTTTGCCACATTTCGAAGATTTCCATTTTATGTATTTCACTGCAGACGAAACCATATTATGTGAAAAAAGTTAATACCGCACATACAAATTCCTTAAATTTAACTTTCGACAGCAAGAAAAAACTTTAAGACCACAAAATCCATGTGAAGTCTAATTAATTTGAAGTTTAATTCACAATAAAACAAAACTAAGTTTAGTCTCGAGTGAAGCAGAAAATTCTTCCTATCATTTTAAAACTAGCCCCCAATCATGCCATTGAGGAAAATGAGTAGCCTAGTGCAGCCTAGTGGCTCCGAAGCGCTACCCAGGAACCCACAACCCCTGAGAGGCCAACCCAAATGAGTGGGTACGGTCACTTCCGCAGGGCGCCTCACTCCCCTCAGTACTCGTGTAAACGTTGGACGAGTCACCGTCGAGCTCGTTACGCAGCTAATGCTTTGCACGTGGCTCCACCACACATGGACGTTCTGCGCACAATTGTGTACTACGAATAGCACACGGAGGTGCTACAGCCAGCGCCCGTTACCTCAAAGCAAGTGAGGATTGGGTAGCTAAACTGCAGTTCTATGGGCACGGAGTAGTAATATTTACGGAGTCAAAACAATGGAAATGATGTCGGCTGGATGATCACATAGTCTAGGCTTAATTATGCCACCGTCAGTCCGTCATATTTGTTTATATCAACTGTACAGTTCAATGGCTTTTACTATAGTTTTGTTTGTTAAAATTAGTTTCGTACTTAGTGCGGTGCGAGTGAATAAGTATTTATATCGGGTAGTTGAGGTACTATACTTAGTTTCTTGTTTAAAGTATTTATTATTAATTGCACATGGCTATTTTTACGTTCTCTTGCCCTATATTAATATATAGGGTAGGAAGTACTGTTTGAATATTGATTTCTCGAAATCGAATTTTCACCTTCTGGTGAAAACCTTCTGGTGTATTTTTATACACGTTTTCAGGTCCCTAGAACTCCAAAAAATGGTTTTTGCGATTGGGCTGTGTCTGTGTGTGTGTGTGTGTGTGTGCGCGCGCGCGCGCACGCGTGTCTGTGTACATAAACAAAACATCTCAAGAACAGAATATCGTACAAAGTTAAAATTGCCGGCCGCATTAGCGTAGTGGGTAACGTGCTCTTGGGTTGGTCTTGGGTTCGAATCCCATTCAGGCACGGCATATTTTCATACGTTACTAAAATCATTTCATCCTTCATTGACTGCATCAGCAGTAATTGCAGAACAGTCTGATGTTAAAAAAAAGAAGTTAAAATTTGGAAATTAATTAAGTATCACTAGAGAATCCGACACGAACAGTTTCATCAGAATCAAACAAACGGAAATAGTACCTTTATGAATGTGATTTTCATTTCGTAGAAGGGTAAGCTCCATGACTGATAAAATTCTTGGAGAGCTGTGCTTTCGTGGTAGAAAATAATTTATTTTTAAGACTGAGTCGTTAATATGCATTTTAAAGAAAAAGTGTTTAGTCTATAATCACAGTTGTAAATAAACAAATCTACAACTTTTATTTCAAATATTTTTTCCATTAGGCTTAGATTAGAGTCAACAAATGATTTTTAGTATTCTAAGTCCTACAGTTTAATTTGTTTATGTTTTTTTTTCATTTAATATTGTTAATTCATGATTATAGGTTATGTATTTCATTATATACTGTGGCAATATCTAAGGGGAAAGTGTTGTTCCAGAATTCTCTTGCAGGACTGAGTTTTCAGAGTTGTTAATGTAAATAATAATTATTAATAAATCAGGTTATTTCCAAGGAATAGTTAGAAATATGGTGGATAAATGGTTAGTAATGGTATAAATTGTGTAGGAATGAACCTATTGTTGTGACAGCTACCTGAGAAGGGTCAGTGCATCTATTTAGATAATTAGAACTTTTGTAAAGGTGCTGTATTGTGACTCAATTATAATGTGTTATCTTTTCATTCGGAACCCGACAGAAAAACTCTATTTTTATTTTTACATCGAAAATATTTGTGCATCTCGTAATATCCAAAGCTTTGGTATATAAGCGTGGCCGGAGCGGTTAGGATTCAGTCCTTGAGTTTCACCTGAGGGTGAAGTTTGCAGTTTAAGCCAATTGGGTACGTTTGAAGAAGGTCTACCGTCTACTGTGCATTGTTTAGCGTAAGCTGCAAACACCGTCTAATTTATGTAAGTAGGACATAGTTAAAATTGAGTGTAAAGTTTATTTTATGTCATTAATTTATTCTTTATTATACAGGGTGATTCACGAAGATATGCAGAAACTTTAGGAGCTCATTGTACATGTAAAAATAATAAAAAACGTTTATATAAACATGGGTCCGGAAATGCTTCGTTACCGAGTTACGGCTAGCGAAAGATTTCGCCCGGATTTCAGCTCACCAGGTGAAATGAGGTCTTCCTGAAATTCTGGTAAGGTAGATTAACGGGCGAATTCAATCGTTTCTTATAGTTTTTGACCTGATAAATTGAATAAAACAGATCCCAGAACTGTAAGTTAAATAGTTTTTTAAAAAACCAGTGTAAAATGCAAAAAATGGAGTGAAAACACATTTTTTTCATCTTTGGGCAAGAATAACTTTGTTATTTCACCAAAAAACAGTTAAAATTTTTGGATAAAACATGTAGAAAATTTTATTCTGAACAAACCGTAGTAAATGAAGTACACAGAAAGCGAATAGATGTTTGATTAAATGCATTTTTATTCATAACAGTACAAAGTAAAATTAACCGGAAAAAACAAAGATAAAAAAATGTGTTTTTTCACTCCATTTTTTGCATTTGACACTGGTTTTCTCAAAAACTATTTAACTTACAGTTCTAAGACCTGTTTTATTCAATTTATCAGATCAAAAACCATAAGAAACGATTGAATTCGCCCCTTAATCTACCTTACTAAAATTTCAGGAAGACCTCATTTCACCTGGTGAGCTGAAATCCGGGCGAAATCTTTCGCTAGCCGTAACTCGGTAACGAAGCATTTCCGGACCCATGTTTATGTAAACTTTTTTCATTATTTTTACATGTACAATGAGCTCCTAAAGTTTCTGCATATCTTCGTGAATCACTCTGAATTTAGTTTATTATTTATTATAATTATAAGTTTAATTGTATAGGGACCGGCAGAAAAATTGGATCGTTTTGAAATGAATAAATAAATCAGAAATAAGATGTAAAAAGAAATTTATTAATAGATTTGAAACATCATTTCTTGCCATTTTTTATTAAAGCACTTAAATTCTAAAATTCACTTATTTTGTTTTAAAAATTATGTCAGTCAAGAGATGACCCTCATTTTGCACGCATTCATGTAATCGTACTTGGAAATTATCCATTGCCTTCACAATCATTTCGTTCGGTATCGCCGCTATTTCTTTTCGAATTGCTAGCTTCAGATTTTCAGTTGTTCGAGGCTTTATCCTCGAACGAGAACCAGAACCAGAACCATAACCAGAACCCGAAAGAACTTGGATTAAGTGTTACAATATTTTTTCTTTATCATCTGAAAATGATACAGTTCTAAATCCTAATAATTATATTTACAAAATAACACAATACAATGTTACATACAATTTACAATATATCTGCATTATAGTCTTATCTGTCTTAAAACTAATCTTTTACTTCGGTGTCTCTAGCGTAAAGAACTTGTGCGCTAATAACTGTCTCATATAATAATGTATTATGTTCCGGTTTATTATTTTTTTTATTTTTTCATATTTCTCTATTTTTTTGTTTCACGTAATCTAATAAGTCTATTATACAACTTTTTTATTTCCTATAACTGTAATTATATATAGCCTAATTTTGCCATAAAATCTACACTAAGGCTGCAATATTAAAAAGTCCCGTTTGTTACCGATTTATAAGAGAAAAATACAGAAAATCACTCTTTTTTTGTCGTCAGTCTCTCGACTGGTTTGATGCAGTTCTCCAACCTGTTCTATCTTGCGCAAGTCGTTTCATATCTACATACCTGTAACACTCTACATCTTTTGTAATTTGCTTTAGATATTCTAATCTTTGTCTCCCCCTACAATTTACTCCCTCAATATTACCCTCCATTATTGATAGCCCAATAACTGGATGTCTTAATATATGGCCCACTAGCCTATCCCTTCTTCTGGTAAGATGCTTCTATATACTTTTGCATCCAGTCGCCTAAGAACCTCTAAATTACTTATTTTGTCCACCCACCTAGTCTTTAATATTTTCCTATAACACCACATTTCAAAAGCTTCTATCCTCTTCTTTTCTACAGCCCCTATCACCCACGTTTCACTCCCGTATAATGCTACACTCCAAATATAATGTTTTAAGAAATTTTTCCTAATCTGTAAATCAATGTTTGTAGTCAGTATGCTGTTTTCTTATTTCAAAGGCTTTTCTAGCTTGAGTAATTCTACTTTTGATATCACTTGTGCTTCTACCATCTTTTGTTATTTTACTCCCTAGATAGCAGAATTCCCAATTTCCTATAAGTTTTCGTTGCCTGCTTTTACATATTTTCCCATCTCTTCTAAACCACTCTTGCTGCTGCACAACACTTTCATTTTGTTTTTATTAATTTTCATGAAGTAATCCTTTCTAATGATCTCATCCTGAAAATCACTTATTGACGCTTATTTGCAAAAGTCCATTCAATCCTATAAAATTATACGATAACCTGATGTATGTCGAAAACCGCTCTAATAATTTCCCTGAAAATTCGTGTATTCGGGTTTACAGGGTCTACAAATCGATTGCGCTGGCTCAAATATTAGCAAAAAATAGTTAACTCGCTAAATTAAGAAACATAGAACAATAAGCTGACTACAAAATGTAATGAACAATAACAGATTATTTAGTAAACAAATATAATAAACAATTACATGTGATATAGTAAACAAATAAAAAGTAGTTTTAATGTAAAGTCTAAGTCAGAACTCATTCAATGGTTTATCTATTAGCAACCGAGCGAAGCTAAGTAATCCGGTATTATTATTATTGAAATAACTGATTGAAGAAAATTTTTTTTACAACAATTTACTCTCCCAAAAACGACGATTTACTTTTGAAGAACCCTATTTATTTAATATTATAAAAAATTGCTAAGTTTTTTAAATGTTTCCACCGAACTTTGTAAATTATTGAAGATTAGGGCTGATCATTGTTGCAACATGATAGTACAGTAAAACCTCCTCAAAACGACCACGTACGGTGAACTCAATAAGTGGTCGGTTTGAGAGGTGATCGTTTTGGAGAAGTGGCGGTCAGGACAATACCCTAATTAAAATAACTTAAATACGATGAAAAGTGTATGATTATTTATTCCAAAAATATTGTTCATCTTCACTTCCAAGGATTAGGTTACATGAACCTGTTCCGGTACCCATCTCCCTCTCGGCCTCCCTACATCTCTTCTGCCAACTGGTTGATAATTTAAAGCTGCCACTGGCATCCTTTCGTTTGGCATTCTGTTCAGGTGACTACACCATCTTTGTCTATTTTTTATTATCTTTTCATGCAAAGACTGAACTGATAGTGCGCTTCTAATATCCACGTTCCTTATTCTATCCATTCTGGTACATCCATGCACACTTCGTAAAAACTTCATTTCCGCAGCTTGAATTCTACTATCGCTTTTAGCAGTATGCACCCAAGACTCACTGCCATATAGGAGTGTTGGAACCGCAATATTGTTGAAAAATTTGAGGCGTGTTTCCTTCCTCGTTTTATTCTTCAGATGTCTGTGAATATTTCCACAAATATTCTGAAATTTGGCCAGTTTAACTGTTATGTCTTTATCAAAATCGTATGAAACATCACTCCCAAGATATTGAAAATGTTTAACCTGTTCTATTGCCCTTCCATTCATCTCTATTCTCGTCCTTATTGTATATTTACCGTTAAAAGCCATAGTTTTAGATTTTGTGGATGATATTTCCAGATTGTATTGTTTTGCAACTTGTTCCAACATAAATACCGATTTTTCACAAAAATATTGTTATTTCATAAAATTTTAACAAAAATAAATAGTAGTTCAACATAACTACTTTTACCAGTCAATACAGCAACTGATGTAACTTTTTATTAGTAGCCCTAGATCGTAAATGTGGATGATAGTAGCCTACTAGGCATATGTAAGACTTGCTTAAAATAATAATTCTAAACGTGAGATACTGCAGTTTATCACATATATGACTCAAAAAGTTTTAAAACTGAGAAAACATTTTAAAATAAATTGTTATGAAAATTAATTAAAGTAATTTTCGATTGTTGTTTGTTTAACAGCTTGTTGTTTTATGCAACTATTGTTTTTTCTATAAAAGCCCTAGCTTCTTTCAGCAATTCTAAAAGTCGCGGCTTTTTTTGTTCTCGGGCCATGTTTTTTAAACGACTGAGAGCTTCCAAACTTTTTCCTATTGGCATTACAGAAACATCTTCAATTCCCTCTACTTCTTCCTCGCCCTTGAAGCCACTCTCGTTCGTACCTTTTACCATGCTGTCGTTTTGGCACTGTTCAGTAACAGTTTTAAACAAATCGTTTTCCCGCTCGTCATTTTCGTCGCATGTTGTCGCATTTTCGTCACAGTGAACTTCAAGATTCATTTGTTGTCCAAATTGAACTAAATCTCTCTCCTGATTATGAAAATCGTCAGCTATTTTTAAGCCTGTCACGTCATCTATGGTCAATGGCGTACGTGCAACATTACGTTTCTGGTAGGGGAAGAGCCGAAGATGTTGATGTAATTTTTGTGGCGTTTCTAGTAATACAATAGAAGTTAAAGCTTGTTAAATTGTATTTGTTATACTGTATAAACTGTATAAGCTTATAAATCGGTCAATACTCGAGGTAGCAGTATCAATATGTAGCACATGGCTATTCTGTATTACGTACGTTTGTCCATCTACCTTCAATTTCTATTATACTATTAAATTAAAGTGGTCGCATTTGCTCGTTTTTACCGGTCACGGTCGGATTAGAGAGTGAGTGGTCGTTTAGTGGAGGTAAATTTTTATGGCGAAGAATAGTTAATATTTTTGTTCCTGAAAAAACTGGTCAGTTAGAAAGTTGGTCGCTTAGAAGAGGTGGTCGTTTGTGGAGGTTTTACTGTACTTAGTTTGGTAATTTAAAAAAAAAAAACTTTGGGGAACGAAATTTATGAACATAAATAAATACTTACATTTATTTTTCATTTAAAGTTACATCGGGTAAACTTGATGAGTGCTCTCCGTTGGAGCAAAAGTCTGTTTTTATGGTTAGAAAGAATTGTCAGTGAACCACTTACGGATTAGCGGAGCCAACATCCGATGCGTTTCCAACCCCTCACTTAGCTAAGCAACCACAGACTGACAACATTTTTAAACTTTATGATGTTCAGCAGATTTCTAATATCAGAAAGCATAAAATTTAAAATTTTAATAGCTAAAAAACTCAATTGCCTTTTGCATAATTTGTTGAAAGCTCTGAGGAGTGGAATCAAGTGCCTGCTTTGGGTATTGCAGTAAAGAGTTGTTGAAGGGAAGCTGTTTTTGTTTTTAAATGTCTGGATAAGAACTTCTCGTCTATAAAGCTTTCGTATATCCAGTACTTGAAAATCTCTAAAAAGCTCATCAGATGTAAAGCGCTAGATATTTTTTTTATTACGTTCAATAGTGTTTTGTGTACTCTTAAAAGCGGCATTAAGTGAGCGTCATATACCACTCATTTAGAAACATTTTACAGCTCACAGGAGTTCCTTTCAAATTAGTTTTTTTTTATAAATTGTATATTTGTATTGTATATTTTGTATATTTGTAATTGTAAATTGTATAATATTGGGTAATGTTTATTAAATGACATGCTCGTGCAAGTATTTGTTATCTCTTCTTCTTATCATGCCGCATACGTCACTCAAGATTGGCTTGAACTCAAGTAAATCGTTCTCTATCAGGAACCACTCTCAAAAACGTGTGCTTACTCATAATTGTCCAGTCGCTAATATTTTTCAACGATGAGCAATTCCTTCACCCAGGTCTGCGCCTGCCTTCAACTTTACTCTCGAGAAGTAGTCTAAAATCTTACTTTATCATCTTTGTATAAATGACCAATGTAGGCAGTCTTCCTTCTTTTGATTGTGCTCATCAACTCATGTTCCACACATATACTATTCAAAACATTGTCATTTTTAACATCGGTCCACGAAATCCAGAGCATTCTACTGAATACTTCAAAAGTTCCTAAACGATTCATGGACTGTGTACTAAAGTCCATGTTTCCACACTTTATAGGAGGGCAGAGACGATAAGCCTACATGTCTTTACAAACTCACATCTTATTAGAAATGAAACTGTATTGTTCACAAGCAGATGCTTCAGGTTAAAATCACCAACCTAGCCATTTGAATACTACGAGATATTAATTTTACTACTGGTACAATCCATTTTAGATCATTTTAGATCTACTACAATCCATTTTCTTAAATGCTTAAATTTTTTTAACCTACTTTTATCAAACTGTTAGTTGATCTTCACCATAGTGGTCACGAAACAGTAACAAATGAATTGGTAAGTAATGAATTTAACATACATTGGCTATTTCGCTAGAAATGATTTCTTCCTATTAAGCCTTCGCACCAAATTATAACTGTTAAATAGCTAGATTGATTCAATGTGTCATGGTGGTAAAGGTTTTCCTCACGCTTTTGTGCAAACCTCTGGATTTTGCTGCAAATTAAGGCTATTCACAGGTGTTTGTGAAAGTAGTTGTTCTTGATAAACCAGGATGTTTCTCAGCACTGGTTTTTAGAAGCGTTAAACGATGTTGTGATGACTTTGTTTGGTGCATTTCAAAATTGTGTATTATACGTCCAGACAGAATTCAGCATCAACTTTTAGAGCAGATGTTTGTAATTTAATGATAATGAAGATCTTATTTCCAGCAAGCAGTTCAATTTCTGGTACCTTAACCAGAGCTTCTTTATTTTATTTTCGACGTGGGATTTCCAGCGAAGCTTAGCATCGATTCTCATACCGAGGTATTTGGGAGTATTCATATAAAGCAATTTGCTTATCATTTTTATCTTAACATTGTAACGAACAAAATAACGTAATCACGCATCATTTATTCAACCAAAAATTTGTTTCGGTTTTTGCTTATATCAAAATATGTGAACGTTAATTTTGTAACAAATGTTTATATTGTAATAAACCCGTAACCAAATAAAATAATTAAGAAAATCATTATCATAAAAATAATATATTATAAAAAAATTCCGGCCGCATTGGCGTAGTTGGTAACGTGCTCGCCTCTCATCATGCGGTCTTGGGTTCGAATCTCACTCACGCACGGCATTTTTATATGTTACAAAAAATCATTTCGTCATTCACAGTTGCAACCCAACGTCGTCGCTACTGATCACAGTAGTTGATGCGACGTTAAATAAATAATAAAAAAATAAATAAATAAAATAAAAATTAATCGGCCATAAACTACGAATGTTTGCTGGTAATTTTAAAAAGTGATTCTATTTTTTTATACTTAGCTCAACTCAAAGATAAAACCCATTGATTGTGTTTCACACAAGAAAGAACTCACAAATGAAACTTAAAAGTTATTTTTCTAATCTTCAGAAATTATGTTGACCCTAAATTGATGTTTTAAAATAACGATTGGACGTTTTCACGTATTTTATTTCCAGGTTTTCTTTTAAATACTCATTTGAAAAACTTTCTTTTAAACTTTCTTTGAACTCGTTTAATTAACATTTATTTTAAGTTAATAACTAATGATGTTTTGGTTGCGATTTAAAACTGATCTTTTATTTGTTTTTTAGTTGATCTTGCAGTTGATTTTAATTTGCGTTTATGTTCTTTTTTTGTTTAATGTTTTTTATTTTAACCATTTTTATCTTATTAATAAAATTTTAAATTTTTTGTACGCCTTAAAGTAAACATTTTAAAATGTATTCATTTTTGGCAAACTCTTCTAAACTTCATTCATAACTAATAGTTTACTATTATAAACATCAATAATTCGTATTTAATACTACATTTACAAAGTGATTACAAACAAATAATAAGGCAAAAAGTAAAAATCGAATCCACTGTATTAAGTAAATTTTATGTAAATACATTTCAAACAGGCCACCTCCGGAGTGTAGTGGTTAGCGTATTGGCCTGCCACACGGAGGTCCCGTGTTCGATTCCCGGTCAAGGTCGGGAAATGTTCACGTGTCAAATCCCACAGTTAATGTTACATAATCCACCGTAGTCGCTAATGACCAAGCAGTTGATGCGACTTGAAATACATGAATTAAAAAAAAAATTAAACAACACAGTACATACACTCGATAATAGATTTTTATATTTTATTTTGTGTTACAAGCAGTGTTTACCACAACATGTTATATACTTTTGGTGTCTTTTAAATGCAGTTTACAAAAAAGCAAGTTGGGGCGGATTGCAGGGGTAATTTATTTTAAGAGGAGACTGTACTTTCATTCCGCCAATGTTAAATTTGCTATTTTGGGTACATTTTTCATAGGATTGGTAAAAGATAGGGAAGTAAAACTTTACACACTGTACGTTTTGGGTTTCTTCTCGAGCTACTGAATTTTTTTGAATTTAATCTTTGTACCATTACATTTTTTTTAAAAATTACGAATAACATAAATCTTTTACAAATTGTTTTCTGCGTGTTTTGCGTACTACTAATTTTTGGAGCACATGAGGAAGTCATGAAAAGGTCGGTATATATGGCTATACAAGATAATTAACTGGTAAAAATTTCAGCTGTTAGGTTTATTGGTTTCTGAGAAAAATATACCTTAATGTTAAAAAATCTAAATTTACGAGAAAAGGTAAGAAACAAGAAGGCACAAATCAAAAATATTATGTACACAAACAAGTAAATTCCCCATCGACAGTTGTTTAGAAAGCTGAACCAACAGCTGAGAGTATTAAAAACCGTGATGCAGGTATTTTAAAAACTAAAATTCTCTTTGCACTAAAACGAGCAGTATAAAATTATGAAAAATACTCGTTCTTTCTTAACATAACAATTTTTCTGTGTAAACCTGATAAAAACTTTAGTTTTTCACACAAAAAATGTTTTTGACGTAATATGTTTTTCTGGTCGATCAACGCCTAAACTATTATAAACATAAAAAAACCAAAAATCTAAATATTGAGTTGAAACCATCGTGCAATCTTCCCTTAATGTCAATAGGCAATTTTCTCTGAAAAAAATCATTAAAACTTGTCCATTGGACATTGAGTGGTTCAAAATTGTTAACCACATAATATTATAACTGTTTTGGATACAGCATCAAAATCAGTCTTAAACTGAACAAAATATTATACTGCTTGACGATTAGAGGAAATGTTATGTATCATTTAACTTACTTTTCCACTTTAACAAAAAAAAGAAATACAAAACTAGATGTTTACAAATATATTATATTTTCAGGTCATAAGAATGTCATTTGAAAAGAATATATTAATTCACAGCATTTAACATAACAAGTAAAAATATTCAGAACCAAATATGAATAAAAAATATACAAGATATGCTTCTATAAACGAAAAAAACATGGAATATACAATATACACATTCTTCATCGTTAAACACGCTTGGTTGCACTGAAGTGGGTTGACTTTAGGGGTTGACGCTTCCCCAGAAAGTTTATATTAAATATTTTTGCCTTAAAAATAAAATACAGGGCCCGGCAGAAAAAGTGATGGTTTTGAAATGAATAAAATAAATCAGAAATAACATGTAAAAAAAATTTATTAATAGATTTGAAACATCATTTCTCGCCATTTTATATTAAAGCACTTAAATTCTAAAATTCACTTATTTTGTTTTAAAAATTATGTCAGTCAAGTGATGACCCTCATTCTGCACGTATTCATGTAATCGTACTTGGAGTATTACTTCGATTATACTTCGATTATAATTATATACTTTGATTATACTTCGATTACTTGGATTATTATACTTTGATTATATTGTTCGAGGCTTTACGACATACACTTTTGATTTCAAATACCCCCAAAGAAAAAAGTCACATACCGAATAATCTGGGGAGCGAGCAGGCCATGATAGGTCACCATTTCTTGAAATCACGTGTTCTGGAAACATTTGTCGTAACACATTCATTGACACTCTGGCAGTGTGAGAAGTAGCCCCATCTTGTTGGAACCAAACATTTGCAGTGTCAACTTCACAAAGTGTAAACTGGTGCAAGGAAATTATTTAGCATTTCGACATAACGGCTTGAAGTGATCGAAGCTGCTTAAACGTTCTCTTCGTAAAAAATATGGACCTATCACTCCGAATTTAGCCACTGTACACCAAACTGTCACTCGTCTCAATGAAGTGGTTTTTCGTGTAGGCTACGAGTATTTTCTGCCGCCCAGTACCGGAAATTTTGTTTATTTACACAACCACACGGTGAAAACGGGCTTCATCTGACATTATGATTACTGAATCGTTAGTTAAAATGTTCAGAATTGATTGTGCACATTCTCTTCGGTTTTGTAAATCATGTTGGCTTAGTTCTTGAACAGTTACAATTTTATAGGAATGAAAATGAAGATCCAAACGCAAAATTCTTTGAACACTCCGATCTGATATTCCTAGCCCAGCTGCGTGGTGTGCAGCAAGGCGACGTGGCCTTCTGGCTACTGACAATCGCAAAGCATCTGTTTTTTCAGGAGTACGAACGCTACGTGGACGGCCTGTAGGTTTCCGTTTTAAAGATGAAGTCGTTTTTCTGAAATTTTTAACCAAAAAATGGGTGTGTGTGTGTGTGTGTGTGTGTGTGTGTGTTTGTGCGTATGAAAAACAGAATATTTCAAGAACGGAATATCGAACAAAGTTGCAACTCAGAACTTAAGTTAGATACCACGAGGGGACGCGAACTTAATTATTCGTACGATTTTCTCAAAACGGCTACTACGATTTTCTATAAAAACACCTAATTTACCAAGTTGTTGTGCTCTACGGAATAAGGTAAGTGGCATGTCTGTTGGAATTCGTAGGAGGTTGCGCTCTCGATGTAAAAAATAATTTTTTTTAAAAATTGCAGCCTTAATATTACTTTTTAAGGAAAAAGCGTGCTAACTATGCGTGAAAAATTTAAAAACCTGCAACTATATTTTAAGTTATTTTTTCTACAGAGAGTAGTGGAGACCGGGGCTAGTAGGCGCAGGGGCAAGTAGGCGCACTCGCGATAAATCTGTTGTTTAGATGTTGTCAATCCTGAAACTTGGATCACTGTTTCCGGCAGTCACTGTAAGTATTTTATTGTGTTTTGAGCCGGTTATGAAAGCGCAACAGCTTTCCACATTAATTTTTTGTTTTTTACAACAGGAAAGTAAAAGTTCGGTTTCTCTGTTATTAATTTTTCATACAAAAGTATGGTTAAATAATCCATTAATATTTGTATCATTAAATTCATCAGTTCTTTGTGGTTTTTACTGTGCCAAGTTTAAGTAAATTGATTGCTTAGTTTTTTAACTACGCCGTCGTTTTTCCAAAACGATGAGTCGGGGCTAGTTGGCGCATGCGCCAACTTGCCACAGGATAGGTGAAAGTTCTTTAGAACCTTAAAAATTCTACAGGGGATAAAACGTCTACGATGTCTTCTGCCAATAATAAGAAACGTGGTAAAACTACAGGGAGGGAAGAAAAAGAACGTCGTGTCCAGCCAGACGAGGACGGCACACTATGTTTGTATTGTATTTCATCTTACAAAAAAAAGAAGCAAACCAGGAGAGCCTTAGATAAGGCACACTTCATGTTGTATGTGGTTGTGGGTCCATGAAGCTGTGCAGGAGAGCCAAAAATTTTCTTTAGGTGGGCTAATTGAGATTCATGTAACGAGATTGAATCGTCCTATGTCACATGACTGTAGGTTCCTACAACGGATTAAAGTTTCCTATTGTTTATTACTGTATCAAAAAATAACCCAAATAATATAAAGGAATCTGTTTTTTGTTTTTTCTAAGTAGTTTTGTAGTTTGTTTGGTTAAAATGAGTAAACCTATTTAGACGTCTGATAAGCATTAAAATATAGATTTTTAAAACTGCTGATTACTGGAAAAGTTAATTTTGTTTTCATTACCTGTTTAATAACTTGCGCCAACTTACCCCAGGTACTGCGCCAACTAACCCCGAAGTTCGGGTAAGTTGGCGCATGAGTTTTAATGACTTATAAGTACAAAACTCACAAAATAATTAAATTTAATAAATTAAAAAATTGGGACTTCAAGGCTAATATGTTAATAACGTGCGTTCGGAAAGTCGCTGTGCACTGGAATTGTGACTATGGATTTATGAAAATATTTATAAAGAAATGACTAAGCATTTTGGAAAAAAAATTATTCAATACCTTAATTACATTGTTAAACCGTGATTACATTGTTTATAGAAGGTGTTCGAAATGACCTCCATTGGCATCAATACAGCATTGCACTCGTTTCATTTTGTTTGCAAACACCTTTCGCAACTGAAGAACAGTGATTCCTTGAATCTATGCCGTTATTGCGGCTTTAAGTTCGTCAATCGTGTGTGGTCTGTTCCGATACACAGTTTGTTTCGCCGCACCCCATAAAAAGAAATCGGGGGGAGTCAGATCAGGAGATCTTGCAGGCCACAAATTCTTTGAAATTATTCGTTCACCAAACACGTTGCATAACGTTTTATACAGTTGCGAAAGGTGTTTGCAAACAAAATGAAACGAGTGCAATGCTGTATTGATGCCAATGGAGGTCATTTCGAACACCTTCTATAAACAATGTAATCACGGTTTAACAATGTAATTAAGGTATTGAATAAATTTTTTTCCAAAATGCTTAGTCATTTCTTTATACATATTTTCATAAATCCATAGTCACAATTCCAGTGCACAGCGACTTTCCGAACGCACGGTATATGACATCAGCATAAAACAAAATCTTATATACTTCGTGAATAGCTACAAAAAAGTATAAGTAAAAAGTGCGCCAAATAGCCCCGGTCTTCCTTACAAGGATATTATTAAAGTTATAGAAAATTAAAGAATTTACAGGTTACTGTAAGCTAAAATAAGCTACAACGTGCTTAGTTAAGCGGCAATTAGTGATTTTCCGTATTTTTAAGTCGAACAGAGGGTTGTATTTCATTTAGTGTCATTCACTCCAAGTTTCAATTTCGTAATTTCCTACGACGCTCCTTTCTTAAGATATTTTGCTCCCACACCTACACGCACACACAAACCAATATTGGTAAAAACATATTTTTTGGGTTCGAGGGGGTTGAAAACGTATTTTTCCGGTAAAAACTCGATATCGAAGAATCGACATGAAAACAATACTGTGACAATATCGAAGAAGGGCATGGTTCGCGAAATTTCTAGTACCTCATTCATAAAATGGTAAAGAGTAGATAATAGAATGAAAAAGTAACAATAGAGGTTCATTAAATGACAGCGCTATTATGTGTGAAAAAGTAGGGTTATTGTTATACAACTATTTATGAAAGGGCCGGTTGATTACCTGTGAGTTTTTCTATTTACAATAGATCTATTTACTTGTTTACAATAGTTAAGACTTTTCCAGTAAAAAGGGTTTTTTGTACTTTATTATTTAAATGGAATCTCTCTGCCACTCTGGAATTATCTTTTTGATCCAATTTCTGTGTCCTTCGAGAAACCTCTTTCATCTAACCTATATAAAGGGAGCCCCGGGTGCGGTCGAGAGTTAGTATTCGTTTGATCTTTGACGAGTGTTTACTACGTGTGTTAGAAGGTAACTCCGTTAGAACAGGTCAATGGGTTTCCGAAGCATTGTTATTCAGTAGCCTAATATTGTATTTGTGCATATTGTATTCAGTTTTATTGTGTATGTGTATTATAAAAAATTGATTGTAAGTAGTGCTAAGTAAATTATTAAGTTATTTATTGTATTACTTCAATATAATTAGTTTATTATTATTTATTTTGTAAATCTTTTAGTTGTAATAAATATTTGTAATTGTAAACTTTAGTGTATTAATTATTTAATAACCTAGATCCCGAAACGGAACTTAGCAATAAGTGTTGGATAATAAGTATTGGATAATTGTTGGCACAATACGTTCCTTCTCTTCATTTTATATGGGTCAGGAGAAAGTAAAAATGAAGGGACATCGGGGCGAAACGTAATACAACTTGAAAATTAGCGAAAAAGTTAGTGGAAATTGTCGTACCATATATTAAGTCTTTATAGATCCATTGAGAAGTAAAAACGGGAAAAGTTCCTTTGAAAGTAATAATGTTAAACTGAAGAAAAAACTTTTATTCAATTAAATGTAATTAAAGTGTTGGAAGCGTTTTATTAGAAATATAGTAATGATAGAGTTTAGTAAGTAGGGTAATAGAAACGTACCCTAAATGGGTATGATGGATATGAGGGTCAAAACGATATAGAAGGAGGTCTTGGTTGTTTTCATACACTTGCAGTTTGATTGGCAAAACACTGGGGTTGAATGCTGCTAGTACGATGGTATTGATTTTGTAAAGGCGCCTACATCTCATTTCCAGGCGCCGCACCGCCTTTCGCCAAAGACCGCTCGCTATGTCATGTACGTTTTTAACTAAACTTATTAGCCTAATCACCTCATACTAAACAATTCATTTCAAAGAAACCGAAAATTTAATCTTACAATTTAAAAAAAAGAAAATTATATAATTAAAAATCTGGTGTGAAACACACACATAACTTTCTCTTGCCAATACAAATAATTAGCAATAAACCTAACATTAGTAATAAAACATTAGAAATAAGCAAATAATTAACCTCAATAAACATAACCTAATTTTAATCATCAGTGAAAGACGCAAAATGAAAATCGACCTCAGTTTGGCTTAAAAATACGGAAAATCACTCTTTCACGCTAAACTAGGCTCTGTAGAGAAAACTGCTTTAAACAAAAGTTGTAGATTTATTAATTTCCTATAAATCTGATTATATAGGCCTACACTTTTGTCGTAAAATGCATACTAAGGCCGAAGTCCTAAAAAAATCGATTTTTTACACTTTTCGTGAGAAAAAAAAGAAAATCGCTAATTACCACTAAACTAAGCGTATGCAAAACAATGTTGGAAATAAAAGTTGTAGGGTTTTAAATTTTCTACAACTTTTACTATATAAATATTTGCGGCATATTGAAGCCGCAATCTTAAAAAAAACAATTTTTTACGTGAAAACAGCCTCACTAAGAATTTCCGGAAGCATGGCGCCTACTCTATCTTGTAGAGCATAAAAATTTTAGTCAACTAGACGATTTTTAAAAAAATCGTAGGACCAGTTTTGAAGAAAATGGCAAAAAAGTGAAAAATTACACGCGTAAACTACTACTTCCAGTTGACCGATTTTGATGAAAATGTTCGTGTCGGGTCCAGTAGTGGTGTCTAACTTAAGTTTTAAGTTTTAAGTTCGTACGATGTTCCGTTCTTGAGATATTTTGTTCACACACACACACAGACACACAAACACACAGACCAATCGCTAAAAACATGTTTTTAGGGTTCAGGGGGACTGAAAAGGTGAAGAACCGGTGAACACTATTTCTAAAAATCGACATGAAAACAAAACTTTCCTTCCTATATATTCATATAGGCAAGAAAAAGTAAAAAATGATGTGGAACACTGATACGATTATCACTGACCGATGTAAAATTATGACCGATTTTGATCACCGGCATACGGAATTTTTTTTTTGTTGCTTAGGTCATTTGCTGAAAGGCTGGTTGAACCTCCAAAGGCTTTTCCAAGTAAAACAAGGAGTGACATAGTTTACAATTGCCTTTCTTATTGAATGAAAAATTTTACTTTTCCGCATACCAGGCCCTGTGAAAAGCATCTATTTTTCACCCTGCTAATGACACCTTCACTTCATTCACCGCAGCATCTGGCTGTATAATGAAATTCAATAGGTACTCTTAGAGAAGATAACTCTGACTAGTGTCTTATACCTCTACCTTTTTTGTTCTTAAAAGTTTCTGTCGTATTATTGGCTGACCACGTGATAAGAAAAATAACTATTTTTTTAGCCGTGGAACTAGCAGACCGACTACAAATAATTTAACACTCCACCTGCCAGTTATGGGTGTATGTAAAATTCCTAACTACCATCAACGAAGTAAGGTTGACGAATAATATTTGAAGATTATTCGAAGATTTTTTAGTTTTATAACCCCTGTAGTTTTTCCAAATTCTTGATAATGTAAATTAATTTAGATCAACGTATTTCTTTATCTAGTTTTATAAAAATATATTTAGTTATGATACAAAAAAGTCTCATTTTGAGAACCGATATCAGTGAGAATCTATGAAAAATAACAGATTGACGCTAAACTAAGTACTGTAGAAAAACATGAAATAAAGGCTGAAGATTTTAATTTTATGAAGTAACTTCTATTATTTCCATAACAGGCAGATGTGTTTAAGTATTTGCACTCGATATGGTAATTCCAGAGCAACAAAAAATAGTTTTGTTGCTTATCATATGGTAAGCCAACTATATAACTAAAGAACTAAAGAAAATGTATAGGTGTAAAATACACTAGTCAGAGTTATCTCCTCTGAAAGAAAGAAATTTCAGTATAGAGCCAGACCCTGTGGTGAATGAAGTAAAGGTGTCATTTTTAGGGTGGACAGTAGATGCTTTTCATAAGGCCTAGCATGCTGATAAGCGTACTTTTCCACTCATTGAGGAAGGCATGTTACTCCTCGTTTTACTTAGTAAAGTATCTGGAGGTTCAAACCCGCCTTTCGGCTGATGACTTAAACAACAATGTAACTTTTATTGTATACGTTTCTGACCTATAGTGCATATTAAGGCCGCAGACGTTAAGATATATATTTCTTGGTACGAGAGCACAACCCCTTGATGAATTTCCACAGACATAACGCTTACTCTGTTTTGTTGATAACAGAAAATGTAGCAAATGAGGCGATTTAAACCAAAATCATAAGAGCTATTTTTGAGAAAACTGCAAAAGTGAAAATGGCTCGAATAAACTGCTACATCCAATTGACTGATTTTTATAGAAATGTTTTTATCGGCCCTACTCGTGATACCTACTTAAATTAAGTTTCTACTTCGTACGATTCTTCGTTTTTCAGTTAACTTGTTTACACACAGACCAATTTTTAAAATCATGGTTTTGGCCCAAGGGATCTGAAAATATGTATAGGCCTATCTGTTAAAAAACCCACTCTAAAATTAAACACGAAACATAAATTTCTTTATCTATATTTTTCATACTAGCATGCCCCGTCGCGGCTTTGCACGCAAAAAATGGTATAATCACTTTTTTTTTAAATATGTAGCAGAAATTGTGTTCCTCCGTTTCAGCAGCTCTTGCTTTTTGAAGTTTTTTTGCTTATGAAGAATTTTTCCTAGGGATGTTTTTTTTATGGCATAATTGAAAATGGAGAAAAAACAAAAAAAAACAACGAAAAAAATTGCCAAAACCAAAAACTTAAATCTACGGTGAATGAAATAAAAGTCAAAATATAATATCAAAGCAATTGATCACTCACCAATTAAAAGAAAATTAAAACAAATTAAAGAAATTCGGAACTTTACTTTTATAAAATACTCAACAATACAAAATCGTATCTACATAATAAAATACAATAAAATTATCATGTGATGTTGTCACCAGCTCATCCGTAGCACCACGTCGTTATTTGCTAAATCTTTGACAACTCTTTATTTGAATCACAACAGCAGGTTTAAAAGCAGCAGATTATCTAACCTCATAAATGCCTTAATGTAGGACATAAACATTATTTTCAACCTTATAGGGCTAACTTTTTAAGGGTTTAATAGCCTAAAACCTTCACCGGCATCAAAGTTACAACATAAAAACAACTGCATGAAAATTAGTTCAGAAATTTAGGAGATAAAGGGGAAAATACTCACACACATACATCGAATTTTATATATAGAGATAAAGCAAGGTAAAGTAAAGAGAGAGTAAGTTAGCTTCACAAACTATTAGTTTTACGAGGATTAAAATCTACTCTATATTTATACAAGGAACAAAATTCTTATACAGGTTCTTTTGGTAGACATTCACTTTATCACATAAATTAAATATCATTAGTTTCCAAATACGATCTGGACATTTTGGTTCCCAAATTTATGGTTCAGCTTAATTGAGTAAATTAGCTCAAGTACAGTTCTGCCAATTCATAACACGTTGAATTGTAATGAAATACCCCTTGGTACGTATAAAACGAAACTATTCATTATGTTCTACATGTTTCGTGTGTATTCGACACAATAAAACAATACTACCAACGTTTCCTAAGAAAAAAAGAAATTCAGGACGATTAGCTCATCAGACCTCCATCAGAATTCCACCAAGAAGGCTAAAAGGGTTTGAAACAAGAGGTTAGTTGATTTTTGAAACTTCAATAAAAATTTAAACACCGAGTCATCGAAAAAGAATGCTCTTGTTTAAAAAAATTATTACTTCAAGTAGAATGAACATATCGGGTTAGTGGGTTCTTAAAATGTAGGTGAATGTTGGGAGTGTTTTTACATAGTACTTAATAGATTTAAATTTGGGCTCCATTAGCTGTGCGGCAGACATCAAGGCGATAATCGAGTTCTATCCATGTACGCTCGATCATTTCCGGAGTTAGAACAGCAACAGCAGCAGTAATCATTTCACTGAGATGCACTAAGTTGCGTATTTTTACTTTCTCTTGCCTATATGAATATATAGGAAGGAAAGTATTGTTTTCATGTCGATTTTTCGAAACCGAGTTTTCACCGGATCTATACGTTTTCAGAACCCCTGAACCCAAAAAACATGTTTTTAGCGATTGGTCTGTGTGTGTGTGTGTGTGTGTGTGTGTGTGAACAGAATATCTCAAGAACCGAACATTGTACGAACTTGAAACTTAAAACTTAAGTTACATACCACTACCGGACCCGACACGAACATTTTCATCAAAATCGGTCAACCGGAAGTAGTAGTTTATTCGTATAATTTTTCACTTTTTTGCGATTTTCTCAAAAACTGGTCCTACGATTTTTTTTAAATCGCCTGGTTTATTTAATTTTTTATTTTCTACAAGATAGGGTAGGCGTCATGTGTGCTAAAATTCTTGGTGAGGCTGTTTTTACGTAAAAACGTTGTTTTTTTAAGATTACGGCTTTAATATGCATTTTAGCGCAAAACTTTATACAACAAAAGATGTAGAAAATTTAAAAACCTACAACTTTTATTTCAAGCACTTTTTTGTATAACGCTTAGTTTAGCAGTAATTAGCGATTTTCTAATTTTTTCTCACGAAAACGTGTGAAAAATTGATTTTTTTAAGATTTCCGCCTTAGAATGCATTTTACGACAAAAGTGTAGCCTATATAATCAATTTTATAGCAAATTAAAAGATCTATAACTTTTATTTAAAGCATTTTTCTCTACAGAGCTTAGTTTAGCGTGAAAGTGTGATTTTCCGTTTTTTTAAGCAAATTGAGTTCGATTTTCATTTTGCGTCATTCACTCATGATTACAATAAGGTTATGTTTTTGAGGTTAGTGTTTTGTTTATTTTATTAATAATGTTAGGTTTATTATTAATTATTTGCATTGGCAAGAGAAAGTTGTGTGAGTGTTTCACACCAGATTTTTCAGTATAAACAGTGTTCTTAATGTATCCACAAAAGATAAACGTCCATTGGAATGAAGTCTGGGCTTCTAGTGGGCCAGAGAATAGGGCCACCTCCTCCAATCAAACCATTAGGAAAGTGGCCGTTCAGCGCTGTGCGTACGTTTAATTTGTAAAGCGGCGGCGCCCCATCTTGCATAAAAATTGAAACAATTATGTTCAAACAAGAAATTGGTTTCCGTTCAATTTTTATGCAAGAATTTGGTCATATTTATTTTAAATTGTAAACAATTTGATTTTACCTGTTGTTGATAGAGTATCACAATTCGTAATATAACGAGTAAAATGTTTCCGCAAATCACATCATTCTTTGTCACAACGTACTATTGACAATGTTAAAAACTTGATATACGAATAAAATTCATATTCTTCAATTTCAATGAATATTTAAGTTTGAAGTTTATTTTTCATTGATGTTTACCTCAAATAAAAGGGTTAAAAAGAAATAAATAGTAAAACATGCACTAGTTGTCTTCATATTCTATTGGCACAGACATTGCATTTCAACAATTAAATTTCATGTAAAAATTCTACAGTGAGATATGGATTGCAGGAAATTGTAAGCAATAAAAATTTAATATTTTTAAATAATAAGTCTATTTACAAATTTTTGAAATTTTATACGTTAAAATTTATTTTATTACAACAAAAGTAGGTATACTTATAGATAATGAAACATTGTACAGTATATTCTAGAAATTTCTAAGGAAAAATTTGTTCATTATAAGAAATTGTGTATTCTATGAAATGTTGTGTTTTGAACAAGGACAATGGATTGGGGTGAATGAAATTTTTGAATAGGAGTTCTCTGTAATAGAAACTAGTAGAAACGTTTTTTACATTTTGATTCATTCTGCTAACTTCCAGCATAGTGGCGAAATTGTTAGAAGATCTCGATTGTGTTTGGGTATCAAACCGTAGGTATAAAAAAAGTTAGCTTTGTATTGTGTCAGTCAGTAACTAAATTGTGAATGGAAAGTTTTCCGGGGCTTTAGAAATAGTGTCGTTACGGAACTGGTTTTGAATTATGTTAATAGTGTGTTTCGTGCAGGTGGTAGCAAGTAGATGCGGACAAGTAAACCATGGTTTTGATTACTAAGTGACTCACTTGTAATCAAATTTAGCTCAAGTTTTGTAATTAATTTGATTGACGTAATCTACTTGTATTTTGTTAGTGATCCAAGTTTGACAATTAATTGTGTCAAATAATTGTTATAATTATTTTAAAGAAAGTATGTTTATTATTTATTATACCCAAATCCCGAACGAACCTAGGATTAGTTATTACAATTTAAACGCAAATCACCTCACTAACTGTACGACTGATTGACTGGCTAAATCAATTCTACTTGAAAATAAGAGCTCAGTAGGCCTGCATTCAGTGCTCCGCACGCCACGTCTGATCCCAACTCCAATACACACTATGTTTCACACTGAATGTGTAAATAATACAAATTCAAGGACCCACTGCAAACAAGGCATTTTCAGAAATTCCTTTTTAGGAAGTTTTTCTTTAACTGATTAATAGAATTTAAATATACGAGGTCTCTTCAAAAAGTATCCGACTTTATTTCTTAACGTGCCAACAGATAAAGATAAAAAGACGTAACTCAGGGTAGAAATGTTCTGACTGTCAGGAGCACCCCTATATTTTCCCCCGTCGATATGTTAAGTCAGTCTTGTTTAAACTTGTCTCGAATACAGACTAGTGTTGCGTACGTGTGTCGCATTTTGAATCGTGCTAAAATAACGGAAAGAATTGATCAACACAAGAAATGTTGAACTGCTAAGGTATGATAGTGAATTATTGAACACTACAATAACTGGTGATAAAATGTGGTTATAATGGTCATGACCTGGAAACCAAAATGCAGTCTTTAACAACGGTAACATTCTTCATCCCCTTGACCAACAAAAGCATGACAGTGCGCAGCAATGTGAAGGTCATGCTGATTGTTTTTCTTTTAATAGCCCTTAGAGGTGTCATACACTGTTCTGCTCCTAAGCGTCTAACTGTTACTAAATAGTATATCCAAGAAGTCCTCCGATTTCTTCGTGATGTTCGACGTGACAAGATTTGTGCAAAACGGTAACATAGCAGATTCATCATGGCAACACAACAGGAAATTCGTCACACCTTATCCAAGCTGTTTTTAAAGCATAATGTTTAGTAGTTTAGCAGCCACCTAACTCACCAGGTATAGCACTGTACGGTCTTTTCCGTGTCCCCCTCCCCGCATAATTTGTCACATTTTGTGGATATTTCATACGAGGTGTGGCTATTGAATAACGAGACTGACGTTGTAAAAAGTTTTATTTTTTTTTGTACATAATCACTTATTGTCCCCTTAAATATACACTCTTTCTCTATCCCTACAACGCTCCATGCGAATTTTCCATTGTTGGAAACAGTGCTGGAAGTCATCTTCTGTCAGCTCCTTCAGGACACGTGCCGCTTTCTCTTTTACAGCTTCCACAGACTCAAACTTTGCCCCTTTTTAATGCAGATTTCATCTTAGGGAGCAGGTAGAAGTCACATGGTGCAAGATCTGGTAAATAAGGTGGATGTTCTAACACTAAGAAGCTGTACTTGGCTAGGAACCTCTTGACAGATAACGCGGAATGAGCTGGCGCATTGTCTTGGTGGAGAACCCATAATTTGTCCTTCCATGTTTTGGGGCGTTTTTTCCTTACTCTTTGACGTAGTGTAGAAAGTACCTCAAGGTAGTAATATTTGTTAATTGTTTGACCTTCAGGAACCCAGTTCCATGGATATAAAAAAAAACAATCATCACTGCTTTAAATTTTGACTAGCTCATTCGAGCTCTTTTGGCTCTCGGTGAAGTTCGGCTCTTCTAGTGCATGGACTGGCGCTTCGTTTCCGGATCATAAGTAAAAAACCACGTTTCATCACATGTTATCTTTTACATGTTCCCTAAGGTGAAATCTGCATTAAAAGGGACAAGATTTGAGTCTGTCGAAGCTGTAAAAGAGAAGGCGGCACGTGTCATGAATGAGCTGACAGAAGATGACTTCCAGCACTGTTTCCAACTATGGAATATTCGCATGGAGCGTTGTAAGGATAAGGAAAAAGTGTATATTGAAGGTGACAATAAGTGATTATGTATAAAATAAAGATAAATTTTTCACAATGTCAGTCTCGTTATTTAATAGCCACACCTTATATGTTGTATTCTAACAGTATTAAGATAAAAACGGGAAAAATATTTAAAACATCCTACCTCAATATTTTTCAAATCAACGTTAAATATAGGCGTACGTAGCGTAAGTACGGTGTTTTTAAAACTACGTTAAACAATTCATTGAAAGTTATAAAATTATTTAGTAATATTTAATTTAACGATGTTAATTCAATTCAATTATGTTAAATTAAATTAATAACATAAAAAAAATCAGTTTTTGCCAATTTAAAATAAAATAATATTAAAATTAAATATGCCGATATAAATGAAATATTTTGTTTTTTATTGAACATTTCTGTGTAACGTTATTGTGTACTGAACATTAGTGTAACAAATAGAATGAAGATAATGAGGTAAGTACTCAGTGAGTTTATTTTACAAACAGTAACAATACTGAGTAAAAAACACGTATTTACCCTACATTTAACGTTAACTTGAAAAATATTGGTGCACGACTTTTAAAATATTTTTCCCGTTTTTATTGTTAAAAATACTATAAGATTAAATACAAAATATCAACAAAACGTGAAAAATTATGTTGGGGGAGGAGGGAATAACAGAAAAGACCCATACTGTGTGCTTCTGGCTTTACCCCAAGCTCAAAATTCCTTTAAAAGGACGATTCGAGAATCCGACAAATTTTCTAAAAAGCACACTAAACGAAGCTTTTGGAAATGCTTCCGGGAGTGACAGCAGCAGTGGGACAAAGGGACAAAAGCGTGGAGTCTGTGGAAGAATAAGGTAAATTTTTGAATAGGCCTATGTTTAAAAATACATTATTTTACTCGGATATTTTAATAAAATTTTTTTATTTTATATTTTTATTAAAATTCGGATACGTTTGAACAGACCTAGTGTAGAATGGAATCACAATTTTGTAACATTCTGTTTATAAATGCTCACGTATATGGATATACTGGGAAATATCGTTCTAAAAATCACTTTCTTGGCTTTAGGAGGTTATGGAACGTAAAGTTTAGTTGAGATCCGAATAGCCCTACAAAAAATTTACCTCCTCGCAATACTAGCAGTACGATATTTTAACACTAGATTTAAAAACTGGGTTAAATAGCTTTTAAAACTTAAATACTTAAATTTAAGTAAAGTAATGCAACTTCAGAATTAATGACAATAGTTTTTTCAAATGAAAAAAGTAAACATGAATTACAATTTTTATAAGGAAACAGAAACGTGACAAAACTTTTAATCAATATGTAAGTTTCATTGTAAAATTTCTTGTTTATCTTTTTTTAAAATGGGATAATTTTAAGTAAATCGTTTCGTTTTGTCCTGTAATCCTAGATTAGTGATAATCACATATTAGTGATTTTAAATGATCAGAAAGCGGTCTTGGGTTCGAATCCCATTCAGGCACGGCATATTTTCATTCGTTACCAACAAATCATTTCATCCTTCACCGTCCGCATAAGCAGTAATTACAGAACAATCGGACGTTAAAAAAGCATATTTTGCACTGATACAATCTTTGAAAACAGTCACTTTCTTTCAAGTATTATTCTCCTTGAAGATTCTTCTGGTCTTTACAACTCAGGTTCGTTTTTGGTAATTTGGATTCACTGAGGAGTGTAAATTTGTAGATTCTTTGTATCAGTTGCATTCTTTATGGTAACAGCTGATTTAAAATCATAAAAGTCATTTTCGTGCATGATACGAAATAACTGTCCACATGCAGTAGTGCGCTAATATAAGAAGCCGGTTCCACATTCAGTTACCACTTATTATGTTGGAGCGAACACATTGATATCGATGATATCTTGTAAGGGCGTTTGTAAACTCTAATAACGTCAGAGCAACATAATCGGTATTTTATATCAGCATATGCCTCATAGAACACATTTCGTGAAGCAAGTACGTTTTTTTTTGTTTCTTAGCCCGGTTGTTATAACTAGCCTTCATATAAAAAATATTGCGAAAAATAAAAACTAATTTCCAAGTTACGCTAATTCAATTCAATATTATAACTCTGATTGCTCGGTTAAATTTATAAATGTTTAAATTCTATAGAAGTTTTCGTTTCAATCGCAGAGAAAATTATTATTACAATCCTACCTATTTTAGTAAAATTGGTTTTTCTATAAAAGTTTTCTTATGAATGACTCTTCGTATTATTTTTAAGCCAATAGATTTAACTGAATAATAAAATATACTAAAACAGTATAATATCGACCGATTTTGATTAAATATTTTAATATTCTTCATTCGTACAAAAATGGATTGAAGGTCATGTAATAAAGGTATAAATAAATTTATTACCTAAAAACATTTCCACTTAAAATAGCCTTTATCTAAATGTATACGTGTAAACGCTCTGACTGACTGAATCACTTACTCAAACACCAATTGAGTAGACCAAAATCAAAACTCATTAAAGGGAGACTGTACTTTGTATCCCGCCAATGTTAAATTTGCTATTTTAAGGTAAATTGTTCATAAGATTGGTAAAAGATAGGAAAATTAAACTTTACACAATATAGTATCGGGTTTCTTCTTGTGCTACTGACATTTTTTGAATTTAATCTGTGGATCATATCATTTTTTTTTAATTACGAAAACATTAAAATTTTACAAATTGTTCTACGTGTTTTGCGTATTATTAATTTTTTGAGCACCTAAGGAATTCATAAAAATGTCGGTATATGTGGCTATACAAGACAATTAACTGGCAAAAATTTCAGCCTGGTAGGTATATTGGTTTCTGAGAAAAATGTACCTTAATGGTAAAAGTATAAATTTACGGGAAAAGGTAAGAAAAAAAGGCACAAATCAAAAACAATATGAACACAAACAAGTAAATTTCCTATCAACAGCTGTTTAGAAAGCTGAATCTACAGCTGAGGATTCCACTGTTTCCAACAATGGAAAATTCGCATGGAGCGTTGTAGGGATAGAGAAGGAGTGTATATTAAAGGTGACAATAAGTGATTATTATAAAATAAAAATAATTTTTTTTACGTCAGTTTCGTTGTTTAATAGCCACACCTCGTATATTGAAGTATTAAATTATTGAAGTAATAAAACACTGCCTTAAAGTAACATCACTGTTTTTACTCATTAAATGACATGTGACACTGATAAATTATTTTTATTTACACTTTTGTAAATTTATAAAAATCTTTGGATTTAACTGTTAATTATAAAAAGAACCAGTCATTTTAAGAAGAAAACTTACAATGTATTAAAACTCCACGAACTTTGACGAAAATTAAAACTACCGTATCGATCTGAACAAAACTAAAATCAAAAATTAAAGAGAACACAAAATTAAAATAATAAAAACTCAATAGTAAGCGTGAAATGAAACAGTTTTGCCATTCATTGAAATGAATGCTCTTAGTGAAGCTACGGACTTTCAAAGTTGTGTTACAATTTTGAAAATCCTCAAGTTATGATACTACATAAAACAGGACTTAAATCAGTTTTGTTTCAGATGCGTTTTTAATAGGATAGTGTCAGTTTTGGAAAGAAAAATGTATATGAACTTTTGTATCTTGGACACTAGAATGAAACTGAACAATAATCTCATTTTAAATGGTTTTGAACTTCTTAAGTTTGGTTCTTACGCACTTAATTATTCTCTGTTTGAAAGATATACCGCTTGAATGTAAAATATAGAAAAGTTGTTAGCTTCAAGTATACTATGGACAATTTGAAATGGCACAACTCTTGTTCTACGCGTACACACAGTTCCGCATAAAGTACGAGTATATCTAACGGGTGATTCAAAAAGAGCGCCGGTTTTAAACGGCTGGTAAATTTTTGTTTATCGGTTGGCAACATTGTTAGACCTCTTTTCTATTTCGGAGAACATTCCGATTGACGATTCAGTTGTAGTTTCTCTTGTTCGCAGTGTAGTACTCTCGCAGTCTGTGTCTAACCATGGAGAAGTTTACTATTGCACAAGGAGTGTTAATCGTCAAAACATTTTACCAGAGTGGAGAGAGTTATGCGGCTACTGTCAGGCGACTTCGCGGTACTCTAGGACGTAATGAAGCACCGAATGAATCAACAGTTCGCAGGCTCATGAAAAAATTTTTTGAGTCGGGTTCAACAGTCGACCTTAAAAGTTCTGGACGTCGTCGTTCTGGCCGAACTGAGCAGAACGTTGCGTTGGTTCGTGACAGTGTGACTGTTAGCCCAGCAAAATCAATACGTCGCCGTTCTCAACAATTGGGTTTACGATGTTCGTCTGTACGGAGAATTCTTCGGTACGATCTCCAATATCACCCGTATAAAATTCAGTTGCTGCACGAGAAACAATGTTGTTGCTCCGTGAACGGTTCCAGGATCGCATCATTTTTCGTAATTCCGACCATCAATGGCCACCACGGTCGTATGACTTGACGCCTTGTGACTTTCATCTTTGGGGTCATCTGAAGTCATTGGTGTATGCCAATAAACCCCGAAACATCAATGACTTGAAGGAGGAAATTCGACGGGTTATCGGGCAAATGGAAGTCGAAACTTGTCGTGCAGTAATATCTAATTTCATGGACAGAGTTGATGCGTGCCAGCGCAGTAGAGGAGGACACATGCATGACATCATTTTTCATACATGAAATCGGAAGGTAAGATGAACTTGTTGATGTATTTATTTTCAGTTTTTCAATAAAATAAATCTCTTAATTTGATATATCAAAACCGGCGCTCTTTTTGAATTACCCTATATAAGTACGTATATCCATAACCTATTCTTTCAAGAAGGTATGCAAATTTTAATGTACGCAAATGTCTACAAACTTATTTCAGTGTACAAACATACAAATTATTATTTCATTTTTAATATGTATTAAATTTGTACCAGTAAAAAATTTAAATTATAAATAACAAGAACTAAACTGCAAAAACTTACTAAACTATACTCTACAGACGCACACATCGAACTAAACAAATTTGTCTGAATATTTTATAATGAACAGAAAATCATATATGAAAACCAAATAAGTCACATCATTATGTCTGACAGATTATTATTAACAACAGTGAAAACAAAGCGTAGTGACCGTGCGCGTGTCACACATTACAGTAGCGATAATATAATTTTGTGATTGTATCATCGTTGCATGGCGAGGGGCAAAGAGTGGAGTAGATAGTAAATACGAGGTTGCTTGTGCCAATTCAAATTGTCTAAGGTGAGATAATGCAACCGAAGACAAGCGACAAGAGAACAAACAATAGCAGGCCAGAAAATATGGCCACTTTAATTCGAAGAACTCACCACCTGTATAAAAAGAAAGAACTGATCAGATATTATAATACTGTGATAAAACTTGCGGGTCTGTACGCAAGTGAGTGCTTTAAAGTGATCGGGAATACTGGTCTAGGAGAAGCAGAGAAATATTCTTCACAAGATACTGGGTCGGAAGGTAGTAGACAGACAGTACGTATTACAAGGAAACGATGGCAAAACGAAGACAAACATTTTACGGACACCTGTATAAAATGGATGATGAACGATTGACTAAATATATTGTTAAGACACTAAAGAATGTACCCAAAGCATCGGCTAAGTGGTATAAAGAAGTCAGATATAATGTTTAAAAAAATTAATAAATCAAGAAAACGTAATGGGAAGAACCAAATTCAGGCAACTGATTACTAAAGTTAAGGACTTCCAAGAACAAAAAACAAAATTTAAGTTAGACGGAAGAAAGGAAAAACCCTTCAGTGAAAGAACGGTGAGAATATGGGCCGCAAAACGAGATTTTAGAAATGTCTAAATTTCCGTTATGTTATTTAACATTGGAATACATACGGACAAAATACTATATACATTTTTAATTTCCCTTGCCTATATCATGAATACTCGTGTATAGGAAGAAAAGTATTGTTTTCATGTCGATTTTTCGAAATCGAGTTTCCACCGGATCTACACGTTTTCAAACCCCCTGAACCCGAAAACATGTTTTTAGCGATTGGTCTGTGTGTTTGTGTGTGAACAGAATATCTCAAGAACTGAACATCGTTCGAACTTGAAACTTGAAAATTAAGCTACATAT
This sequence comes from Catonia carolina, assembly GCA_035578175.1. NCBI lineage: Eukaryota > Metazoa > Arthropoda > Insecta > Hemiptera > Achilidae > Catonia > Catonia carolina. Next base: position 52,584,219 of record JAQMRL010000007.1, read on the forward strand.
TACTACCGGACCCGACACGAACATTTTCATCAAAATCGGTTAACCGGAAGTAGTAGTTTATTCGTGTCATTTTTCAATTTTTTGCAATTTTCTCAAAAACGGGTTCTACAATTTATTTAAAAATCGCCTAGTTTACTAAATTTTTTATGCTCTACAAGATAGGGTAGGCGCCATATCTGCTGAAATACTTGGTGAGGCTGTTTTCACATAAAAAAATTGTTTTTTTAAGATTACGGCTTTAATATGCATTTTAGCGCAAAAATGTATTTATTGAAAAATGAAGACAATTTTAAATCCTACAACTTTTATATAAAACATTTTTGTATAACGCTTAGTTTAGCGGTAATTAGCAATTTTATGTTTTTTTTCTTACGAAAACGTGTGAAAATCGATTTTTTAAGATTTCGGCCTTAGTTTGCATTTTACGACAAAAGTGTATAAAATCAGATTTATAGGAAATTAACAGATCTACAAATTTTTGTTTAGAGCTCTTTTTTCTGCAGAGGCTAGTTTAGCGTGAAAGAGTGATTTTCCGTATTTTTAAGCCAATCTTTTTAAGTTTTAATCTTTTTATAGTTCTTTTTAAGAACTATATGAATGATTAATTTTAATTTTGCGTCTTTCACTCATGGTTAAAATTAGGTTATGTTTTTTGAGGTTAATTTTTTGTTTATTTGTAATGTTTTATTACTAATGTTAGGTTTATTGTTAGCTATTTGCATTGGCAAGAGAAAGTTGTGTGAGTGTTTCACACCAGATTTTTATAGATTTATTTAATAAAATACAATACGATATTTAAATAAAATACACAATTAAATACTAAATTTATTTAAAGGATGACAAAACAAGAGTTTTAGGACAATAAACAATAGACCCAAGGTATCGGACAAGTGGTTTAAAAAATTCAAAAAGGATCTTGAACATTTTTTAGAAACTCAGAAAATAAGAGTATACTTTATTTTTTTCGGGTGTTTGTAGTATTAATTTTGCTATCTGAAGATATAAAAATCCATTTAAAAATGTATAAACATTTTTGGGTAAGTTCTGAAATTTAAATTTTCTGTAGAATTTACAATTATTCCTTAGATACAATTAATCCATTTAAAAATGTATAAACATTTTTGGGTAAGTTCAGGAATTTAAATTTTCTGTAGGATTTACAATTATTCCTTATTCTAATAACTTCAACAAACGATATCTCATTAAGAAGTTGTGGGTGGATCTTCAAAGGAATTTAAAATCATTATCTATACTCCAAACACAACTTTTTGACAACTTTATGAGCTTTCAAGAACGCTCTTCTGTCTTTTGTGATAATCCCTACGTAGAAAGAGTAAATGTAAAAAGCTACTTCTCACCGTGGAAGAATGACTTCTCTACGCATACTTTTGAGATGGTATGTAATCTAAATTAGAATTAGGGTCGAAACAGGAATTCTCTTGGTTTGAATGAAACAGCTTAGGGTGGCATAACAAAATGTAATTGTGTTCAACCGTTTAAAAAGTAAAATAATTAATTGCAATCACACAGTTTTTACAAAAAACAAAAATTTGGTGTGAAACACTCACACAACTTTCTCTTGCCAGTGCAAATAATTAACAATAAACCTAACGTTAGTAATAAAATATAAGAAATAAACAAAAAACTAACCTCAATAAACATAACCTAATTTTAATCATGAGTGAAAGAGGCAAAATGAAAATCGAACTCAGTTAAAAAATCACTTTCACGCTAAACTAGGCTCTGTAGAGAAAAATGTTTTAAATAAAAGTTGCAGATCTTTTAATTTTCTATAAAATTTATTATATACACTTTTGTCATAAAATGCATTCTAAGGCCGAAATCTTAAAAAAATCGATTTTTCACACGTTTTCGTGAGAAAAAAATCAGAAAATCGCTAATTACTGCTAAACTAAGCGTTATACAAAAAAATGTTAGAAATAAAAGTTGTAGAGTTTTAAATTCTCTACAACTTTTATTATATAAATGTTTGCGCTAAAATGCATATTAAAGCCGCAATCTTAAAAAGAAAATGTTTTGACGTAAAAACAGCCTCACGCAGAATTTCAGCAAACATGACGCCTACCCTATCTTGTAGAGAATAAAAAATTGAGTAAAATAGGCGATTTTAAAAAAAATCGTAGGACCAGTTTTTGAGAAAATCGCAAAAAACTGAAAAATTATACGAATAAACTACTACTTCCGGTTGACCGATTTTGATGAAAATGTTCGTGTCGCGTCCGGTAGTGGTATGTAACTTAAGTTTCAAGTTTCAAGTTCGTACGATGGTCCGTTCTTGAAATATTCTGTTCACACACACACACACACACACGCGCGCGCGCGCACACACACACACACACACACGCACGCACACACACACACACACACAGACCAATCGCTAAAAACATGTTTTTTGGGTTCAGGGGGTCTGAAAACGTATAGATCCGGTGAAAACTCGATTTTGAAAAATCGACATGAAAACAATACTTTCCTTCCTATATATTCATATAGGCAAGAGAAAGTAAAAACCAGGTCTGGTTCATATTTAAAAGATATCTAATGTATTAATTTTTAATTGTTAAAACTATAATAAAAATACAAAATCATACATTGTATAATAACAAAAGTTTTCTATTAATAAACCAGTGAAAGTAACAAAACATTTTATTTTCATATTTCATATAGACAATATTCTTGTTTCAACTTTATGTAGCCTATTTAGTTTTTTTATAATTTTATTTTATTTTATTATTATTTTTATATATTTATATTATTATGTTGATATTTTAATAGCAATCCACCGGGTTGGTCTAGAGGTAAAAACGTCGCCAAAATCAGCTGTTGAACAGCTGATTTTCAGAGACGAAGGTTCCTGGTTCAAATCCTAGTAAAGGTAGTTCTACTCTTATACGGATTTGATTGCTGGACAACGGTCACCCGTGTACTTTTATGGTTGGGGTTCAATTAAACATACTCTCTCAGGAATGGTCGACCTGAGTCTGTACAAAACTAAACCTCATTTACACGTCATACACATCATCCTCATCTCATTAGGTCATGGGGTTGCTTATTGTTCTGAATTGAACAGATTGCAACATTCACACATTAAGGATTACAAAATGGAATCCGGTCGTAACGAACGAATCACCTTCCGTAATAGACAAATAATATATATTCTCTGGGAAATAAGCAACAAACAGTTTTGCGATACATTTATCAATACTGTGAAAAATATTACTGTTCAGGTACCTATACGGTAAGAAGGGCTAACCTTGGGGAGTTGTCGGTAAATTGCAGTATTATTCTAGTTGTTTCAGCCCAGACCTACCGGGAATTGAACCCGCTACGTGTTTTTATATCTAGAACAGCTGACGACTAAACGTCGCTAACCGTTCGGCCACGTAGGTGGAGCAAAAGATTTTTATTCATAATTTTTTACTTTTTGTATTTAGAGTAATATTTGTCATCTGGGTAATTGGCTGGGCACGTAATATATAATAGTACTACATAGATAATGCGACGTATAGGCTCATACGAACATAACGAATAAATAATGCCGGTCCCTTGAATTTCGTTATAACCGAATTTCACTACACTTTTTTTTAGGGTAATCACCCATTCCTCTTCCCAGTCTTGCTGTAAAATAATATTTGTCGTATTCCTACATTTCACTGTAAATTAATAATACTAGTAGACCTAAAATTATTATAATTTTGATACTCAAGTGTGAAAAGAAAACCCACCAGTTTGGTCTTATGGTAAAGTCGTCGCCGGAGTCAGCTGATTGAAAACTGATTTTCGGAGACGAAGGTTCCGTGGTTCAGGTCCTAGTAAAAGCAGTTACTTTTACACGGATTTCAATACTAGAAAGTGGTTACCAGTGTTTTGATAGTTGGGGTTTAAAATTAACCTATCCTCTCAGGAATTATGAACCTGAGTTTTTACAAGACTACACCTCATTTACAACATCCTCATCTTATTCGGTCATGGAATTGCTAATTGGTATTAAACTGATCAGATTGCAACGTACACACATAAGAGATTAAAAAAATCTGGTGTGAAACATTCACACAACTTTCTCTTGTCAGTGCAAATAATTAACAATAAACCTAACATTAGTAATAAAACATTAGAAACAAACAAAAAACTAACCTCAATAAACATAACCTGATTTTAATCATAAGTTAGAGACGCAAAATGAAAATCGACCTCAGTTTGGCTTAAAAATACGGAAAATCACTCGTTCACGCTAAGCTAGGCTCTTTAGAGAAAAATGCACTAAAAAAAGGTAGTAGATCTTTTAATATTCTATAAATCTGATTATATACACTTTTGTCGTAAAATGCATATTAAGGCCGAAATCTTAATAAAATCGATTTTTCACACGTTTTCGTGAGAAAAAAAACAGAAAATCATTAATTACCGATAAACTAAGCGTTATACAAAAAATTGTTTCAAATAAAGGTTGTAGGATTTTAAATTTACTACAACTTCAATTATGTAAATTTTTTTGCTAAAATGCATATTAAAGCCGCAATCTTAAAAAAACAAATTTTTTACGTGAAAGCAGCCTTATTTAAAATTTCAGCAAACATGGCGCATACTCTTTCTTGTAGAGCATAAAAAATTAAGTAAATAAGGCGATTTAAAAAAAAAATCGTAGGACCAGTTTTTGAGAAAATCGCAAAAAAGTGAAAAATTACACGAATAAACAACTACTTCCGGTTGACCGGTTTTGATGAAAATGTTCTTGTCGGGTCCGGTAGTGATATGTAACTTAATTTTCAAGTTTCAAGTTCTTACGATGTTTCGTTCATGAGATATTTTGTACACACACACACACACACACACACACACACACACACAGACTAATCGCTAAAAACATGTTTTTTGGGTTCAGGGGGTCTGAAAACGTGTAGATCCGGTGAAAACTTGATTTTTTTAAAAATCGACATGAAAACAATACTTTCCTTCCTATATAATCATACAGGCAAGAGAAAGTAAAAAAAGTGTGAAAAGAGAAAAGTTTTGACAAAACACCTTTCTAAATGGAGTATGATCAGGTAGCTGTGAAGATTTATCTATTTTATCGTAATGACGTTGGTGAAATATTGAACTAGTAGAATGGCAGACATATTATTTTGCTACATGTAGTCTAAAAACTAGTGGTTTTTAGACTTTTAGTGGTAGAGAACCAAACCAAACTGCCGTGTGTCTTTCAAAATATTTTACGTTTACTCGATAATAATGTAAAACCTGAATTTTGTAAAGTTTTATAGTTTGCTTCGATTCATTTAAATATAAAAGACTAATACACAGCCCTGAGGTACCTTGAAACCCAAAAAAATATAAAAAAACCCGACACAATAAACCAATAAATAGTAAAAAAATCTGGTGTGAAACACTCACACAACTTTCTCTTGCCAATTCAAGTAATTATCAATAAACGTAACATTAGTAATAAAACATTAGAAACAAACAAAAATCTAACTTCAATAAACATAACCTAATTTTAATCATAATATGAAAGACGCAAAATGAAAATCAACCTCAGTTTGACTCAAAAATACGGAAAATCGCTCTTTCACGCTAAACTAGGCACTGTACAAAAAATGCTTTAAATAAAAGTTGTAGATCTTTTGATTTCCTATAAATTTTATTATACAAACATTTGTCGTAAAATGCATACTAAGGCCGAAATCTTAATAAAATAGATTTTTCACACGTTTTCGTGAGAAAAAACCAAAAAATTGCTAATTACCGCTAAACTAAGCGTTATACAAAAAATGTTAGAAATAAAAGATGTAGAATTTTAAATTCTCTACAACTTTAATTGTATACATTTTTGCAGTAAAATGCATAATAAAGCCGCAATCTTAAAAAAAGAGTTTTTTACGTAAAAACAGCCTCACCAAGAATTTCAGCAAACATAGCGCCTACCCTATCTTGTAGAGCATAAAAAGTTCAGTAAATGAGGTGATTTTTAAAAAAATCGTAGGACCAGTTTTTGAGAAAATCGCAAAAAAATGAAAAATTACACGAATAAACTACTACTTCCGGTTGACCGATTTTGATGAAAATGTTCGTGTCGGGTCCGGTAGTGGTATATAACTTAAGTTTCAAGTTCGTACGATGTTCTGTTCTTGAGATATTTTGTGCACACACACACACACACACACACAGACCAATCGCTAAAAATATGTTTTTTGGGGTTCATGGGGTCTGAAAACGTGTAGATCCGGTGAAAACTCGATTTAGAAAAATCGACATGAAAACAATAATTTTCTTTCTATATATTCATATAGGCAAGAGAAAGTAAAAATAATATGCATTGGTCCTTTAGATTTAATATAAGTAGTAACATTTTGTTCCATGAGTCGTTGCGTCGCGGTATTGCTACGTAACAGATAGAACTTAATTGTATTACTTTTTTTTTTTTTTTTTTTTGACTTTATTTAAGAAAATAAACTACAACTGTGTAAGAAGTTAACACAACCAGCAGTTATAATGTCAATAGTTTTATATAAATGTCTTGATGTCACTTGTGTGAGGTAGTCGCCCAGCGGCAACCCCTCAGGACGATTCACAAAAGGTCTCTAATTGTATTACTTAGCGTCGGTACCCCGACGTGACGACGCTTGGATCAAAATATTTCTACTTACTATCGGTTTTATAATCATAGACATCCGAGTTTCAACCCTTGCATCTCCAAAACTATAAACCGAATTTCAATATACTTTACATAGAAATTTAGCTCATTTTATTCTACGTTAATCTATAATAAATTTATATTTTTAATGCTGTAATTCCCATATCGAGGTTAGAAGACATAAAGACCCGGTTCTTTTGATACCGCAACAAATTTCATGCGTTTAGAGGCGTGTAACTAAATAATTATTTGACCAAAAGTTTGAAATTTTAATACAACATAGACAGCTACATTTTTACAGTGTGTACAAAATTTCAAATTTAAACATTATTTACATTTTGATTTATTAACAATATTCTGAACCCTTGCTATCTCGGTAACCGCTCGATCGTTCGGCTCGGGCAAACTATCGTTTTATTCAGCGTAAAAAAATTTATGTTAATAACATGAAATATTGATTGCCCAATGTTGTGGTAGAATTTTTAAAATTTTGAAAAATATTCGGGTAATGCAGGGGTGGACGCTACTATCCATATTGCCTGAATTTGGCTGTCTAGCTGAATTGACAATGCAGTCTGTCAATTCAGGTACAGTCCCGACAGGATGTACACAAACTAGCAACATGGATAGTAACACCCACCCTCCGCATTAGCCATCTATTTTTCGAAATTCTAAAAATTCTACCACAACATTGGCCAATCGATATTTCATGTTATTAACATATCGGTACTAAGTTCTTTATCCTGAATAAAACGATAGTTTGCCCGTGCCGAACGATCGAGCGGTTACCGAGATAGCAAGGGTTCAGAATATTGTTAATAAATCAAAATTTAAATAATGTATGAATTTGAAATTTCGTACACGCTGTAAGAATATAATTTTATATATTTTGTTAAAATTTCAAACTTTTCAGTCAAATATTTATCGAGTTACACGCCTCTAAACGCATAAAATTTGTTGCGGTATCAAAAAACCGGGTCTTTTGTCTTCTAACCTCGATATGGCAATTTTTAAACAACATTAAAGTATAGGTTTATCAACCATCAACGCAGAATAAAATGAACTAAATTTTAATGTAAAGTATGTTGAAATTTGGCTCATAGTTTTGGAGATGCAAGGGTTGAAACTCGGGTGTCTATGATTATGAAACCGATAGTAGGCTACATTAACTAAAAGGCCAACACATATTACTTTTTCACTTTTTGTAGGATTTTTTTTTTGTGTCGGGGGTTTTAAAATTAATTTTTATTTAAAACATTTTAAAATGTATATTACACGTAGATTTTTTTTATCCCGCCGTATCTTAATATAGCTGACGACATTCGATCAAAATCATCTTTTAACAAGTCATCTTTTAAACAACTTTTAGTCATCTTTTAAACAAAATAAAAACAACGAAATCAAAATCGGTTTATCCGTTGGGAGCTACGATGCCACAGACAAATACACACGTTAATTTAAATTGAGCATTTTCTTTCTTCACTTTTTACCCCAGCGTGCCTTATTGTAGCTAAAGAACACTCTCGATCAAGTCACCTTTCAAACAAAAAAACACTCAATCAAAATCGGTTCATCCGTTTGGGTGCTACGATGTCACAGAAAAATACACAGATACACACGTTAAAGTTGTAATACCTCTTCTTTTATCGTCGGTAGTTAAACACATGAACACGCTACATTATTCAGAACTAAAAGAAAACCTAAGTAAAACCTTATAACCTCAACTTTAGAATGTGAACTGAGCCTTATAAAACTGGGGAAAACAATGAACCGGTTTAATTATTGCACCGATTTTAGGCTTAAAACATATTGGCAAGTAATACTTGCACATAACAAATCCGCTAAACCAAACTAATAGGGACCGAGACATGTTCGGATTTCGTAATGTTCAGATTATCGGAAAAATATGCGTAATAACAAAATATGATCCACAAACTGACGAGATATGTAAAATGAAGCAACTTCTTTTACATCTAAAAGTGCTGGAAATAACACTGCTGTACGTAGAGCAGCACAAAATGCTATGCACAAAGATGTCAAGGTTAAGAGGCGCTGGCAAAACATTGCGTCGCTATCAAGGTTTTCAGCATTATGACAGCAACGAATTAATGATTTTGAGCCACCAGGGAATAGTTAAAAAGTATAATTTTTGTAATTGCTAATGAACTAGAAAAACTGTTTTACCAGTAAGTGATTTATATTGTTACTAATTTACATACTGTATTAAAAACTTGGTTATGTCCGTTCTCTATTCTCAACCATTTTATTTTTTTCCAATTTCATCTTTATGTTTAGAAGCCTAAAACAACATTCACTATGAAATTACTTAGTTTTTATTTAAAAGTACTTTTAAAATATTTGAGATCATTTCGGATGAACAGGGTACCTGTGTATAGATAACCATATTACGAGAACAAAACAGCCATGACAGCAGTTATAATGTAATATTAAATGTATTCAGTGTCTAATCAAAAATAAATAAAATAAAAAAAATACATTGTACTGATATAACAGAATGTTATTAATGTTTTAAATAATTGCATACTGAATATACAAATTTTATATTATTTTGCAACATAAAATTGCAAAATAAATGAATTCTTTTTAATAAATAATTCCTTTTCATTTTGCACTTGATGTACGCGTACGCCAATGGAAATATCATTTTAATTATTAAATTATTTATATTTCATGAAATTTATAAAGTAATGAAATAAATAGTAATGAATATTATAATATAATTATGATAATGTTAGACTGTAGGCCTACCAGCTGTCCACAAAGTTTAGAAAAGGAATTTTAGGACGCTGAATGTAACTAAGTAATCAAAAAAAGTCCAGTTGATTACTGTATCAAAAAACTATACTTTATCCTGTATTTATTGAATGTTAAAGGAAGTCGGAAAGGTAAAAATTGAAACAATCGCTTTTCACGGGAGAAATGTAGGCCTGTATTATTTAACGCATTTTATCTTTAAACTTATAAAAATTTTAAGGAACTGAAAAACAGATAATTTATTATTTTATAATATTTTTCTATAACGGTGCACGACCGAAAGATACGAACTTTGTCTTCAAACTTTGAAATTATAGACTTTTTGAAGTTCTGAAAATAATTATTGTTGTATGGAAATTTCTGTTATATTAGGGATTTTTTTTTTTGTTATAGTTGGTTTCTTTTCTCAGAAACAGTTGAAGACAAAGGTTTGACATTTTTACCACAATGTTCTTTGTGCTTAGATATAAAAATGAATAAATACAGTCTGCTTTATACTGTACCTTATTTCTCAGATATAAATTTTCTTCATTTTTAAAAATGTAAAAAATGAGGTAATTTTTATTTGTTTGTGGGTTTAAAGCAATAGAATATATTGATTATTTATAAATGTGCACAAAATTAACTAAAGAATCTGTAGTAAAATTTTGAAAGGTATATCTTTTATGGTTTTTGAGAAAAAGGAACAAAATATTGATTATTTATAAATGTGCACAAAATTAACTAAAGAATCTGTAGTAAAATTTTGAAAGGTATATCTTTTATGGTTTTTGAGAAAAAGGAACATGAAGATGAAAAGGACAGTCCTATACGACTCCGCTTAAGAATAAGCAGTCCACATGAACAACTGCGGCAAAGAATGGCTTTGGTATTGTTCATGTCATCGACTGACTACCACAATATTAGTTCACAAGCAGAATTAATCGAAGCGATGAAATAAATAAATAATTTTATTGTCACTTCAAATGATATACATTATAATTTAATTTTATGACCCGTAAAAAATGTTAAGGATAGGAAAAAGGAAGATTAAACTACTGTGCAGAACGCAAAAAGAAGACTGACGGAACATATAATTGGAGTGACCAAGGAAAACTGAGCCCAAACTTTAACCAGGACAGCCAAATATTACACTAAAACTAACTGAAATAACTGTTTCTTTTACATTATTGTACTTTTAATGTTACAATACGTCGAAACATATTCAGATGGAGGGGTTCATTATTGTACACGGCTGGAACATAAGTTAAAATTTGTCATTGAACCAGTATAAAAATAAAGCATTGTGTCCGTAAAATGGAGTACTGCTCGAAGATCAGCGAGAAAGTTATTGCTGTTTGCCGCCCTATTTATTAAGTATAACGACCACGATGACGACACAAAATATAACTAGATTTAACTAGATATGGATTCTAACTTTATTTTTTCGTTCTTTTATCTTTTTGGCTCACTATTTGGCTATGCGTGTCCTTTTTATAAAGTCAATCCCAAATTTATGCAGGTCTACAAGAGTGTCTGAATTTAGCGTTTATTTTGCTTCGAATACAAGCAGTACCCCGACGCTATTTCTAAAATAGGATAAGTCATGTGGGTCTGTTACGAATTAGATATGTACAATAGATTCAAGATAATTGAAATTAATTCGATTACAATTAAAGTAGAAAATGAAAGAGCAGAGGATGTGTGTTCTGAAAAAATATTTACGTAGAGGACCATTTATAAATGTTTCTATAACGAATGCCAAATGTTCTTTACTAATAGGGAATGACAGCAATTTCTAAAAGTATTTATAATGTGTTTTTACTTTATCGCGATCTATCACTGTAAAACAGAGTGATCTTCTCGTTTCATGACCACATGAAGCCAAATGTTTTGCGTAAACTAAGGAGATTTCCTTCGTGATTTTTAGCATTCAGTTTATCCAACCAGTAGTTTGACCATTAATGATTATCATAAGATACGGGATGTAATTGAAGGTTTTTCAGACCCTGCTGGGATTCTAACCAAAATTTCTTTCAAATTGGAGTACAGCACAAATCTAACTCGCAAACTACTGCGTTACTATAAACGTATTGTAGTAATATAATAACAAAGTAATAAAATTGGTTATTGTATAGAATCAAAATGCATCGGAGAGTTGTTCGGAACATCCTGGGACCTAAGAAGGAAGAGGATAATTAAAAGAGACCCCGTTCAAAGAATGTACGAAAAAACTGAAAAAAATAATCCAAGTAATGAAAAAAAGGAGGCTTGTATTTTTCGGACATGTGGCAAGAATGAAAGATAGCAGATTGACAAATCAAATTTTCTGCAGAACAATAAATCTCTAAATGAAAGCAGTATGGTTCACAGTAACATTGAATGACCTTAAATTCGCAATAATCGACACAAAAGACCAACGGATAAGAATTGTTTTTAGAAAAAAGCTAGTAAGTGATCTTCAGGGATAGAATAAAAAGAAGAGATGTGAACCCCACAACACTGAACAACTTAAGAAGGAAAGATCCGAAAGAATGAAGAGATTGAGGGAGAAAATGAAACGTGAGCAAAACATGAAGTAATTAAAATATTGACTAGGCGTGCTCTCTCTAAAAGGCTCTATTCGGAAAAAAGTGTATCGTTACCTGGCGCCAAAAGGTAGGAGTTATATCCATTCGGAAATTTGACCCTTTATCTTTTCTATTGTTATTCATTTTTATTTATATTCTCGTACTTTTCATTTTCTTTCCTTTTGTTGTTCATTACCGCATTTTAAACTTTACAATATAAACCTCTTTTAATTTTTCATTTATTTAAGAAACAAAATTTTACATAAAAAAATTGAATGTCCTTTATTAAAATGGTACAAACTGCTTTTATAAGTTTTGACATTTGACATTGCTGAAAAGTTTTAGGGCAAAGAATTTTCACTTTTTCTTTAATGATTCTGTACTGGGTCCGGTAGGTCAAGTTCAGGCTCAGGATACCCACTGGTATTGGCTTCAACTAGTTTAGATTCTACTTCCGGACACAAAAGCCTCTACATTCTTCTTTGAAAAATGTTCAGATATTTTATACATTTTTTTCTTTGCTTAGTCATCCTTACCGGAGTAATTATGTTTTAAAATACAACAGGACTGACGAATAATTGATCCCCGGTCAGCTCTGGAAGTTTTTCATCTCTCATATTCATCCAACGTTCTTCACCGTTCTTATTTGCCGAGATGAGGGCAACAGTCAGACGTAAAACCAAAATAAAAATAAACAAATTTAAACTAAGCGTAATTCAGTCTGATGCACAAACAAAAATCCATTATCGCAAAAATAGCATAACGATTTTAACTAGATTCCCCCCCCCCCAAGCTTACCATGGCTGTTAGGATCTTTAATATGATACATAAATTTCAATCCAGCCGGAGTAGGGTTTGCTCCAGAATGATTGAGACTTACACAAATATCGACGATAATCCTTCCAAAAAATCACGTTTTGGCTTAGTGTTAAGTTTTATAATCTTGTTTCACCTTGAGAACATTACGAGAAAAACTTAACTTAAGAATTATAATCATTTGAAATCCGGGTATCAAAAACTTTGCTTCATCCTTACACTAATTATAAAGACAAAGTACAAAAATTAAAGAAAAACGCCTTATATTTTTCAATAAATTTCTACGCGCAGAAATCGGGATTCGAATGCACGACCTTTTCAACTAACTTGATGTATGTAATATATTATTTAGGTAGTTGGTTTGCCAAAGTTTACTTTGCTAGAACAAAGCCAATCATTCAAAATATTTGTTGGCTTCGTTCGAAGCCTTGGCATTTTAATAAACGTAATTCGTTATGTGCAATTAAAAATAAATAAATATTATAAATTGTCTAGTTAGTGTCTTTAGAATATAGTACATAGTTATACATTTTTTTTTAAATAGTTCAGCAAATCTACTCGGTAATACACAAAATTTATAATACAATGAATTATAAAAACAATTGGTTTTTGGTACTTGATATAGATATATGCAACGAAATAATATGTAGGAAACGCAATAAACTGATTATTGTATGAAATATAGATGTATGGCTACCCGGCGCCTAAGGATAGTGTGTTCATTGGGCTGTTATTATTAACCTTTACATTATTATCTATTTTCATTTATCTTTCTTTATTGTTTTATGTTCTTTTTTGTTAGCTATCACCTAGATTCTACCCCCCCTAAACAAACAAACAACCTTTTAAAAATTTAAGTTTGTGTGTTTTCTAGTTTGAATTGATTTTCTAGCACTGCATTCTTTTAGATTATATTTCTGGTTAATTCTAGAATGTCATGGTTTGTTAAATAATTCTGTCCTTTCTTTGAAGTTATAGAAATTCTAATATAGTTACAAAACTAGCCAACTCCTTAGTCATTTCAGGCAAGTGCCGGATAAATAATTATGTAAATGTGATTAGGTGTGTATCGTTTGTTAAAACCAGTTTAGTATTTAATGTGGTGCGCATGAACAGATCTCCGTATTCAGTTATTCAAGTACAGTAGTTGGTTTTGTAGGTAAAATTAGGTTAATTTATTAGTTTTAAACCACCATCCTTATTTTTAGTTAAGTTTAGTTGAAGCTTTAAATTTAAAATAACATTTTTGTAATCAATCTCGTTAAGTAATTAAATCGTTATTTACAGTAATGACAAGCGTTATAAATTATTGGTTAATAAATAGCTGTTATAAATTTGAAAAAAATTGTCTATCATTTGTTATAACCAGATCCTGTCAAAACCTGGAATAAATGTTACCTATATCTATACTATATTCAACAAAAATATTTTCACTGTTTCATAATATCTAGAAAACTGAATGAAGAACCGTTTATTTATTTTAAATGTATAATATTGTTGGTTAATGTTGTAGGTTATAAACATCATTATTGTATATATTATTAGCTAATTAAATTACGATTGTATTGTTATATATGTTTTAAGAGAGCAGTATTGGGTCTGACCTGTTGCTCTCACATGTAAAACTTTATTAAATAAATAAATAAATAAATGATTATGAAATTGGTCATGGAAAATGGTAGTATTGGAGGTTCTTAACAGTTATGAAAATTTTAAGAGTTATTTTAGTATATTTAGTACTTACGAGTTTAACTGGGTAATATTTTGTGTTAGTAATTGTAAAATTTTCTCATTGTATTTACTAATCTTGCATTATTGTTATTAATTTGTACTGGACTCTTTTATAACGAGTAATATTTCACATTAAAAATAACGATTTTTATCGATTGATATTATAAAAAATGAAAGTTTGTTTATTTGTACGAATTAATCTAAGAAACTACTGAATTAATTTAAAAAATTATTTTACTGTTAAACAGCTTAGAGCTTCCTGAATTAAATAGGGTGAATTATGACAATGATGTTGTTTAGGTCATCAGCCGAAAAGGAAACCAAAAAAGAACCTCTAAAGGGTTTACGAATTAAAACGAACAGTAAGGTGGTATACAATTACCTTCCTCACTGAGTGGAAAGTACGCTTATCAGCGTGTCAGGCCGTCTGAAACGCATCTACTTTCCACTATGCAAATGACACCTTCAGTTTATTCACAACAAATGGCTGAATAAATTAAAAGATCGTAACATTTTTAAGAATCAAATTTTACCTATTTTTACTTTGAGCGTATAACAATAGGCCTATTCAGACAATGTCAGGTCGTATATCTCCCCTTCCATTAGTTATTATTTTTGATGTCAATAAAATTCCCGTTTCCTGATTATTTTATTTGTACAGCGTGATTTGGGTTTCAACGCAAAAGCTTGCGTAGGAAGTAAAACTATTTAAGTTTAGTCTGCCGTGTAGAGTAGCGACTGCTGATTGTTAGTCTTCTATATAAATATAAAAATCTGGTGTGAAACACTCACACAACTTTCTCTTGCCAATGCAAATAATTAATAATAAACCTAACATTAGTCTATTAATAAAATATTAAAAATAAACAAAAACTAACCTCAAAAACATAACCTTATTTTATTCATGAGTGAATGACGCAAAATGAAAATCGAACTCAATTTGGCTTAAAAAAACGGAAAATCCCATTTTCACGCTAAACTAGGCTCTGCAGAGAAAACATTTTTTAAATAAAAGTTGTAGATCTCTTAATTTTCTATAAATTTTATTATATACACTTTTGTCGTAAAGTGCATTCTAAGGCCGAAATCTTTAAAAAAATCGATTTTTCACACATTTTCGTGAGAAGAAACAGAAAATCGCTAATTACCGCTAAACTTAGCGTTTTACAAACAAATGTTTGAAATAAAAGTTGTAGAATTTTAAATTGTCTACAACTTTTATTATATACATTTTCCCACTTAAATGCATATTAAAGTCTTAATCTTAAAAAACAATTGTTTTCTGTGAAAACAGCCTTACCAAGAATTTCAGCAAACATGGTACCTACCCTATCTTATAGAGCATAAAAAACGTAGTAAATGAGGCGACTATTAAAAAAATCATAGGACCAGTTTTGAGAAAATCGCAAAAAAGTGAAAAATTACACGAATAAACTACTACTTCCGGTTGACCGATTTTAATGAAAATGTTCGTGTCGGGTCCGGTAGTGGTATGTAACTTAAGTTTCAAGTTCGTGCGATGTTCCGTTCTTGAGATATTTTGTATACACACACACACACACACACGCACACGCACACACACACACACACACACACACACACCACACACACACACACACACACACACACACACAGACCAATCGCTAAAAACATGTTTTTTGGGTTCAGGGGGTCTGAAAACGTGTAGATCCGGTGAAAACTCGATTTCGAAAAATCGACATGAAAACAATACTTTCCTTCCTATATATTCATATAGGCAAGAGAAAGTAAAATGTAATAATTTTATTTAATAACCGTGCTCAGTAATAAAAATATTGTTTTAAGTTAATTAAAAAATTACATTTTATTTAAAACTGATTTTTAAAAAGTTTGCGGTTTAATTTAAATTTGTTTATCTTGTTATAAATCCTACGATATATTTTTCCAATAAAACGATAGTTACGAGTGGGAATAATTTATATGTAATTATTTATTGGTGGGTATAAAAACAATATTTGATAAATATAGAAAATTTTTCCGACGGAATTTCTGTGATTTTATTCATTTCAATTATTTAACTTTTTATACTCGTTCTTTATTTTTATTATGAATTGTATTTTTTTTTAAATTTCCAATAAATTTATTTTACAAAGTATTTTGTATTTTTCATAACTTTTCTCATTGCTACTGTTTCAATTAAAACTAGCTATGCAACTCAGCTGCGTCTAGGAGTGTGTCAGCACTCAAACGGAAAAATACAAAAATATTAATATTGATATATTTTACTCATTTATTGACCGTTTTCGTCGCTGATTTTGACACAGAATCAATGAAGAACAAGAATTTTTTGCCTTTTTCCAAAAGGCCTATACCAGATGAAGCTTAAGTCCTAGAGTCGGGAAGTTATTAAGTTATTGATTGCTTTCTCTTATGCTATATGAAAATATTTGAGTAGGAAAGAACGATTATGGTAGAAAACGTAAAGTAGGTAATGTTTTTGTCAATTTTTTTGAAATCGAATTTTCACCGGAAATACCCGTTTTTAGGTCACCTGAACCCAGAAAATTTTTTTTACCGATTCGTCTGTAAATCTACGAACCAACGTCTTAAAAACGGAAAATCGTACGAAGTTTAAACATGGAACTGAATATGCAGTTCAGAGCAAAAAGTGTATATATAAATATAATCAAAGTTACAGAAAATTAAAACTCCTACGACTTTATTTCAAGGTTTCTTTTAAAAAGTATAAAAAAATTTAGCGTCTATTAGTCATTTTCTATATGTTTTTTTATTGAAATTAGTAAAAATTGGTTTGTTAAATGCGATTTTTAACGTGGCTCAGTTTTTATAAAAGTTTAGTTAGTTAGTTAGTTAGAAAGATTAGTTTTCTTTAACGTGAGTTTTTATAAAAGTAGGGTCAAGAAATAGTTCGTTCTGAATTTGGTAAAGGTATATATAGGCCTAATAAAAGTGTTTATTTTTAAAAATTAATAACTGCACAATTAATGTTTGAACATTTGTTTTATTTTGGTTCATTTTGTGACAGTTATCTGACAATACTGCTCATCAAAATTGGCCAGTTTTTACAATGGCAAATGAAAATCGTGTGTGTTTTACGCCAGATTTCTCTGTTTTAGGGCAGTTACAGCTAAAACGGTTACCATATTTTCGCTTGCATTATGCTGGTTATTTAAATCTACATACATTTGAGTATTGACTCGGGTTGTCCGCTTCCAGCAGGGGAAAATATTTTGTTTTCCTGAGGTTTAATGTTTATAAGTGTTTTCGTACCACGATTTCACAATAGCTAATACCAAGTTGGCGTTTTTGTATAAAGCTTTTATTTGTTTAAATTGTATTTGCAAAAATCTATTTATATAAATCCATTTGTAAATTATGTGAGTTACTAACCTTTAATGGAAATATTGTATTAAAATTTATTTATCAATTAGTTTAAAATAGAATTGAGAATTTAATTTTATTGAAAGCAAGTACTAAAGTGTACGCTTCATTTGAACCAGGTCGTTGGCTCTAGTACATAATAAAACCTTAAAGTGTGTAACCTTGACGGGACAGAAATAAACAATTAATTAATTCAAACTTTAGACCAACAGTCAGTTTCGAAGAATACCATAAGGTTGTTTCATGAATCGCCTTTATGAAGGATTAATCTTTGCGCCCGTGCAGTAAACATCCTTATGCTACCCTCAAAGGGGTGCATTTCACTTTACACTTTATTTTTCTAAGTTCCATTTCTCAGTAGTCCAAATTTAATATTAATTTTGTCAATAAATAATGTTATAAGTTTAAAGAAATCTGTTTGTTAAAACGTTGACTGCTATGTGGCCCAAATATGTGTCACAGTTGTCTTTGAAAATGGGCCACGTGCATCAAAAATGAGTCACAGTACATGAATTATTTTTGAGCCGTGTAATGTGGTTTGAAAAGTTACAGCTTCAGAGTGACATTGTACACTTGAACTTTTCAAATAGTTAGCCTTTTTCAAATAATAGGATATTGCGTATACAGGTAGTTTTCCTTGTTGTCATGTACTAGAATGCTGCTATTATTTGTAATTTTATTATTTATTTTGCTTATTTTGATTGATTGATATAATCTAAAACTTTGTTACTTAACCCAGTTATTACATTTTTTATTGTGACAAAAAGGGATCACATGGCTCTGAAATATAGAATCATTTCAACAGACCATGTTACCCAAAAGTTTATCAAAACTTTATTTTACAAAAGAAACAGTTGTTATTAAATAAGTTAAGTAAAGTAAGAAGAAAAATGAATAAAATGTGAAAAAAGTACGAAGGCCCAGCTGTAAGTGTCACAAAATTTAGTGTGGCAGTCAACGTGTTAAAGGATCTTAACTTAAGTGTTACAATACATTTATTTATCTATAATTATAAAAATTTAATACCACTTTACAAATACATAATTTTAAGAAAAATATGAATAAGTTTTTATCAAATACCTGGAATCTCAAAGATCATAGACACAAGTGTATCAGTCACTAGGTCGATCAATTTTGATGATATTTTCGGAATAGTATGTCAATTTATAGAGGTCTTACCTGAAAAAAAAAGAAAATTTGTAAGAAGATTAAATAAAAAATGATAAAAGTATAAACAAAAATCAAGAGTTTTTCAGCTACAATCTTTTCTATTTGAATAAGTTCTTTTATATTTTTATTCTTTCTGCATAAAACTTCTTTATAAGCAAACAACTTCATTATGACCAACAAGAAAGGCCACTATAAGAAAAACTAATAACTAGATTCCATTAAACAAATATAACAAAAGTAATTTGGTTTTTGTACCTATACAATTATATTTATTTATTTATTCAAAATACATTCAAATAAATAATATATTTACAATATAAAAACATGAATGTTACGTCACAAAATTTAATACACTCAACATCAAAGCAAGTTCTCCAGTATGTTAAAACAAAATCAATCGAATACTTTATTTATTTAATTTTTTTAGTTTTGGCAGCATAATTTGTTATGGAAGCGTGACTAGGAAAGAAAGTTATTTTTCAGATTTTGACGCTCCAATCAAGTTTTCAAATAGTACAGAAATCAAACGTCTATGAATACAAGAAATATGTTTCTTTAGTTTTTAATAAACTATGTAATGTAGCCCTAATTCTACTATTTTTGTGAAAAGTTCATTTTGGAATTTGCTAGTTTAAAAATTTACCTCTTTTAAATTTTTGTACTAGATTTCTCAGCAGTGATAAAAGCTATTTTTATTAAATTTTAAGAGTTTGTTCAAAGTGTAAAATCTCCTTCCTTAGAGGGAAATTGCAAATTTCCCTCTAAGGATGCATTTTTTTTTAAATGCATTTTTTTGAGAATAAATATTTTGTGATTTTCCGGTGGATTTTAGAAATTTAGAGAACTTTTTAAAAACCTGGTTTAACACTAATGTCTATGTAAGGAACTAAACAAAATAAATTTCTACAAAACAATAAATGACATCCTGATTTTTTAAATTTGTTTAGAAATCTGTCTATTAGTTGACATTATATAGGAAATCGGACTACCCTCAACTTGTTAAATTTTTTAAAGTTTAAATTCTTGTACTGTTAAACTTCGAAAACACACTTTTTGTTTTTCGGTTGCATACTGAATAAACTTGTTTTTATTTTTATAGTCACTCATTAGTAAAAAGTTATGTGAGATTAAATTAATATATATTAAAAAAAACAATTAGACCTAGGGCTTATATGCTGAAAAATAAATAAATTACTACCACTAACAGCTGTTTATAAAGTTAGAGCTAACTCGTTTCGGCATCTACGAGGCCATCTTCAGATAGAGAAATAGATAATAAAACTATACGGACGATCATCTCAGCAGGTTTTCACATACATCTACATTGTTTTGTTATTTTATTAAATTGTAATGAAAAATGTCACTCTGTAAATCTAGTATTAAACTATCGTCATATATCGCATGTGCTTTAACCTTAAGACAGATATTTGCACAACAAATAAAAATCACAAAACCACCCATAAAAGTTCTAACTTCTGTAAAAAAAACTGGAATCCTCAATTGCCCTTTTGACCAAAAAGTTGCAACGCATTTACTCGGATGCAATGAGCCATTGAATATAATGCACGCCGCGGCATCAACGGCCAAAATTTAAAATATTTAGCTTTAAATTTACAGAATTTTAACATACATTATGGACTAAATTACTGTACGCAGATATTTTTGAACCTTAAAACCAGTATTCGATGATTTTTTCAGATTTTAATGATTTTGACATAGTATATAGTTTAACAACGTAAAGAAAGTTCTTCTCGCCTAATGAAGCTTTCTGCTTAACCGAGACTGCACTTGTAAAAAGTCGTTGCGAATAGTATTTAGAGTTCTAGATTTCTATAACGCTTAATTTCTGATTAAATGTTTAGTCACAGGTAAACCATATTCCTCATTTCCTTCGTAAACTTCAAAATGTTATACTCAACTTCATGGTATTTCCCTTTTGAGTTCCCGTAAATAATTCTTAAAAGATTTACAAGCAAAACAAACGTTAGTCTCAGCTAGATTACTTATTCTTAAAGCTTTCCCGTTTTGTGTATATTATAACATGAAGGATAAACTTCCACTACAACTAAAAGCTTCTTGTAAAAAGAAGTTTCGTACTGCATTTATCGTCGTTTACTGCCCTTGCTAAAACAATAAAAAGACAACCGATAAAGAAAACTAAAATTAATCAACTACCGTTAACTATTGCACTAAATAAAACAGTTGCTTGTATAGGAGTAATTATCTTGAAGAACGCGTCAAAAACCAGAGACGAATATAAGGGTTCACAATGTCGAGCTGAAGGGGTAGCTGCGGCTTACTAGACTGTAATTTGCATCTTAACTCTGAAATTTATTAAAAGGTGCCAATAAAAGGTGCGCATTTCATTAGAGAAAATATGGTACTTTACAGCACCAAGACCTACTCCAATTACTTTTAAAAAATTGTGCAAGCTTTTGAACCGTTCAGATAGTCCAAAAAATACTCTTTTTATTAATCTATATATATAAAATTCGATGCATGTGTGTGTGTGTGTGTGTGTGTGTGTATGTGTATGTTCCCCTTTATCTCCTAAATTACTGAACCAATTTTCATGCAGTTTTTTTATAATGTAACTATGATGCTGGTGCAAGTTTTACGCTATTGAAACCCTTAAACAGTTAGCCCTAAAGGGTTGAAATTAATGTTTATGTCCTACATATGGGCTTCTATGAGTTTAGATAATCTGCTGCTTATGAACCAGCTGATGTGATTCAAATAAAGATTTGTCATAAATATAAGTCATATGATTTAGCAAATAGCGACGTGGTGCTAAGGATCAGCTGGTGACAACATCACATGATAATTTTATTGTATTTTATTATGTAGATACGATTTTGTATTGTGGAGTATTTTATAAAAGTAAAGTTCCGTGTTTCTTTAATTTGTTTTAATTTTCTTTTATTTGTTTGGTGAGTGATCATCAATTGCTTTAATTTTTTATCTAGCAGCTACACAATTTCTGCTACATGTTTTTAAAAAAAGTGATTACACCATTTTTCGCGTGCAAAGCCATTTATAATATAACAAACTTCAAATATTTGATATCCAATTTTAAATATTTAAGATGAGAATAGTCTTTCGCCACCAAGCAGAACGTGATGGATAAACTTATTAAGTTTAAGAATATTTGTAGAACGATACGTAAAATGTTGAAGCCCAAAACTAATAAAGACAGACGTTTGAATATTTTTATAACTATGGTCATACCTGGGATGCTATGTGGAACTGAAGTGTGGGCACTTTCCAAGCGGGAAAGAGATAGGTTGCGGAGGGAAAAATAAGGTTTCTGCGAGCTGTGAAGGCCCGTAACTGAGAGAATAAGCTAAGGAAAGAGGATGAATTATGGAATGAAATGGGCATTACTGGCGTAAATGAGAAAATGAAAAATCATACGAGGAACTGGTGCAGGCATTTGGAACGAATGGGCAAGGACCGTTTGCCTCGTTTAGACCAAAATTACAAACGTATTGGTAAGAGGAGTGTTAAACGCTTAAGAATTTTTAAGAAGAGGCTGACCAGCTTAATCCATGTTGTAAGAACCAAAAAGAAGTAATCATATGCAAAATGCACAAATTCTAGATTTAAAACTGTAGTTCTCAAGGAAATGCACAAATTTATTCCTTTGGAATTGTAACTCCGTTTTTACTTGTAAGGAGCAAACGGTTAAATCTAAATGCATACATTTTACTTTTCAACTAATACGAACCAAAATTAATTAAAAAGGTTCTTTAGGTAATCTGGAAGTTGGAGATTTAGTAGTGGGTGTGTGAGTGAATCACCCAATCAGTAAGCTTTGGCATTATAATATTTTATTTTTTTCTGATTGTTCCAAACCTGGACAGCCTCCATTTTGCTGTCAAACTTAAGCATCATCTCTTAATTTATCTCAATGACAACTGACTCAGGACAATTAAAATTTATGTGTTCAAGTAACTTGAATAACTTAATTAATAATGTAATATATTACGTTTAGATCTTTTTATTTTCATAGAAAAATCCATCTTGCATCTATTTTAAGTCATTTAGCAATTAGCAATTTCAGACATTCTCATGTACTAAGTTGGCAAACACTGATAGAAACCCTGGCACGCTACAAGCAGATGCACAGAAATTCAATGTTAATTGTTTCTCTGTTCTTCCAGACAGTTCCGTTAAATTGTAAACTTAAATAAGTGGGTGACAAGCTGCTTTAAATGTGTCATGTGTCATCTACTTTATATAATATTTTTATATAGTATTGATGAGATTTTTAAGTTGACGCGGTCAGCAGTGTGGATCGTCAAATATGGAAAGAACCAATTTTATAGCAGCTTTTACAAAAATAATCCCAAAATACCGCTGTTGATCAAAACATATTAGGAAAGCTTACTGTAATAATAAAAATAAGTGTAAAACACACGAAATTGTATTACCAATTTTAAAAGCTTGACAAGAAAGCATAATTTTCCACCCCTACATTCCTCGTAGGGCACGAGAAAGTAATAACGACAAACGTAAACTATGTTTCATAATAAGTGTATAATCAAAATGAAAATTTTTTTTTTTTTTTTTTTTTTTTTTGGTTTAACGTCCGACTGTTCTGCAATTACTGCTAATGCAGACGGTGAAGGGTGAAATGATATTTTGTAACGTATGAAAAAATGCCATGCCTGAATGGGATTCGAACCCAAGACCGCATGGATGACTTAATGTGAAAAAACTACTTCTTTTAAACTTGATTCTGATGAAAAAATATGGAAGATAAGTTATTAACGCTAAAAAATACACTTGAAATAAAAGTTGTAGGTTTTTAATTTTACCTCCTCCTTTCTCCATGAATTTTTCTCTGACAAGCCGTTCACCTCATCTTTTAGAGCACAAAATGTAGTAAAGGAGGTAATTTTAATAAATATAGTTGGAGCCATTTTCGAGAAACTAACAAAAATTTTACAAATAAAGCGCTACTACTTTCGGCTTACCAACTTTGATGAAAATTTTTGTGTTGAGTCTCCTAGTTGTACCTAAAATAAGTTAAAGGTTTCAACTTCTTACGCCTTTCGTTTTTGTATTGTTCACTCCCACACACACACGCGCGCGCACGCAAACTAATCAGTAAAAACATGTTTTTGGTGTCAGCAGATCTGAACACGTGCATTTCTGGAGGAAATGCGATTATAAAAGTTCGACATAAAAACATAACTTTCCTCATCTATATATTACGAATAGGGCAAAAGAAAGTAAAATGTGAATAATAAAAAAAATTATGACTATTTCAAGTAATCCTGTAAGTGTCACTTGACCTTTTTTTCAAATCAAAATAATTCTGTTCTGTGGATAACAGCTAATCTGAAAATATTTGAAAACGGAAAATTTAAAAAGCAAAATCAAAAATTCAACATCTCGTATCTTTGCTGGGTTAAAGTTTAAAATCTGAAATTTGTGTGGATAAATCCTCTATTTTGTTTTTAACTAGGCTACTGTACGAATTTAGTATTTGATATTAATCCAAAAGTCAAAAATTTCACAGAAAACGCAGTTTTAGTACTATTTATGATAAAAATACACTAATTAGTTAAACTGTGTTATTTTTGTTCAATTAAAATCATGTTAAACCTTGTAGATACAGCTGTTATGCACAAAAAAATCTAATACAGGAAAAAAGTGATCGATGAAAAAAGTGACGAAGAAATGCCAGACGTAACCGGGGATTAAACCAAAAACCCCTGGCATAGAAGCCAGTTGCGCTGACATTCACAGCCACCTCACTGTCTACTGAAGAAAGTAAAATAATTAATTTTACATATCGCTATTTTGACTGAATTAAAACGATTTCACTCAATCTCAAACAATCGATTCACTGTTATGAAGGAGAGCAATAACGTATTAGTATTTTACTTTAAAACATGATGTGAAATTTAATTGCAAAACGTTGATCGAAACTAAACTTGACATTTTTTAGTATCCAATCATGGAGAAATTTGTTTCACATTCAGTTTGAAAATTTAGTTGTAAAACTGTATGTATATATATTCATTTTTAGATTTTTAATTTACTATTAATAATTTGCATTTTAAATGTGAATTATATACAAAATTTATTTTTAAATTACGTTTTAAACGCACGAATACTATTAAATAATAAACTTATTTTGTCGTTCAACGTTACAACAAATCGATATAAAGTTATACGACGAAAACGAAACATAAATTAGCCTACAAGTATTAGGATGTGATTTGTATTGGCCATCAATTACCGGCTTCAATGAGATTTGATAGATAAATTGGTTTATTTATTTTTTTGGTACCATTCCATACATTTTTTCTTAGGTTTAACTTCAGGAACACGATTCTGATTTCCAGAATTTCTGCACATGTACAAAAATCTCTTTCAAAAGAAAGCAACTTTTTTTGGAAAGAAACAAACATTATAAAACATACACAACAACCCCGATAATCCGAAATGATTGGAACCGAGATCTGATTGGACGAACCGAAAAAAGTTGTATTTTAATAATAATCCAAAAACTGATGTAATAACATAACACGGAGTTTTTAACAGTGCGGTCACGGTTAAGCAAAGCGCTTTATGAGGCTACAAGAACTGTCTTTACGGTATCAAACCGTATACCAAAATCTTCAAAAATTGGCAAAGAAGTGACAAAATATTGACATTGCGTTTGAAAAATGTTTACGCAATAAACATTTTTGTAACAAACATTTTTTATAATTGGGACTGGGACTAGTTGGGATTATACAAAAAAGCACATAATAAAAAGTATTCCAAAAGTGGCTAAATTTTATGTTTTGCATGAATTATTATTATTCAAAGTTGACGTGAAGCTGATAATGAAGGTCTTCAATTTAGAGACGAACTAACAGTTTCCGTGAACATGCTGGAACCGGCGTAGGTTCAGAAAAACACTGATGAAATAATATTTTACATGGAGCGGCTTATTTCACTCAAAACCAAAAAAAGTATAGAAGTACAGTATAAACAGCACAACAACGATCCACTCACAGACCTCATTTTTTTGAGGCGCTGGTTGAATATTACATGATAATCAAGTTTTTTGGATTTACAGTAACAAAACCTGACTAATTTCATGCAGTTGTAAAAAATATATAAGGATTTTTGATCGATAGAAGAAACTTTTACCAATTTTAGCGATTCATACTGTAAGTACATCGTATACTTAGTTATGTTCGTATTATCAACAACACTAAAAATTTTAAAAATGAATTTTTACTTTCTCTTGCCTATATGAATATATAGGAAGGAAAGTATTGTTTTCATGTCGATTTTTCGAAATCGAGTTTTCACCGGATCTATACGTTTTCAGACCCCCTGAACCCAAAAAACTTGTTTTTAGCGATTGGTCTGTGTGTGTGTGTGTGTGTGTGTGTGTGTGTGTGTGTGTGTGTGTGTGTGTGTGTGTGTGTGTGTGTGTATGTGAACAGAATATCTCAAGAACGGAACATCGTACGAACTTGAAACTTGAAACTTAAGTTACATATCACTACCGGACCCGACACGAACATTTTCATCAAAATCGGTCAACCGGAAGTAGTAGTTTATTCGTATAATTTTTCACTTTTTTGCGATTTTCTCAAAAACTAGTCCTACGATTTTTTTTAAAATCAACTGGTTTACTACACTTTCTATGCTCTACAATATAGGGTAGGCACCATGTTTGCTGAAATTCTGCTTGAGGCTGTTTTTACGTCAAAACATTTTCTTTTTAAGATTGCGGCTTTAATATGCATTTTAGCGCAAAACATTATATAATAAAAGTTGTAGAGAATGTAAAATTCTACAACTTTTATTTCAAACATTTTTTTGTATAACGCTTAGTTTAGCGGTAATTTGCGATTTTCTGTTTTTTTTTCTCACGAAAACGTGAGAAAAATCGATTTTTTTAACATTTCGGTCTTAGTATGCATTTACGACAAAAGTAAATATAATTAAATTTATAGAAAATTAAAAGATCTACAACTTTTGTTTAGAGCATTTTTCTCTACAGAGCCTAGTTTAGCGTGAAAGCTTGATTTTCCGTATTTTTAAGCCAAACTGAGTTCGATTGTCATTTTGCGTCATTCACTCATGATTAAAATAAGGTTATGTTTTTGAGGTTAGTTTTTGTTTATTTCTAATATTTTATTAATAATGTTAGGTTTATTATTAATTATTTGCATTGGCAAGAGAAAGTTGTGTGAGTGTTTCACACCAGATTTTTCTGTTAAGAAGCCTATTAAAAATGTTTTCCATTTAAAATGATTAAGTTTCTATTTTAAAACACCTTTGTTACATAAAAAAGAAACTCTTTAAAAACATCGAAATAAACTCTGATTTAAAAAAAATTCGGATTCGCAGGATTCAGATAAGCGAGGTTTCTGGGTAGGTACGTATATAGCCTAAGTAAATTTTAAAATAATTTAAGGGGGTCACCTTCAAAATATGTTTTGTGTTCAAAATTTGTAAATATCTTTTTATGTGCCCGAAATGCATCTAATCTTTTAATTAAAATCAGAATCAAGATTATTTAAACATTTTACCCTCTAGAACAGCTTCCACTTGTCTCAGAAATTTGGGTGTAATTACTTTGATCAGCTTACATATATAAATTGTCGTCAAATTAAGGAAAGGTCTCATTCTAGAATACCTTATAAATGGTTGCCGTATTTATTCCTTTTATATTAATTTTTTTAAAGATTTCTCTAACAGAAACTAATATTTTGATCAACAAAGAAATAAAATAGTTTTTAAAATAAACGTAATATTTGAGTTTTAAAGTTGCATTACCATGCAGAATGAAATTCCGAGTAATATAAATGAACAATTTCTGGAAATCAGTTGAGTAGGTCAAAGGTTATGATTTTTTGAAAAAAATTGTAACGTGTTTTAATTCTTGAAAGTGAAAATGAAGTTTAAATAGATTTTTACAAAAGAAATTATTGATTTTGCTCTGCCATTCCTTTTGTTTTAAAACAAATGGTATTAATAAAATGAATATACCATTGTTTTCAGAATAATTTACTCTACAAAAATAGCGAATTTTTTTTCAACAATAAAATTTTTTTTTGAAGGTAGATTTCCCCTTAATAAATTTTGTAAATGATATAATATGAAAAAATTGAGCATTTTTTACGTAGCAGGGATCTGAATATAGAAGTCCCAGTCAGATTTGTAAAAGGTACTTTTTTTGGTGAAAAGAATGTATAAATAAATAAATTTTGTACGGAATAATAAATAAAGGCCTGGACTCTTAGAGAGGATTGAGGTGATGGTCATTTTTACTAAACAGATCTATTTTTGTATTTTATAATTTATACTGACTGATTCATGAAGTTTCAACGGCGCTTTCTAAACTCACTCTACAAACCAAAAGAAAGAAAAAAAACTTTAATAATATAAAAAAATGTCCTAAAACGCTTTAGTCGCGAGTTACGGCTAACGAAAGATTTCACCCGAAACTCTGTACCCTCGGTGAAATGAAGACTTGCTGAAATTCTGAAAAGGTAACTTAAGGGGCGAATTCAATTTTCTCTTATGACTTTTAACATAAAAATTCGAATAAAACAGATCCCAAACTGTAGGTACATCTCATGGTTTCTAAAATAAAATCGACGTAAAATAGAAAAATTGTGCCTAAAAACACTCTTTTTCAGGTTTTAATTAAAATAACTTTGTTAAATGATCAATAAATACATAAAAATTAAATAAACTTGTATTGGTACTTGTGAATCGGTAGAAAATAAGGTAAGAAACAACCAAATACGAGTAAAACGGATCACGCGGTCTTGGGTTCGAATCCCACTCGGGCATGGCATTTTTTCATACGCTACAAGAAATTCATTACATCCTTCACCGTCTGCATTAGCAGCATTTTGCAAAACAGTCGGACGTAAAACCAAAAAAAAAAAAAATAAAAAAATAAATAAATAAAAAAAAAAGAGTAAAACGGAAAGTTTATTTTACTTTCTCTTGCCTATATGAATATATAGGAAGGAAAGTATTGTTTTCATGTCGATTTTTCGAAATCGAGTTTTCACCGGATCTACACGTTTTCAGACCCCCTGAACCCAAAAAACATGTTTTTAGCGATTGGTCTGTGTGTGTGTGTGTGTGTGTGTGTGTGTGTGTGTGTGTGTGTGTGTGTGTGTGTGTGAACAGAATATCTCAAGAACGGAACATCGTACGGACTTGAAACTTGAAACTTAAGTTACATACCACTACCGAACCCGACATGAACATTTTCATCAAAATCGGTCAACCGAAAGTTGTAGTTTATTCGTGTAATTTTTCACTTTTTTGCGATTTTCTCAAAAACTGGTTCTACGATTTTTTTTAAATCGCTTTATTTACTTCATTTTTTATGCTCTACAAGATAGGGTAGGCGCCATGTTTGCTGAAATTCTTGTTGAAGCTGATTTTACGTAAATAAAGTGTGTTTTTAAGATTACGGCTTTAATATGTATTATAGCGCAAAAGTTTATATAATAAAAAATGTAGAGACTTTAAAATTATACAATTTTTATTTCAAACATTTTTTTGTATAACGCTTAGTTTAGCGGTAATTAGCGATTTTCTGTTTTTTCTCACGAAAACGTGTGAAAAATCGATTTTTTTAAGATTTCGGTCGTAGTACGGATTTTATGACAAAAGTGTATATTATCAAATTTATAGGAAATTAAAAGATCTACAAATTTTATTAATAGCATTTTTCTCTACAGAGCCTAGTTTAGCGTGAAAGAGTGATTTTCCGTATTTTTAAGGCAAACTGAGATAGATTTTCATTTTGCGTCTTTCATAATGATTAAAATTAGGTTATGTTTATTGAGGTTAGTTTTTTGTTTATTTCTAATGTTTTATCACTAATGTTAGGTTTATTGTTAATTTTTTGTATTGGCAAGAGAAAGTCGTGTGAGTGTTTCACACCAGATTTTTTTTGTTTTAAACATAACATATCAAAGCGTACTGAAAAATGACAAAATTTGCAATGAAAGTAAATATTTACTAGCTAATATTTAAGTATGCCTGGTAAGCAAACTCACCAATCGTTACAATTAATGTTCGAAAATTTATTTTTATTGTTCAATACATTTGTCTACATGATTGATAATCGTACGTGTTACTCTTCGAAATTTTGCCGAGATGCCCTAAGTTGCGCAGCGGCATCCATATTGCGGGCTATTAATTCCTCACGGGTATAAACTTTAGTCTCATAAACAATATTTTGGTTTTAATTTTCTTGCCTCATTGTACACCAGTTTGTTAAAAATTATTTTTTTCCCCAGTTCTGTTATAACTTTTTTGTATTAATTATTTATTTAACAAAGTTATTGCCGTTCAAAACTAAAACGATGTGTTTTTAGGCACAGTTTTTTCTGCTTTACGTCGAATTTCTTAAAAATAAAGAGATATACAGTTGTGGGACCGGTTATATTCGATTTTCAAGATTAAAATCATAAGAAACAACTGGATTCACCTTTTAATGTATCTTTTCAGAATTTCAGCAAGTCTTCATTTCACCGAGGTACTGAGTTCTGGGTGAAGTCTTTCGCTAGTCGTAACTCGAAACTCGAAACAATTTTTATGGCTTTGCGTTTATTCATGAAATTTGTAAGATTACGGCACGATTATAAATTTTACGCCAAATAAAATTTTTATGGCTTCTCCCATGAAATTATTTTATGGTTCAGCCATGCAATTTGTATCTATGACGTGAGGTTATGGCACGATTACAAATTTCACGTCGATTTCAGTTTTTATGGCTTAGCATTCACCCACAAAATCTGTCAGATTACGGCTTGAGTTCAAATTTCACGCCGAAGTTAAATTATTGAAGTTATTCCAGTCTTCAATAATTACTCTCAGTAACTTAGAAATTGAAGACCATAGAGTTTCTGTTATAGTTGGTGTACGTCTTGATGATGTGAAAGTACTTATGGCCTTTTTGAAGAGTGAAGGAAAAAATAAGGAATTCCACTGCAGCTCGATAAAAATATGCGACAAGATGAAATTTTTCCAAAACTTTGTCGTAGTACCAGATTAAGACAATGCGCGAGACAGTGAACAACAGTGAATCTTGGGGAGGGCCTTATCTTTAAATTTCCTCTGAAATCCATTTAAATGTCCACCCATTACGCTTGCCCCTTCATAACAGTGTCCTACTAATTTGTGTTCATGATCAAATTCCATGTAATATGTTGAAAAACATATTGTAATTAAAAACAGTACGGTTTTCATGCTGTAAAAAGCACATGTCGTAAATACGAAACAACTAACTTACACGTAGGCTGCATAGAAATGTAGGTGCAGTAGACTGGTCGACCCGCCCAACCTCTTCACTATTAGGGGTCGCGTGGGGAGAGATAGGCGTGGGGATTTGGCGCTGATGTCACCGTTATCATGGGAGCTCGCTCTCGTCTAAAGAGAAATCATCCGTTTAACTCCTCACTACGTAATTTATTTACGTATATCAACGGCTTAACAACGGCTATTTAAAACATTAGAAAGCGTTTTAAGTACATACAATAATCTGATGTACTTTTTGCACGGCACTTCGTAATAACAGAAATTACATATATATTGCGGAAGACATAAATCTCGATACTATCCAAAAAATAGGTGAAGATGCTCTTCACCTACCTCATCTGATTAGCCACCGCTGATTTTTGTAATCAAATTAGTCTATGTAATTAGGTTGTAACTTACCAATAGTTATAAGCGTAAGAATTTGTTGTAATTTATTAGCTTGTTATAAAATAATATATTTCAAAAAAGTTTGTCAATAATTCTAACCGGATGCATTCTTGAAACGTATTCTTAAATGCATGTATTCTTAAAATAATATCTAGGAGAATAAACGTGCTCAAGAGAACCAGAAAACCGGGGAAAGCAATAAACAATTTTATCTAATTCACACCTTTTAGGCTAGCAATTTATAATAAAGTTAATGTTTTAATATAAATTAGCATTATGATTTATTAGATATGAAAACTAAATTGCACAGGTAGTAAATAAATAAGTTGATATTCTAATTAGCTTTAGATTAAAGCATCTCAAGTGAGAACTCAGAAGAAAATTTCTCTTCATTTTAAGTCTCAAAGTAAGTAAGTAAATTAAGATTTAATTTTGTAGTAAATTAATATGTGTTCAGTCGCTAATGAAATCTGAAACGTTAAAGGATCTGTTAGTAGCAAAAGGAATTTATTGTAATTCCAAGTCAATGAAAATTTATCAAAGAAATGAATTAAATATAAATATTACTATTTTTATGAAATAAAATAAAAAGTATAATGTACTATATAAGTCAATTTGATAAATCGTTCTAGAATTACCAGTTTTCAAGTACAGAATATCCCAAAATTATTTCTTAACTAATTTTTTAATTAATCAGACTTAGTGACGAACTTCGCTCTTTAAATTTTTCTACTACAGCATACCGTCGTACATCGTCGAGGAATCGGTTCGAAAGACATCAAATACAGAGAAAAATGATAAAACAGATAAAAAATTGGTGATTATATGAAAGGGTATTGTTACCTACAAGGTAGTCGTATTAGCGTGTGTTCATTAGCATAGTCTTTTCTCATTATCCTTTTTATTGCTATTCATTTTTAATATGTTTTGTATTACTTTTGTTAAGTTTTATTTAATATCTAGTGTTTCATAATTTTTTTATATTTCTGTATAGTTTTTTGATTTAAGGTTTAGAGTGTACTTTTTTGATTTATTTACAGAATTCTAAAAATCCTCTTATATATATATTATTGGTAGGCTACCCTCTCTGTCTTTTAATTATTGTTTCTAAATACTAAAATAGTTCCTTATTTTAATTCTAATCAGATCTACTTCATTGTGTATAAAAAATACGACTGTTAACGGGATTTACTTTTTCGATCAACATTTAAGTGAATGTGATTAAGTGTGTTAGTATATAGCCTAAAACTAGTATAATACTTAGGGTGTTACTAATGCAGAAGTTCTCTTTATATAGCGTTTAAGGTACAAAATTATTGTTTTTGTAATTAAGATTACATAATTATTCTGGTTGTAAATCCTTCTTCTATGGTTAGGTAGGTCTGACCTTTCAGTTTGTTTAACATTTTGTAAGAATAATTTTATAGAAGTAATTTTTTTGTTAGTTTATTTAAAGTTACATCAACAGCTAGGTTATTAGCGACTACGGTGGGTTTTAACTTGTTATAGTTTCCAGATACTAGCCGGAAATTGAACCCGGGACCTCCACGTTGTAGGCTAGCAAGCTACCGCTACGCTACGAAGGCAGCCTCTAAGTAATTTATTATTAGTCTAATCGCAATGATCTACTGCAATTTATTATCTTGTTAACAAATCCTGTTTATAAGTTTAAAAAGAGCTTGTTTATTATAACCAGATCCCGATAGAAACTGGAATGAGTGTAACAATATTCAATGTTTTCTACTCAAATCTAGTTCAATAGTTCATTAGGGATCTCGAGAGTAAGACTTGGGGCACTTCGGTGCTTTATATGTTTACTGTAGGGCCGCTTTTACACAATTACCAAACAAAATTTCTCTAGCTGCTTGTGGTCAATCGGTGAACTTCCAGAAAGTTTTGTCAGTACGCCTTTATTGAGTGTCTTCAAGAAGCGTTAAGATGAAGTATTGGAGAACTTAATTGTTGATCGTTCAGTACATGCCTGTCTAAGTATGCATGATAAAGTTTTTGTTTATTATCTTTACTGATTTTATAAGGGAGGTTATTTTAAAAAGTAGTATTGGCTGATTTGTTTCAGCCTAACATCCCTTAGTCTTTATTATTAACAATAATAATAATGTTAAGCATTAGGTCTACTACTATTCTCACAAAATTAAAAAACAAACAAGTTTCTCTTATCCGTTTCGGTTAAGGTGGGTTACAGTTAAGCAGGTTTCGGATAATGGGGGTTTTACGGTAGAACACTACGTTCACACTAAGATATCAGTCTGGCCACCCTGAAAATGACACTCCAACTACAGACAGCCTCTCGCTACCGTTCATCCCTAGTACCAGTTGTTTGTACATGTGATTTTTGGTTAATTATAAGTAAAGGTTTTGTGATTTTATTTTGTTCGATATTTTTTTGACATTGAGTTGGATTTTCGTTGACATTACACAAAAGTGTTTTTACACCATCATTATCAACCCTCAGGATAGGTCATGATCATTTTCGTAGTAGAAAGTGACACATGCACCAACTTGTATTCTATCAAAATTTAAAAGCAGTAACGTTATTATTTGGAAATAATTTAATATCATTTTATTTTTTGCGATTCTAAGTAATTGTTGAATGAGAATTAGTAAATTTTTTAAACTTGGCCGATAAATGAAGTTGTGTTTAAAGGAGCTACTTTTGGCAAAACGTACGTTGTCCTTGGTTTTCTCTTTGTGCTTTTGATCTGGTAGTTTCTAAAAAAGCAGACACTTTGCCAATAAATTTAAATGAATTGATTTAAAGGCCAGAGTTAACATTGATTCTCATGTCAAATTCGTAACGAGTCTTAGATTGTAAATGTTGAAATGTATTGAAAGAAACTGAATAAAACTCAGGATATTTCTAATCACAGTAATACAAGATGATAAAGCAAACCTATGTAATGTTTTCATAATTCTTCAAGCAGTACTACTTCTTGCACAACGAGTGAGCGAGTGGCTACAAAAAAAAATCAGTCGCGGAAGAAATGGGAGACAAAATACTACCAGTTTACATGTCGTGAGTAGGTATATGGTGCTGGGTTGAATCTACGTAAACATTTTGTTTTCCAATGATTTTTAGCTGATTGAGTGTCATGGAACGCGTGAAGCGGGAGGTACAGAGTCATTTTCTCCTAATGTCTATTTTATTAAGGCCCAACTATTTATTTTATTTTTTTTTTGTCTTTATCATCTGTAATACCAACGTTTGAAAAAATAAATTTTACGTTCTCTTGCTCTATATGAATATAGGGAAGGAAAGTTTTGTATTCTTCAAAATCGAGGTTTTACCGGATATACACGTTTTCAGCACCTTTGAAACTAAAAACCATGTTTTAGTTATTGGTCTGTGTGCGCTTGTCTGTATTTTAACAAAATATCTCAAGAACGAAATATTGTACTAAGTTGAAACTTGCAACTTTAAGTTACGTACTACGAAAAGACCCCACACAAACATTTCATAAAAATCGGTCTAATGGAAGTAGTATTTGTGCAATTTTTCACTCATAATTTTAGAATTCATATTTTTATAAATTTTTGAAATAGCGGCTTCTACGATTTTTCACATGACATGGCTGACGCCATGTCTGCTGAAATTCTTGGGAGGTTGTGCTCTTGTAGTGAAAAATGTTTTATTTTAGGATTGCGGCGTTAATATGTATTTTAGGTGAAAACATACATAATTATAAATGTAAAAGATTAAAAGTTCTATAAGTTTTATTTCAAGCGTTTTTCTACAACGCTTAGTTAAGCGTCAATTAGTGATTTTTTGTATTTTTCTTATCAAAATTAGTGAAAAGTAGGATTTTTCAAGATTGTGGCCTTAGTATGCATTTTACGACAAACGTGTAAACAATAAAATTTATAGTCAATGTATAAAACTACGAGAATTTGTTTCTTCAGAGCTTTGTTTAGTGTCAATTTGTGATTTTCCGTGTTAAGTTCTACAAAGGTTGATTTTCATTTTGCGTCATTCACTCATGATTAAAATTAGGTTGAGTTTTTCATTATTTACATTGGTAAGAGAAAGTCGTGTGAGTGTTACAAACCGGATCTTTTAATTAAGTTACGTTTATTTATGACATTTTATGAATATTTTTCATGTTTTAGCATAGTTTTTCAAAAGCAATCTTAGTTATTTTATTAATATAATAATCTACTAACACTTAATTCTTGATACTATTGCACTAATACGGTAGTACAGAAATAAACACAAAAATGCTGAATTAATCTACCCTTGCACATGGAAGTCATAGTTGGGTAGGTTAATTTCCAGCTACAAATTTAATTTAAGCAATTTAGATTTAAGTCAATTTTGTAAATTAAGAAAAGGAAATTAAGTATGCTTTTAAATTATTTTGTTACAGTAATAAGAAATCTATGTATACTACATTTAAATTAATGAATATTTGTTTGTTTGCCCCTCATGCATTCCTAAACTTTTTAACCGATTTAAATCAAATTGTATTTACATATTACTCAGTTTCTGGAGCAGATTTTAAGCTTTTGGAAACGTCGATCTGATCATTAGAAAGAAAGTTAGGCGCTTAAATGTTGTTTTTGTGCTTTCGAAAAAGTCAGATGTTCGACTTTTAAAATACAGATATATTTAAAACAAAGGAAAAGTAAAAACAGATTTTTTTTCAATAAAAAATGAGCGCAGATTATAGAGTTCTCTGTAAATTCGATTTTTGTAGGTGCAGCAGCGCGCACAGGTTACAGCTAATAGTAAATAAAAATATGAAGATGAACATCCTTCTAAAACTTTTTTTGGCTTTAAGAGGGTATAAATCGTGAAGATTGATTGATTTGAATATATTAAAATTAATCCTAGCGCAATACTTTTACATTTTAGATTAATGATAAAGCCCGAGAAAGAGAAAAAAGTTAGATTCATAATTAGACATTTTATTTACAGTTATGTAAAGTTGTTAAAAATTACATATTTTTCCAATTTTATTCCTACAGATATAAGCATTGTCGTTTAACGCAGTAATACAAAGTAAAGCATTAAAAATTTAAAGTGTATGATTCCTTTAATGTGAGAACGTAGTTAAAAATATCCAGAAAGTGCTAAGAGCATCTCTTATTTAGTTACGTTAAGTATTTCCTTATCTTACCTAGAGTCTACATTCTTTTATCTCGTTTTTAAATTCAACATATTCCATGTATTTAATTATATTTATCACATAATAATAATTGTGTAATGAAAGTAATGTAATGGCATTATGGAACATAATAAATGGTGCTAAGAAATACAATTTATAAAATACAACCTTTTTTTATAAAGTAGTAAAACTTAAATAATTATCCGATAAATAAAAAAACTATATAAATTTTTATTGTCACGTAAAATAATATAAATTTTATGTGATATTTTAAAATTTACGATAACGTATGAAAAGAAAGTTATACAACTGCACAGAATGCAAAAAGGGTTCAGGAGTTCCCTCGGAATGGTCGAGGTATAAACGCGAGGCCTTGAACAAACCAGCCGTATATAAGATAAATTAGCAAACTTGTTCGTTGTCCTTCACAGCAAAGAAAACTGCGTATGTAAAATTAATGAAATGTTGATTGGTGGCAATTTTGAAAATTGTCATCTATCATTTTGTTTTGCCGTCACACCAATACGTCAGCAACTACAAGAGATAGCAACAAACGGTTTTCGGATTCGTAATCTAAACAAAAAGGAAATAGGTCTAAATTGGTTTTGAAGTTCTGGTACCAGAAGTTCTGAGAATTTGGAACCAAAATTAGTATCATTCGATTCCTCTTAAAGAAATCAGTAATGGTTTTTGCCGTAAGGTAAAATAAGACTTAAAAACTAGCTATAAAAAGGCTGTTAGTTAGGTCAACAGCCGAAAGGCTGGTCTGAACCTCTAGAGGTTTTACTAAGTAAAAACGAAGAGTTAGGTGGTTTACAATTTTCTTCCTCACTGAATTGAAAGAGTATGCTTATAAGCATACCCCTCCGAAACATAAGCATAAGCCCTCCGAAAAGCACCCACTTTCCACCCTGCAAATGACACCTTCACTTCATTCACCCCAGGGTCTGGCTGTATAGTGAAATTCATTACTTTCAGAGGAGATAACTCTGACTTATGTCTCTTTTACACCTCTACCTCTTCTGTTCTTAAATAGTTCAGTCATATAATTGGCTGACTATGTGATAAGAATAAAAAGGCTATAAAAAGTCAAAATAAGGTAGGGCTTTTTAAAAATTGCCTCCAGCCATGAGACGCGTCGTCTAATGAAAAGGATTTTTATAAAATTGTAATTATTTAAAACAATATTACTATAATGTAACTATTTCATGTAATTGTTGAAATAAACGAGTACGTTATGTGTGAGCGTATACGCGTACGCGCTGTTGAATGTGAACTTTATCGCATATGGACATTTTAGACCACGTAAAGTAACTTTAGACATTTCTGGAGCCTCATTGTGCAACCCACAATCTTCACGTTTTTTCATTTAGGTTTTTTCTCCTTTTATCCTTTCATCAGTGTTCTTCTTCAGTTCTTCGTGGAAGCCCTTGCATTCAGTAATTAGTTGTCTGAAGTTTGTTTAGTCCATTATGTTTTCCAGTTATTTCGATATATTTTAGAAGGTTGATAAATAGCTTAGTACCACTTGAATATCCTGTAGAAGTTCAGAATGTGTTTTTCGTGAAGTATGACTCAATATTTAAAATTTTTTTCAAGATCTGGTTTCTCTTGGCTAGTCGAATGCTTTTACCGTATGCTTTCAAATGTTCCTCTAAGCTGTATTATTCTTCCGTTTTGCCTGAATATCAAATTTTAAATTCCGATGCTCTGATGTGGATTGCTTTGTCACAGCCGTTAGTCCACTATCAACGGTTACGAGTTCTTTGTAGCCGTACCAGTTCTTTCGTAATGTCAATTAGGCTGTAGAATGTAATGAGGTAAATGAGCTATGGAATGCGCGAACACTGGTATTAAAAGAAGTAAACTGAAACGAAGGAGAGCGAAGTTGTCTGCCTGTCTGTTGCTAAAATTACTGATTAAAAAGTACTATTCTTGTTAATAAAGACATTGGTTCATAAGTTTGAAGGGGGCTAGAAGTAAAAACTACATTAATAATAAGAACTATAGATAAAAAAAACAGTACTGAAATTTATAATGCCTCTACATAATTATTGGAAATTTTAAACTGTTGAAATCATAAAAATTCATGGCGACGGAAAAATACTACTCGAAAAGAGACTTACTAATGTTTTCACAAACTAGGATAGCGTACGACTTTTAGTAGGCCTACTCTTTAACTTTTGATACCAAACTGATCTGCCCAGAGCAGACAGGTGGAGTGTCAAATTATTTACACCCAATCTGTTCGTTGCAGGGCTAAAATAAATAGTTCTGTTTCTTATCACATGGTCAGCCAATTAAATGACTGAATCATTTAAGAACAGAAGAGGTAGAGGTGTAAAAGACACTAATCAGAGTTATCTCCTCTGAAAGTAATGAATTTCATTATACAGCCAGACCCTGTAGTGAATGAAGTGAAGGTGTCATTTGCAGAGTGGATGTGCTTTTCAGAGGGCCCGGCATGCTGATAAGTGTACTTTTCCACTCAGTGAGGAAGGCAATGGTAAACCACCTCACTCCTCGGTTTACTTAGTAAAACCTCTACAGGTTCAAACCAGCCTTTCGGCTGTTGACCTAAACAACAACAACACCAAACTGATAACTATCTAACCTCAATTACTCTCCCCTTTGCACTCGAACCACTGCGCATCTAGAAAGCGTAGTATCTCTGAGCAAAAAAGCCTTATCCGGATTTCCTAGGTTTCTATTTTTCATTCTAGAAATGATTCTTTGAAATTCCGATTCATTACGCTTAAGCTTATCGAGGTTGATCATAAATATTTTTTTTGTATATTAAGACTAATTAAAGTATGCGATAAAATTTAATTTTTGATGTGATAATATATTTTTCTTTAACTTACAGTTGATAATATATAACTTTTTTCTGTGTTTTATGAAATCTTTTTTTAATTTCATCCAAATCGTACGAGTACACAGAGTACAAAGATATTATACGCTATCGTAATACTTTTTCTTTTTATCCTATAGATAAAGCGCGTGAAAGTAAAAAAAAAACATTTACTACTTAAATGAAAAGTAAAAGTAATGATGAGTTCATGGCTACTACCTCATTGTGTCTGCCTTTTAATTATTTATTCATTATTCAATCTTGACCTAACCACTTTCTTACTATTCGATTGTCAACAAAAGTTCCTTTTAAAATATTTTCATCATTCTTTCATTTGACCGAACAAAATACAATCACTGTCACTCAAATTTAATAAAGTATATTTACATTTTGTTCACATCCGCATTTATTTATTATTTTCGTATGTAAATAAATGTCAGGAAGTCGAAAAAGAAAGAGTAACAACGATTTAACGGGGAACTGAAGTAAAAAATTAGCTTTTATTGCTAAAAAATATCAATTTTTGGGTTTTTGCATTTTCAATAAGTACATTATTTGTAGATTCCAAAAATAATTTATTTACGTTCTTACGACCATTATTAGGTTTGTTATGACGTCATATGTAAAGTTCTGTGCACCTAGTTTCCTGTTCGTAAATTGACAAGGTTTGAAGTTTGTCATGGATCATATTTCACAGCTTATGAATTCCATATTTGTCTCTACTATTATTTAGTTGATAAAGAAAACAGTAGCGCTTATTGTTTGTGTGCTTTTAGAAATTTGTAGTGAATATTTTTTGTTCCATAATGATTCACACTAATGTAACACCTTTTTACCCTGAACGCACCCTTAGTAAACGAAGTGACAGTATTGTGCATTATTAAAATCAATTTGACTGAATTAACAATCTGCAAGAGACAAATTCCTTAGATCAATGTGCTGCATTTGTCAATAAAATACCACAACTTCTTGTTGATAAAAAATAACTGAAAAATAAATAAAAATAATTGAGACCTAAATAAAAAATTTAATTTATACTAAATTAAATATATCATAGTTTAAAAGTCATCGTCCATGATTATCGCAGACCTTGACTGAAACGAAAAATAAATAAGGTAAAATGTATGCGTGATTTTGGATTATTTATATATGTTTTGCGTGGTTTAAGTACGCAATGTCTGAGTAAAAATACTATTTTAAAATAAAAATACTGATAAAAGCCTTATAAAGGGTTAAAAATAAGAATGGCTTTTTGGTTATATTCGAAGTAAATAGCAACCGATAAAACAAAGTAACAATATCCGTATGTTTGTTTGGTATGTTATTTTTAATAGTTAGGTAATTTAAATACGAAATAAAAAACAATAAAATTGTAGTGAATCAATATATTTATAGGAATATTGTTATATACACTGAAGAAGACGAACAAAGTATAGAAGGAAGTTGGAGGAAATAAGGCAGAATATGAAGGGGAAGATAAACATAATATTATTTTTCGTAGCATAATATCGTGTCTGTTAAAGTACATTGAAACGTGGTGTTAAATATAGAAAGAAATCCTTAAATATACTTTCTTGAAATCTGAATACAATATAGAATAAATTTGTATAACAAACTTTGTTAGATTTCATTTCTCTTTCTACTTGTTGTCGAGGTCAACAATTCCATATTACAAACAACACAATGGAATAATTTGAAAAGTTCTAGTTTTTGAATAAGAGCATACAAATTTTCTCGCAAATACAACTCATACCATCATAATGAAGTAAATAAAAAAAATACGGCAACATCATGCTGTTCCCAAGTGGTCACCCATCCAAGTGCTAATCGTACCCGATGTTATATGAACTCAGTTATAGGACCAGATCTGGTATTTTCAACATGGTTCGATAGCTGATCTGATCCGTAAATGAGGGAAGTTTAATCCAAAGTTTAAGTAATCTTACAATTATTATTAGAGCTAATTAGCTCAATTAAAAACCATTTTGGCGTTGATTTGATAACATCATTTAAAAATTTAAGATCAATCGGTCTCTGTATTTGTATTATAGTGAATAATACACACAAATATGGCTGGCTATTTTCACCTAAACTTTAATTTTTACAAACTTCAATTCATCATTCATTACGCAGTTCTCATACTTTTAATATATTTCAACTAGCATGCCCCGTCGCGGTTTTGCACGCGAAAAATGGTGTAATCACGTTTTTTTAAATATGTAGCAGAATTTGTGTAGCTGCTAGATCAGAAATTAAAGCAATTGATCACTCACTAATTAAAAGAAAATTAAAACAAATTAAAGAAACACGGAACTTCACTTTTATAAAATACTCAACAATACAAAATCGTATCTACATAATAAAATACAATAAAATTATCATGTGATGTTGTCACCAGCTGATCCTTAGCACCACGTCACTATTTGCTAAATCATATGACTTTATTTATGACAAATCTTTATTTGAATCACATCAGCTGGTTTAAAAGCAGCAGATTATCTAAACTCATAAAAGCCTTAATGTAGGACATAAACATTATTTTCAACCTTTTAGAGCTATTTTTTAAAGTGTTTCAATAGCCTAAAACCTGCACCGGCATCATAGTTACAACATAAAAAAAACTGCATGAAAATTGGTGTAGTAATTTAGGAGATAAAGGGGGACATACACACAGACATACATACACACACACATACATCGAATTTTATATAATTTATAGATGACAATAGTTTATTTTATGTCGTATTAGCAACGTAGTTAGTTATTATCGACTACTTTGGGTTACTTAACAATTGGTTTTCATATA
The DNA here is from genome assembly GCA_035578175.1 of Catonia carolina. Lineage (NCBI taxonomy): Eukaryota > Metazoa > Arthropoda > Insecta > Hemiptera > Achilidae > Catonia > Catonia carolina. The sequence goes on from JAQMRL010000007.1 coordinate 52,626,772, forward strand.
TTACAACTTAATAATTTCCAGACCTAGGTAGCATGGGGGGACCTGACATGAACATTTTCATCAAAATCGTTCGACTGGAAGTAGTAATAATTAAGTGCAATTTTTCACTTACTGTAATTTTCTCAAAACAGCTCTTACGATTCATCTCATTTACTACATTTATTTTGTTCTACAAGATACGGTAATCAACATATCTACTGACATTCATGGGAGGGCTATGCTCTCGCGGTAAAAAATGTTTTTCTTTAAGGTTAATATGCATTTTAGGGCAATAGCATTTACCATTAAAATTGTAGAAAATTATTAATCCTGCAATTTTATTTTATTTGTTTTCTAAAACACTTAGTTTAGCGTCCATTAGTGATTTTCTGTATTTTGCTTCTTAACCCTATAGCAGGCAATAACATTTTTCAAAACCGGCAGAGAATTTCCAGCATATGGGTCAGCAAACCGTAATTAAACCTTTAAAAATTTGCTATAAATCACAAACCTTTACCACGTGACGTATTAAAATAACAAGAAAACTTAGGAAAATATAGTAAATACATTATAAAATTGTAAATTTGACAGTTAGGAAAGCTGGAGCTATTCGAAAATACGCGTAATTTTTAGACAAATATTTTCCTAAAATTTCAGATGACACTACTGTTTAAAACTTTCTTATGCTCTCCTTTCAAAATTAATTACACACAAATCGTTACTTATGATATTTATTTCATAATAAAACAAAAAAACGATTCTATGTTCAAAACTGAAGAAAATATAATATACAAAAACACATCATGTTACCTAAGAAATAACCAAATTCAGCAGTAGGATAGCGTGGTTTCAACAGAGAAACGCAGGGAGATTATGCAAGTAAAACTATTGTATTACACGTACACATTTACTTCATATATTACTAAACTATTGTACAAAACAGCAACGTTGTCTAGACGAATTTAAAACTAAAACAACATTGCAATGCTATAAAGCAAATTTTATTTTGTGACGCGACCGGTTCAAGAAGCGATAACATCGTCTCAAAATCGACGATTTCCGACTCTAGGGTTAAAATCGGTAAAAATGTTGTTTTCTTTGAAGATTGCGGCTTTAGTATGCATTTTACCACAGAAGTGTATAAATAATAACAGTTATAGGGCTTACTATAGAAAATAAAAAAACCTACAACTTTTATTTTAAAACTTTTTTCTCTACAGGACCTAGTTTAACGTTAGTTAGTAATTTTTCATATGTGTTAGTCCTACAGATGTTGATTTTCATTTAGCGTCATTAGTTCATGATTAAAATAAAGGTTATGTTGTTAATTTTACATTCTTTACTTATGCTTAAACATTGGTTATGTGTTTCATTTTTTACATTTGCAAGAGAGAGTCGTGTGATTGTTTCACACGTGATTTTTAATTATATTTTACTTATACTCCATGTTATTAGTGCGCTTTATAATTCGCTTTACAGTGATAGGGGTTAGACCGAAACCAGTTTTGTATCGAGAGGAAAAAGTTTACATAGCAATTTGTGAAAACCTTAGTCAGTATGCTTACGAATAGGTCTTACCACTACTGCAAGCTTTTTTCATTTTAACAGTTATAAATTTTTGAGAATTTAGGGGGTACGAAAAAGAAATTTTTGTAAGAAAAGGTATACGCAAGGATTTTCATTGTCACCGCTACTTTCTTACTTGGGTATATATAAAAAGCAATAAATGAAATCTTTTTTTTTTTTTTTTTTTTTTTTTTTTGGTTTAACGTTTGACTGTTCTGCAATTACTGCTAATGCAGACGGTGAATGATGAAATGAATTTTTGTAATGTATGAAAAAATGCCGTGCCTGAATGGGATTCGAACCCAAGACCGAATAAATGAACTGAAGGAAAAATTTGACGCAGGACTAAAAATTCAAGGGAAACAATAAAAATGGTAAGATTTGCCGATGATATCGTAGTATAAGCCGAGACAAAAAAAGAACTTGAGGATATCTTAAATGCAATAGATGAAATCATGAGAAAGGATTACTTCAGGAAAATTAAGAACAAAACAAAAGGGTTGTGCTGTAGCAAGAATGGTTTAGTGGAGATGGGAAATTTAAAAGTAGGCAACGAAAATTGCATGAACTTGGGAGATTCTGCTATCGGGAGTCTGCTATAGGGAGTAAATTAACAAAGAATGGTAGAAGCATAAGTGATATCAGAAGTAGGATTGATCAAGCTAGAAGGGTCTTAGAAATGATTAACAGCTTACTGACTACAAACATTCATTTACAGATTAGAAAAATTTTCTTAAAACACTATGTTTGTAGTGTAGTGAAACGTGGGTGATAGTGGCTGTAGAAAAAAAGAGAAGAAAAGGAGAGCTTTCGAAATGTGGTGTTATAGGAAAATGTTAAAGATTAAGTTGGTGGAAAAAATAAGTAATTTAGAGGTTCTTAGACGAGTGGATTGAAGAAGAAGTATATGGAAAAATCTTACCAGAAGAAGGGACAGGCTAGTGGGGCTTATCATAAGACATCCAGGGATTGCTTTATCAATAATGGAAGGTAATATTGAGAGAGCGAATTGTAGGAGACGACAAAAGTTAGAATATTTTTAAAGTAAATTACAAAAGATGTAGGTTTTTGCAGGTATGTAGATATGAAACGACTTGCGCATGATAGAACAGCTTGAAGAAGTGCATCCAACCAGTCGAGAGACTGATTAACGTACTATTTAGTACGCCTAGTGTTTTTTTTTTATGTATAGTTCTAGTTAATATTTCATTTTTTACAACTAGTCATGTTAAAACAACATCCAATCTAATGCTTTTAAACTAAAATAGTACTTTGAATTGAGCATAGAAGCAAAAGACAGGCAGGCGACTTCACTCCCCTCCGTTTCACGTGAACTCCTCCTAGAACCAGTGTTCATGCATTACACAGATCATGTCCCACATTACATCCTATAGATGAGAGAGGTTTAACAGAAACCATTAGAGCCGTTTTTGAATAAAATCTCTTTTTGTACTGGAGTAAAGTGCTTTAATTTTCGGGGTAGATAAGCTAACTAATTCCAAAAACAAACATTGAAATATTAATTAATAAAACGTTAACGTCAAATTCTGAAACCATCATTTTAAAATTTCAACCGAAAAACTAGTCATGTTTTAACACACGTGCAGAACACTTATAAAAATAGTGTTCTAAGTAGCCTTTGGTATAAAGTTTTTGAACCCAGTATAAATGTTAGAGATATTTTTTCCTCGTTTTATAATACAGTGCGAGAAAGTATACAATTTTTATGACTAGGAAAATTTTGAATTTTTTTTGAGCATGAATTTAAATAATTCAATAAAAGAATCGAATCGCCACTTTCAAGCAAAGTTTTTCTTTTTCAGTGCCATAGCAATCTTACTCATCTAAAACGAGAGAGGCCAACTTAAGAGCTTTCAGTTGGGTGAGAAGTTCTTCTTTAATGTATTAAATGCAAGAGAATTCTTGTATTGTAAGTATTTGAAGGGTTTCAGTATAGTAGGTCATTTCATTTAACTTTAACCTGTTTCCCGAATGTCAACGTATTATTTAAACTAGATTTTATTTATTCAACAACTTGCAGTAGAATTGAATAAATGTGCAATAAACAAGCAGATAAACACCTGACTAGGAAAATTACTTCACTACATTACAAACTGAATTAGATAAAACATCATTGAAATTTAAGAAACAATTCATCATTTATTTAATAATAAGAAACTCTATTTTTAAACATACAAGCAAAGCAAAATACTAATATTATAAATTTTAAAAACTCTATGTATGTTATACATCAAGAGAACCTATAACCGGCACCAAGATACATGTTAAAATTATACCTATTTATGAATTATTTTTCAACTGTTGCATGTAGCCAACTGAAATTTTTCACGTCAATCAATCTATATGTTAAATTTCATGTATGTGTGTGTGTGTATGTGTGTGTGTGTGTGTGTGTGTGTGTGTGTGTGTGTGTATGTTCCCTTTTATCTCCTAAATTACTCAACCAATTTTCATAAAATTTTTTTATGTTGTAACTATGATGCCGGTGCAGGTTTTAAGCTATTGAAACCCTTAAAAAGTTAGCTCTAAAGGGTTGAAAACAATGTTTATGTCCTACATTAAGGCTTTTATGAGGTTAGATAATCTGCTGCTTTTAAACCAGCTGATGTGATTCAAATAAAGATTTGTCATAAATAAAGTCATATGATTTAGCAAATAGCGACATGGTGCTAAGAATCAGCTGGTGGCAACTTCACATGATAATTTTGTATTATAATTTGCATTACGATTTTGTAGTGTTGAGTATTTTATAAAAGTAAAGTTCCGTGTTTCTTTAATTTGTTTTAATTTTCTTTTAATTGGCGAGTGATCATTTGTTTTGATATTTTATTTTATTCAACGTAGATTTAAGTTATTGGTTTTGACAATTGTTTTTGTGGTTTTTTCCATTTTCAATATTTCCATCAAAAAAAACATCACTAGAAAGAAAATCTTCAAAAGAAAAAACTTCGAAAAGCAAGAATTGCTGAAACGGAGGAACAACGAGAATCTCGCCAATTTTTCTGTTATTTTCTGCTACATATTTAAAAAAAAAGTGATTACAGCATTTTTAGCGTGCAAAGCCGCGACGGGTCATGCTAGTAGCCTATATAATTTATAAACACTAACAAGACAAGCCAGCATCAACCATAAAATTAAGAGGTATACACAAAATCCAATTAAAACTATTAAAAAAATCTGGTGTGAAACACTCACACAACTTTCTCTTGCCAATGCAAATAATTAACAATAAACCTAACATTAGTATTAAAACATTAGAAATGAACAAAAACTAACCTCAAAAACATAACCTTATTTTAATCATGAGTGAATGACGCAAAATGACAATCGAACTCAGTTTGGCTTAAAAATACGGAAAATCACGCTTTCACGCTAAACTAGGCTCTGTAGAGAAAAATGCTCTAAACAAAAGTTGTAGATCTTTTAATTTTCTATAAATTTAATTATATACACTTTTGTCGTAAAATGCATACTAAGACCGAAATGTTAAAAAAATCGATTTTTCTCACGTTTTCGTGAGAAAAAAAACAGAAAATCGCAAATTACCGCTAAACTAAGCGTTATACAAAAAAATGTTTGAAACAGAAGTTGTAGGTTTTTAAATTCTCTACAACTTTTATTATATAAGTTTTTGCGCTAAAATTTATATTAAAGCCGTAATCTTAAAAAAACAACGTTTTTACGTGAAAACAGCCTCACCGAGAATTTCAGCAAACATGGCGCCTACCCTATCTTGTAGAGAATAAAAAATTGAGTAAAATAGGCGATTTTAAAAAAAATCGTAGGACCAGTTTTTGAGAAAATCGCAAAAAACTGAAAAATTATACGAATAAACTACTACTTCCGGTTGACCGATTTTGATGAAAATGTTCGTGCCGCGTTCGGTAGTGGTATGTAACTTAAGTTTCAAGTTTCAAGTTCGTACGATGTTCCATTCTTGAGATATTCTGTTCACACACAGACACACACACACACAGACACACACACAGACCAATCGCTAAAAACATGTTTTTTGGGTTCAGGGGGTCTGAAAACGTATAGATCCGGTGAAAACTCGATTTCGAAAAATCGACATGAAAACAATACTTTCCTTCCTATATATTCATATAGGCAAGAGAAAGTAAAAACTGGTGTGAAACACTTACACAACTTTTTCTTGCCAATGTAAATAATGAAAATAACCAACGTTCAATCATGAGTAGAAAATGTAAAATTAGAAACATATCCTAGTTTTTGGCCCATAATAGACAGATTGAGTCTTAAATTATTTGGACTCGATCTGCTAGTTCCAGAGCTATATAAAAAAGTAATTACTATTTCTTATCACATGGTCAGCCAAATATATGACTGAAGCATTTAAGAACAGAAGAGGAACTAATCAGAGTTATCTCCTCTGAGAGCAATGAATTGCATTATATAGCCAGACCGTATAGTGAATGGAGTAAACGTGTCATTTGTAGGGTGGAAAGTAGATGCTTTTCAGAGGGCCTGGCATGCTGATAAGCATAAATAACAAACCACCTCACTCCTTGATTTACTTAGTAAAGGCTCTAGAGGTTGAAACCAGCCTTTGGGTGATTACCTAACCAACAACAACTTAATTTTAATCTTCAGTGAATGACGCTAATTGAAAATCAACCTATTTTAGACTTATTTTGATGAAAAAAAAATACGGGAAATAACTATAAAACCCTTAAAATAAACATTGTAGATTTTTAAAATTTCTATAACTTCAATTAAGTACGGTTCTGCCCAAATCATGAATTGTGTGCGCGCTCGCATACGCGCGCACACAACATATACACTGACTAATCTGTAAAAACATTTTTTATTATTATGGAAACTGAAAAAGTGTTATTTCGGTGAAAACTTCATTTTAAAAAATCGACCAGAAAACAGTATTATTTTCTTTCCCTATATTTTTTACTGGGCAAGATAAAGTTCAAAATATAAAATATTATAAAAATTAATGAAAATACACCCATTAACGCAGAAAAATATGTAGAATATTTTAACTCACAAGATAAATTTTTTCAAAATTCCGGTTTTATTAGTCCCCATAACAACACTTTTATCGCTTTTTTTTAATTTAAATAACTTTTACTTTCTCATGAAATATTTTTTATACGAAATTTAATGAAAACTATAGTACTAAATAAACTTATACTACGTTAAATTTTGTATGGTATTTTACGACATATTTAAGTGATTCACTTATTCATATTATAATGAATTCGTCTTGTTGTCGCAACCATGAGTTAGTTACTTTCAGTAACCATTCTTCTCATTTCTATGTATGTATTGAATTTCATGTCTTTCATTAACCTTCCAAGTTCTAGCTGAAGATGAAAGGGAAGGCTTCTGAGCCTCCCCTTTCATCTCTGTTGACCAGAATTTATCATTGAAAACACTGTATTATAAAAATAAAAATAATGCTGTATTATTAGCCATTGAAAATTTAAATGACATCATTTAACATCGTCTTCTTACCAAAAATCAATGCTGCACAACATTTAAACATCTTTTCCCGTTAGTTAATTAAATGACAATGCTTATTGTGAATTTTGACAGCAAAATGCTCAAAAATTTAGAATAAAATTATCGTTTATTCAACTGACGAGAAGAGATATTATTGATTGCATTACAGAATTGGTTTTAGCGTAAGAAGACGATGTTAAATGATGTGTCATTTATGATTTTCTTTCGAAAATAATTAATGTAGACAAAGGTTAACGATAGGGTTTTCCCGATCTGGAAATTTCAATTGGTAATATCTTAAGAATGGTAAAAGATATCAGTAAACATATTTTGCCATTGTTTCCTCTTGATATTTTAGATCGAAATCTTGTCATTTATGTCTACTTTCCTATTTAAAATAATTAAGTTTTATTCAATATGGTGAATCCAAAATGGCTGACAACATTTTCAAATACACCCCAGAAGTTTATTTGATACAGCAACCAACTGCCTGAGTGAGCTGGTTACCCTGTGAATCTCAGTTGGCAGTAATTAAGCCGTTTCCAGACTTAATAAACACCCAGTGTACACATGTCATTACCGACTAGGTTGGATACCTAATATGTAAAAATAATATGATAATTTTGAAAACACAAGTTAAATCTCCGTTATCTTTACTGCATTCAGTTTAGGATGAACTTATTCATTATTTAATATTATTCTTTCGTTCTCTGAAGTTTGTAGATCACTACTCCATCTTCGTTTTGGTCTTCTTATTAGTTGTATGTGTCTTCATTGTACTCGTAAGTTTTGTTTTAGGGAATTCGGATGTGAGTTTAGTCGATTATAAATCTTTTAATACATGGATTGAACAAATTCATTTACAAGTATGTTTATATCGTTCTGACGCGTTAATTTTGAAACGTATAAGAGATTTCTTGTATTTGTTCTCAAGAATTTTGATTGGAAAGCCTGAATTTTGATTAAACTACTTCTTGCAACCACACTGAAGAGTTGCAGGCCTATTCCGTAAGTTTCAATGTATTCTTATGAAATGAGAAATTTTTGTATGATGTTATGCTTGGAGTATACAGTTTTACTGATGCAAAATATTGATATTAAGGGAAGAAAATATATAAAAGCTTTGAAAATATGGATATGGAGGTGATTCGAGACAATCGATTGATCCGACAGAGTGAGGAATGTAAAGGTATTATGATTGGAAAATATGAAAAATTTTATGGATGCCATTCGACAGAGGGAAATTACTTGGCTAGGACGCATGATGAGAAAAAAGTTTATTGGAACTATCTAAGAAGGAAAACTATTTTTTGTCGTTCAAAAAACAAAACAAAAATTAGAGAGAGTCAAAACGCCGAACGAAAAATAAACGTGAGTACGGTAAAATAAAATCTATTTTATCATTTTATGTCTCAGTTTATATATTTTGGAAAATTATACTGAAAAATCCCTTTCATGAGGTGACGCACCTCATGGCTGGTGGCAATTTTTAAAAAGGTTGACCTTTGACATGAGAAAACCATTATTTATTTCTGCATCTACTTTTTAAGAGGAATCGAATGACACTATTTTTGTTTCCAAGTTCTGACTGATTTCTCGACTTCCGGTTTTGGACGACTTTTTGTTTAAACTGACGGACGGACAGAAAAAACCAAATGATAGATGATAATTAAAAAAATTGCCACCAATGATGGTATTTTTAAAAGAAAATTAAAGAATAAATTGTACAGTACAAAAAACTTTTCATCAAACTACAAATGAATTATGAGAAATACACAAACATTTCGATTAACACTGAAATTAAGAAAATGTATTATGAAACAGTTTTGAAATCAAAAGAGTATATATATATATATCTATATATATATATATATATATATATATATATATATATATATATATATACAGGTGTGGCTATTAAATAACGAGACTAACGCTGCTGCGGATCAAGGAGGCATGCGTAAACCGCGATTAATCAACAGCTGTTTAGTGTGAACTTTTCTCTTTAGTATGCAGCTGGTCTCGCTTCTGTAAACAACACCGTTTAGTCAGAGTCTACTTTCGCGTTATTGTTGCTTTTTTGTTTTGCCGGATAAAATGGTTAGTGTAATAGTAGAGCAACGAATTATTGTGAAATTTCACTTTAAACTTGGAAAAACTGCTACTGAAACTTATAATTTACTGAAAGAAGTGTAAGGCAGTGAATTTTTATCGCGGGCACGTGTATTTGAATAGTTTAAGCGTTTTAAGATGGCAGAGAAGACGTTAAAGATGATTCGCGGCAGGTCGCCCTTCAACGTTAAAAATGGACGAAAATATCGAAAACGTTGGTAATTTGATTTGGTCTGGCCGTCGATTAAGTATTCGCGCAATTGGTGAAATTGTAGGTATTGATGAAGAATGTGTAAAACAAATTTTACAAGACATTTTTAATATGCAAAAAGTGTGTGCTAAAATGGTGCCTAAAATTCTAACGTTTGAACAGCAAGAAGCTCGCAAAATTGTTTGTACTGACACTTTGTATGGGATTGAAAATGACCCAATTTTTCGGAAACGATAATAACACGTGATGAAAAGTGGTTTTTTACTTACGATCCGGAAACGAAGCGCCAATCCATGCACTGGAAGAACCGAACTGAGCCAAAAAACCTCAAATGAGCAAGTCGAAATTTAAAGCAATGATGATTGTTTTTTTATATCCATGGGATTGTGTACCTTTGCTGGGTTCCTGAAGATCAAACATTTAATCAATATTACTTTAATAGTACTTAATTAATTAGTTTAATTAATTAGTTATTAATTTAATAGTACTTTGAGGTACTTTCTAAACTACGTCAAAGAGTAAGGAAAAGACGCCCCGAAATGTGGAAGGACAAATCATGGGTTCTCCACCAGGACAATGTGCCAGCTCACTCCGCGTTATTTGTCAAGAGGTTCCCAGCCAAGTACAGCATCTCAGTGTTAGAACATCCACCTTATTCACCAGATCCTACACCATATGATTTCTACCTGTTCCCTAAGGTGAAATCTGCATTAAAAAGGGACAAGATTTGAGTCTGTGAAAGCTGTAAAAGAGAAAGCGGCACGTGTCCTGAAGGAGCTGACAGAAGATGAATTCCAGCACTGTTTCCAACAATGGAATATTTACATGGAGTGTTGTAGGGATAGAGAAGGAGTGTATATTGAAGGTGACAATAAGGAATTATGTATAAAATAAAAATAAATTTTTTTATAACGTCAGTCTCGTTATTTAATTGTCACACCTCGTATATGGAATAAAAATGTTTATATATTACCTAGGGATAAAAGGAAAAAACTAAAAATGAAATGAAAAGTTTTAAGAAAAATATACTGACTAAAATAGATTTAGAGAAAATGTTAGGGCTGATGACGATGACAGTCGTTTACCGATAAAATAAAATAAAGTATAATAAAATGTTTAATTAATATAAAACAAAGAACTATATAAAAATTAGAACTATATAAAACATTAGAATCTTCAATAATTAAAAGACAATAAAAATTTTATGGGCTCTTTTTTAGAATTAACACGCAAAAAGATCTTTAACGATCTAAGTAAGTTAAAAAGATTTATGGCATCATTAAGAAATAAACATAAAGAAATCTATCATATCAAATTAAGAATAAAGATTGTTTGGATTGAAAGATACTTAGAAAAAAATAAATAAGAACGTAAATTTTGTATTTTGACGAGGAATGAAAGAGCAGAACGAACGAAGAACTTCATCGTTTAGGGAAAATGAGGAAAAAAAATAAGAAAAAATGGGTCATAATTCTCTGTGCGTGCTCTTATTGTAAAACAAGTAAAAGAAGAACCAGTAGAAAGGTAAAGGTAAAATATAAATCGAAAAATAAAGGTAACCAAAAATTTAAAACGGAGTATAAGCTATCAAGAAATTAAGATTCCTTTGAATATCAGAAGTTGTAGACAAACATGATGGAAGAGACCAGACTAAGAGGAGAGTACTGATGATACTGATGATGAATTAATTAATTATATGATAAACTTTCCCGGTAAAAATACATAACATTTATAATCTACTAGCATGCTCCATCGCGGCTTTGCTCGCTAAAAATGCTGCAATCACTTTTTTAAAAATCTGGTGTGAAACACTCACACAACTTTCTCTTGCCAATGCAAATAATTTACAATATAATTTAACATTTGTAATAAAATATTAGAAATAAACAAAAAACTAACCTCAATAAACATAATCTTATTTTAATCATGAGTGAAACACTCAAAATGAAAATCAACCTCAGTCTGGCTTAAAAATACGGAAAATCACTATTTCACGCTAAACTAGGCTCTGTAGAGAAAAATACGTTAAATAAAAGTTGTAGATCTTTAAATTTCCTATAAATTTGGTTATATACACTTTTGTCGTAAAATGTATACTAAGGCCAAAATCTAAAAAAAATCGATTTTTCACACGTTTTCGTGAGAAAAAATCAGAAATCGCTAATTACTGCTAAACTAAGCGTCATACAAAAAAATGTTTGAAACAGAAGTTGTAGGTTTTTACATTCTCTACAACTTTTATTATATAAGTTTTTGCGCTAAAATTTATATTAAAGCCGTAATCTTAAAAAAACAACGTTTTTACGTGAAAACAGCCTCACCGAGAATTTCAGCAAACATGGCGCCTACCCTATCTTGTAGAGAATAAAAATTGAGTAAAATAGGCGATTTTAAAAAAAATCGTAGGACCAGTTTTTGAGAAAATCGCAAAAAACTGAAAAATGATACGAATAAACTACTACTTCCGGTTGACCGATTTTGATGAAAATGTTCGTGTTGCGTCCGGTAGTGGTATGTAACTTAAGTTTCAAGTTTCAAGTTCGTACGATGTTCCGTTCTTGAGATATTCTGTTCACACACAGACACACACACAGACCAATCGCTAAAAACATGTTTTTTGGGTTCAGGGGGTCTGAAAACGTATAGATCCGGTGAAAACTCGATTTCGAAAAATCGACATGAAAACAATACTTTCCTTCCTATATATTCATATAGGCAAGAGAAAGTAAAAATATGGAGCAGAAAGTAGCAGAAAATAGGCGAGATTCTCGTTGTTCCTCCGTTTTAGCAGTTCTTGCTTTTTGAAGTTTTTCTTTTAACGATTTTTTTTTCTAGTGATGTTATTTTAAGGAATTATTGAAAATGGAAAAAGCAACCACAAAAAATAATTGTCAAAACCAAAAACTTAAATCTACGTTGAATAAAATAAAATATCTAAGCAATTTATCAATCGCCAATTAAAAGAAAATTAAAACAAATTAAAGAAACACGGAACTTTACTTTTATAAAATGCTCAACAATACAAAATCGTATCTACACAATAAAATACAATAAAATGATCATGTGATGTCACCAGCTGATCCTTAGCACCACGTCGCTATTTACTAAATCATATATGACTTTATTTATGAAAAATCTTTATTTGAATCACATCAGCTGGTTTAAAAGCAGCAGATTATCTAACCTCATAAAAGCCTTAATGTAGGACATAAACTTTATTTTCAACCCTTTATGGCTAACTTTTTAAGGGTTTCAATAGTTTAAAACCTGCACCGGTACCATAGTTACAACATAAAGAAACTGCATGGAAATTGGTTCAGTAATGTAGGAGATAAAGAGGAACATCACACACACACACACATCAAATTTTATATAAATATAGATATGTTCGACAGGTCTACAAACAATAAAGCTTACTTTCTGCACCATTTGAACGAACGGTTGTTGATCATTATTTTTGAATGCTGAACTCGAAAATAATACTTTAAAAGCTGTAACACGTACATTTAATTTGTTATAAGAGCCCAAAATATAACAATAATAATATGAAAGGATTCAATGTATATTATCATAATTACAAAATATTTGTCTGTATTAACCGTTCACGATTGGAAGTAGTTACACCACATTGTATTAAAACGTTAATAACTAACTGAAATATTACACATTTTAAATCTAAAACTTTATTATTTTCTCTTGCCTATATGAATATAATATAGGAAGGAAAGTATTGTTTTCATGTCGATTTTTCGAAATCGAGTTTTCACTGGATCTACACGTTTTCAGACCCATTGAACCCAAAAAACATGTTTTTAGCGATTAGTGTGTGTATGTGTGTGTGTGTGTGTGTGTGTGTGCGCGCGCGCGCGTGTGTGTGTCTGTGTGTGTGTGTGTCTGTGTGTGTGTGTGTGTGTCTGTGTGTGTGTGTGTATATACAGAATATCTCAAGAACGGAACATTGTACGAACTTGAAACTTCAAATTAAGTTACATACCGCTACCGGACCCGACACGAACATTTTCATCAAAATCGGTAACCGGAGTAAATCGGTAACCGGAGTAAATCGGTAACCGGAGTAGTAGTTTATTCGTTTATTTTTCACTTTTTCCGATTTTCTTAAAAATAGCTCTTACGATTTTATTTCAAATCGCCTGGTTTACAAAATTTCGAATGCTCTACAAAATAGGGTAGGCGCCATGTTTGCTGAAACTTTTGGTGAGGCTGTTTTCACGTAAAAAAATTGTTTTTTTAAGATTACGGCTTAAATGTGCATTTTAGCGCAAAAATTTATACGATAAAAATGTAGAAAATTTAAAACCCTACAACTTTTATTGTCAACATTTTTTTGTATAACGCTTAGTTTAGCGGTAATTAGAAATTTTCTGTTTTCTTCTCACGAAAACGTGTGAAAAATCGATTTTTTTTAAGATTTCGGCCTTAGTATCCATTTTACGACAAAAGTGTATATAATAAAATTTATAGCAAATTAAAAGATCTACAACTTTTGTTTAAAGCATTTTCTCTACAGGGCCTAGTTTAGCGTAAAGAGTGATTTTCCGTATTTTTAAGCCAAACTGTTGTTAATTTTCATTTTGCGTCTTTCACTCGTGATTAAAATAAGGTTATGTTTTTGAGGTTAGTTTTTTGTTTATTTCTAATGTTTTATTACTCATGTTAGGTTATATTGTTAATTACTTGCATTGGCAAGAGAAAGTTGTGCGAGTGTTTCACACCAGATTTTTTTCAAAAACCAGCAGTAATCCCTAGTAATCATCGAATCCCATGGTCTTGGGTAACAAGTTTCTACTGTTTTAATGTATTCGTTATTCTTTATTAGACTCGTTATTCTTGGAACTTGCTCACTGCACCATGATTCTTTGAAAAGAGGGCCAAGGTGGAATGTAGGAAAAGAAATTTTAAAGACATTCGAACATTGATATTTGAACAAAACATTTGAACATTTAAAACCAAGCCTTTTTTAAGTAAATGTTGCAATCTCTTCAATTAATAATAATAATTATAATTAATAATAAAAAAATAAATAATTAATAAGTAACCCCATGACCCAATGAGGTGAAGATGATATTTTATACAAGGTGTAAATTAGGTTTAGTCATTTACAGACTCAGGTTCATTATTCCTGAGAAAGTATGGTACAACAATAATAAGACGTGTTGCAGTTTTCATAACACCAGTCAATTGTATGCTGATCATCTTGTGTACTGAAATCCTGACGTTTATGATCCATAGCTATCACAAAAATGTATACGAGGCCCCACTTTTGCAGCCTAGAGCCTACAAATTCAGCTTGTTATTTAGCCAAATACAAATCACGTACTAAATCATTTAGCTTATGCTGAATTTATTGTTTAGTTAGATGTGGTTTATTTAAAACATTGTCTGAAGCTGATTCATTACTTTCATCTAATACGTTTGTTTATTATTCCTTTTTATCACTTGCATCTTTAGGCATGTCAATATCCTCAGGTATCCTCAGGTCAATATCTTCAGGTATGTCAATATCCTTCCAAATTATTGTTGTATTGGGTATTGAAATTCTATCTCTATTAGAAAATGGTTTTATTGCTGAAGTCGAGTTGGATAACTTATTTTATGTTTTAACGTTTTTTTTTGAATAGCCTTCGTGCTAGTAAGACAAAGGCAGCAAAATTATGTTCATGGTTTTTGATCCACGTCAAATTATATAAATGGCCAATGGAATGCTCATTTTACTTTCTCTTGCCTACATGAATATATAGGAAGGAAAGTATTGTTTTCATGTCGATTTTGAGAAATCGAGTTTTCACCGGATCTACACGTTTTCAGACCCCCTGAACCCAAAAAACATGTTTTTAGCGATTGGTTTGTGTGTGTGCCTGTGTGTGTGTGTGTCTGTGTGTGAACAGAATATCTCAAGAACGGAACATCATACGAACTTGAAACTTAACACTTAAGTTACATACCACTACCGGACCCGACACAAACATTTTTATCAAAATCGGTCAACCAAAAGTAGTAGTTTATTCGTGTAATTTTTCACTTTTTGTGATTTTCTCAAAAACTGGTCCTACGATTTTTTTAAAAATCGCCTGGTTTACTTAATTTTTTATTTTCTACAAGATAGGGATGACATCATTTTTGCTGAAATTCTTGGTGAGGCTGTTTTCACGTTAAAAAATAAGTTTTTTAAGATTACGGCTTTAATATGCATTTTAGGGCAAAAATTTACTTAACAAAAGTTGTAAAGAATTTAAAATTCTATAACTTTTATTTCAAACATTTTTTTGTGTAACGCTTAGTTTAGCAGTAATTAGCAATTTTCTGTTTTTTCTCACGAAAACGTGTGAAAAATCGATTTTTTTAAGATTTCGGGCTTAGAATGCATTTTACGACAAACATGTATATAATAAATTTTATAGGAAATAAAAAGTTATACAACTTTTATTTATAGTATTTTTCTCTACAGAGCCTAGTTTAGTGTGAAAAAGTGGTTTTCCGTATTTTAAAGCTGATATGAGGTTGATTTTCATTTTGCGTCTTTCACTCATGATTAAAATAAGGTTATGTTTTTTGAGGTTTGTTTTTGTTTATTTCTAATGTTTTATTACTAATGTTAGGTTTAGTGTTAATTATTTGCATTGGCAAGAGAAAGTTGTGTGAGTGTTTCACACCAGATTTTTATTATTAATCCAGTAAATGAGAACAACACAACAACTCGCACAAACCAAACCAGAAGCCTAATTTCTTTCCTGATCATCAAAATTACAACAAAAATACAAGTAATGTGATTTTTAACTTGATTATACACTGCCTAGATTGAGATATCAGGATATAATGTTCACAAACATGAAACAAATTTTTACAACTTCTGCGTGCTGAACTACTATTGGTTTCATAATCGTAGACACCCGAGTTTGAACCCTTGCATCTCCAAAACAAGTCGGATTTCAACATACTTTACAAAACAATTTAGCTCATTTTATTCTGCATTGACCTATAATAGTCCTATATATTAATGTTGTTTAAAAATTGCCGTATCGAGGTTGGAATACAAAAAGACCCAGTTTTTTTGATACCGCAACAAATTTGCTGGCGTTCAGAGGCGTGTAACTCGATAAATATTTGACCGAAAAGTTTGAAATTTTAAGACAACATAGAAAATTATATTCTTACAGCGTGTACGAAATTTAAAATTCAAACTTATTTAAATTTTGACTTATTAACAATATTCTGTACCCTTGCTATCTCGATAACCGCTCGATCGTTCAAAAAACCGGGTCTTTTTGTCTTTGAACCTCGATATGGCAATGTTTAAACAACATTAAAAATATAGGTATATTATAAGTCAGTGCAAAATAAAATGAGCTAAATTTTGATGTAAAGTATGTTAAAATCCGATTCATAGTTTTGGAGATGCAAGGGTTCAAAATCGGGTGTCTATGATTATGAAACCGAAAGTAGGCACAAAAATAATTACGAGCACTTTAAATTCCATAAATATAAACTACACGCGTTGTCAGACTGAGCTAATTGAGTTTAAGAAGGGTTTTAAGCCAAAAGTAGTGACTCCCTTTCTTCTCTTGCAATGCGACCAACTAAAAAATATTACGTATTTTGCTTTACCTCGTTTATTTATAATTAAAATATTGTCTTTATTGTAAAAATTAAGACGTGTTACAGCTTTCATAATAACAGATTTGTTAATAACAGGCAAAAGAAAGAAGGTTTAAGTAGACATCGATAATACGAAACATTTGTGTAGACTAGTGTATTGATAAGGGAATTTTATGAACAAAGGTTCACAAAAGCGAAATGAATAAAATCTAGGTCATTTGTGATTGGATGCAATATAGAATTACTGTGCTACAAAATACACTAATTTGATGTAGTTTTAATTAATCTAAAATATATTCAAACAAATAATTAAACCAATTTCATAAAACAGTAACATTCAAAAATAAAAAATCTGGTGTGAAACACTCACACAACTTTCTCTTGCCAATGCAAATAATGGCCAAAATAACCTAACATTAGTAATAAAACATTAGAAATAAACAAAAACTAACCTCAATAAATATAAATTAATTTTAATCATGAGTGAAAGACGCAAAATTAAAATCAACCTCAGTTTGGCTTAAAAATACGAAAAATTGCTCTTTCACGCTTAACTAGGCTCTGTAGAGAAAAATTCATATATAAAAAGTTATAGATCTTTTAATTCCCTATAAATTTTATTATATACACTTTTGTCGTAAAATGCATACTAAGGCCGAAATTTTAAAAAAATCGATTTTCACACGTTTTCTTGAGAAAAAAACAGAAAATCGCTAATTACCGCTAAACTAATCATTATACAAAAAATGTTTTGCAATAAAAGTTGTAGGGTTTTAAATTCTCTACATTTTTTATCGGATAAATTTTTGCGCTAAAATGCATTTTAAGTCGCAACCTTAAAAAAATAATTTTTTTACGAAAAAAGAGCCTCACCAAGAATTTCAGCAATCATGGCGCCTATTCTATCTTGTAGAGCTAAAAAAATTTAGTAAACAAGGCGATTTTTAAAAAAATCGTAGGACCAGTTTTTGAAAAAATTGCAAAAACGTGAAAAATTACACGAATAAACTACTACTTCCGGTTGACCGATTTTGATGAAAATGTTCGAGTCGGGTTCGGTTGTGGTTCCTAACAGAAGTTTTAAGTTTCAAGTTCGTACGATGTCCGTTCTTGAGATATTCAGTTCACACACACACACACACACACACACACACACACACACACACACACACACACACACACACACACACACACACACACACACACACACACACACACACACACACATACACACGCGCGCGCGCGCACACGCACACACACACACACAGAGAGAGGGAGAGAGAGAGAGTGAGAGGGGGGAGTGAGAGAGAGAGAGACACCAATCGCTAAAAAAATGTTTTTTGGGTTCAAGGGGTCTGAAAACGTGTAGATCCGGTGGAAACTTGATTTTGAAAAATCGACATGAAAACAATACTTTCCTTTTTATATATTCATATAGGCTAGAGAAAGTAAAAAGTGAATAGATCTTGCTTTTACATTAAATTATTAATTTTAATCACTTATATACGTACATTGTAATCTGTTCAATTGAGAACAATAAGCAACTCCATGATCCAATGAGGTGAAGATGATGTATGACGTGTAAATGAGGTGTAGTCTTGTACAGACTCAGGTTCACTATTCCTGAGAGAGTATGGTTAATTAAACCCGAACCATAAAAGTGCACCGATAACTACTGTCTTATATTCAAATCCGTATAAAAGTTACTAACTTTACTAAAATTTTAACTACAAAACCTTCATCTCCGAAAAGTCATCTGTTAATCAGCTGACTCCAGCAACGAATTTACCACTAGAAGAACCGGGTAGATCACTTAAAAATAAAATAAAATATATTGAAATGGGTAATATAAAAATATAATAATGGGTAATCAGAAAAATCTACATGCGCTATATTTAAAACATAAAGTTTGATCGAACGAATTTTAAATGGTGAATCTGTTTACCCTTAAGTACAGAGTTCTATCAAACGTATTGTGACAATATCGAAGAAGCCATGGTTCGCGAAGTTTCTGGTAAAATGGTAAAATGTTCATGAAATGGTAAAGTGTAGATAATAGATTGAAAAAGTAACAATAGGACAATAGTAACAATAAAAGTTTACCTATTTATAAAAGGTTATTGTTGTACAACTATCTATGAAAAGTTTGGCCTGTAACAACTTTTATTCTATTTACAAAAGATCTATTGTTGACTTGTTTACAATAGATTTTTCTAGCACTCATTGATAAAGGGTTATTTTTTGTACTTTATTATTTGAATGGAGTTTCTCTGCTTTGCTAGAATTATCTTTTTGAATGAGTATATAAAGAGACCCCCGAGCGCGGTCAGAGTTAGTATTCGTTTGATCTTTGACAAGTTGCTATCGGGCGTTGTGCAGGTCGCGTTCCGAGCGTTGTGTTGGTCAACGATTGTAATGCTGCCTTCGTTTGTGTGTGTATTGTGAAAAGTTATTGTGTATCTGTATTAAATTCAGTTTTTGTGTTTTCAGTTTCATTTTGTATGTGTATCCTATAAAATTGATTGTAAGTAGTGCTAAGTAAATTATTAAGTTACCTATGTATTGTTTATTATTTATTTTAAGTAAATTATTAAGTTATTTATTGTATTACTTAAAAATAATTAGTTTGTTGTTTATTTTGTAAATCTTTTAGTGTAATAAATATTTGTAATTGTAAACTTTAGTGTATTAATTATTTAATAACCTAGATCCCGAAACGGACCTTAGCGGTAAGTGTCACAGTATATAACCCTACAGCCGGCAATAACATTTTCCTAGACCGGCAGAGAACTTTTAGTCACCGAATCGTAAAGAAATCATCAAAACTTTGGTATAAATCACAAATCTTGTCACATGACATCAAAATAACAAAAACTTAGGAAAGTAGAATAAATATATTACTGAAATTTCAATCTAACAGTAAGGGATGCTGAAACTATTTGAAAATAATTTTTAGACAAATATTTTTAAAAATTTTAGATAATACTACTGTACTTTCTTATGCTCTACTTTCAAAATTATTTATATACGAAACGTTACTTTTAATGTTTATTTCAAATAAAACAAAAAATGAACCTATGTTCAAAACTGAAGAAAATATATACAAAATCATATCATGTAAACCAAGAAATAACCAAATTCAGCTCTAGGACAGCGTGGTTTCAACAGAGAAACACAAGCAGAATATGCAACTAAAACTATTGTAATATCCGTAAAAATTTACTTTATACATTACTCAACTATTGTACAAAACAGCAACGCTGTCTGTAGATGAAATTAAAACTAAAACGACAACATTGCAATACTATGAAGCAAATCCGATTTTGCGACGCGACCGGTTCAAGAAGCGGTAACATCGTCTCAAAATCGACGATTGCCGGCTCTAGGGTTAAATAACTTTTACACTATTGTTAAAACGACGCTTTCAAGATTATCCAAAATTTGAAAATAAAATTGTGTGAAAGCCGTAACGAGATTTTGCGAACAAAATAATTGAATCGATATCGACGGTTCTGGTGGTCCATCGCGTCGGTGACGTTGCAACGTTCGAGTTCTCACGATGCTATTGTTACAGCAATACGTAGGAGGTTCTGAAAAGTAAATTAGACGTTTATAAAGGAACGTACTCAAAAATGAATTGGAGTTTTATTTTGTGTAACCATGAAATATTTAGGATTTAACATTGATTGACATAAAGAATTTTGACAACAGTTTGTGATAAATTATACAGTATAAATCCATCAACTTTATCATAGCAAACATTTTTTCTACACACAGTGATGTTATGTCTGCGCCAATGTTTACTTTCTATGAAACCAACTTAAGTGTTGTTTTAATGTGAATTTTTCAAAATCGAATTTTCACCAGAAATACACGTTTTCAGACCTCGTAAACTCCAAAAATATTTATGTTTAGCAATTGTTCTATGTGTGTGTGCGTACGTGCGTGTGTGCACGAGCGCGCGCGTGTGTGTGCGAGAACAAAAAAATCTTAAATATGGGTTTTAGTACAAATTTTATATCTTGAAATTATATTATATACCTCAAGCGGATCCGACACAAACATTTTCATCAAAATCTGTTAACCGAAAATAGTTTATTAGTGAAATTTGCGATTTATCAAAAACTGTTCCTACGATTTTTTTTAAATCTCCGTATTTATTATACTATTGTTTATTCTGTATCAGATAGGGTAAGCTGATATTTAATTAGAAATAATTACGTATCAATATTAAACGATAGTCAAAAGATGTGTCGGCTGAAAATGTTGGGGCTCCTGTGCTCTCTTGTTAAGAAATAGGTTTTTTTAATAAACCTACAACTTTTGATTCAAATTATTTCGACAACGTTTAGTTCAATGTAAATTAATGATTTCTGTGTTTATCTGATCAAAATCAGTAAATAATGTAACTTTTTAAGAACGCGGCATAAGTATGCATTTAACGAAAAAAGTGTACATAATGAAGGTCACAGGAAATTAGAAAACCTACATTTTTTATTTAAAACTTTTTTACATAGCCTAGTATAGCGTCAATTAGAGATTTTCCATATTTTATAAGTTCTACAAAGTTGATTTTCATTTTGGGTCATCCACTCATGATTGAAATTAGGTTATTTTAAATTTTTTATTGTTCACTAAAATGAATAAACATAGGTTATATTGTTCATTATTTACATTGGAAAGAGAACGTTGTGCGAGTGTTTCACATCAGACTTTTTTGTATTGAGCCATTTTTTAACCACGTGAAATGACTATAGACACTTCTGAAATTTCTTTTTGCACTAAGACACACATTCTCAGCATTCGTTCACTAAAGTTTTTTTTCATTCTTCCGAACCCGCGAGGTTCTGTTTTTGCTCTTCATGGCCCTTGAAGTCAGTAATGATTTATCTAAATTTGGTTCGATTCATTATGTTTTGTCCGTTTATTCCGGTTTTCTCTGTATCATTTCTAATGTCTTTAATCTTATCTAACACCTTACGTCTATTGCTCAGTGTCTTAAAAATGTTTGTTGTCAACGTCAGTTAAACATATTACGCTGAACATAATTTCTGCCAACTTTATATTTATTTGCAATAAATTAATTTTTAAATGGATTGATAAACGGATAGAAATAATGGTTTGAAGAAACTATAGAAAACAATGGTTACAATAATAATCCAATAGTATTGTGAGCTCGTTTACCGATCCTATAATCAGTTTTTTTATTATAGATAATTTTTTTTGATTTGCACATTTTCGTGTAAAATAATATAGTAGTAACTAACATATATTTATTACTCATACATTAATACACAACCGTAAAAGAAAAAAAATACAAAAACAATAAATTGATCTACCTTTGAACATGGGAAACCATAGTTAAGTAGATTAATTTTCCGACCACGCGGTTAATACAAATAATTTTAAATATTTATGTTGTAATTAAAGAAATTAACTTTGCATTTTAACGATTTTTTGAAACTAATAAGAACAAAAATATATAAATAGAAAAGAAGAACGGGTAGCTATATCGTTATTGTTTCCATAAGAACGAAATTTTACTGATTTAATTTTTTTTTTTTGTATTTAGTTATAATTATTTTTTTAACTTTTAGTTTATTTTAAGTCTAATCTACTTTTAGATCATTACCGTATTACATTGGGTTATAGAACCGTTCGGTTGAATATCGTGGGTATAATACTTCTGGGCTCTGGCAGAGAATTGAACCCGGGACCTCCACTTTGCAGCATAGCATGCTAACTACTGGGCCATGAAGGCGGCCGTAATAATTATTTTTTATTTAAATTTAAGGTAACACCTAGTCTTTGACTAATATACCATTTTTTTCAGAATAATTTACTCTACAAAAACAGTCAATTTCTTTCAAAAATCAAATTATTTTTTAAGGTAGTGAACTTCCACTAAAGTTAAACAAATCTCGGGCAATTAATTGGGAGAAATGATGGAAGATTTTAGTGAATAAGATAGTACAGTATTGTAAGTGGAGAAGTTTGAGGTTTTGGCATGTCTGCAGCACCGCCCGGGCTACTTCTGTAGACTATTTTTAGGATTGTCTCGTCCCCCCTCTTTCTCCCTCTTTCGTGGCTGTGCTAATTTTGGCCGGTTCGTACAACCTATTGCTCTCTTTCTTGTAATCATGATCATCATTACCATCAGCCCACTGGCCCATATCGTGTACAAACCTCTTCCAGACTACACACATTTAACAACTGTAATTATTCCAACCAAAAACAAATAAATAATCAATTCGGCAAACCGCCCTAATGCTCCCGCTAATTACTATGAAGTAAGACTGCATTTATTAGATAACTGTATAAAATGTAAATAAAGATTTATTATTATTTTTATTATTATTATTATTATTATTATTATTATTATTATTATTATTATTATTATTATTATAATTAAATAGGATATGCCGGGATGATATTATTGATGTATTATGTGAAAACTATTGGACTTCAAAGCAAATGCGTTCAGGGCATAATAGTGATTTTTGTTTCTTGTACATGGAATGTACATTGAATGTGTTGTTTCTTGTGTCAGCTGATGATATTAATTTTGTGTACTTTGGTGACTTTTGGTGAAAAATTTGAAATTATCGTGATTCATGTTTGGTTGGATTCAGTTGCTTGAACAATGATATAGATTTGATAAATATCATACTAATATTACAAACGAATAGAAAAAGGTATTATTTAACATTAATTGATTACATTAATGTTTTTACTTTCTCTTGCCAATATGAATTAATAGGAAGGAAGTATTGTTTTTATGTCTATTTTTCGAAATCGAGTTTTCACCGGATCTACACGTTTTCAGACCCCCTGAACCCAAAAAACATGTTTTTAGCGATTGGTCTGTGTGTGTGTGTGTGTGTGTGCGCACGCGCGCGTACGTGTGCGTGTGTGAGTGTGTGTGTGTGTGTGTGTGCGTGTGTGAACAGAATATCTTAAGAACGGAACATCATACGAACTTGAAAGTTGAAACTTAAGTTACATACTACTACCGTACCCGACACGAACATTTTCATCAGAATCGGTCAACCGGAAGTAGTAGTTTATTCGTGTAATTTTTCACTTTTTTGCGATTTTCTCAAAAACTGATCCTACGATTTTTTTAAAATCGCCTGGTTTTCAAATTTTTTATGTTCTACAAGATAGGATAGGCGCCATGTTTGCTGATATTCCTGGTGAGGCTGTTTTCACGTAAAAAAATTGGTTTTTTTTCTTGTTTCACTAAACACGTTGACAGGATTTTTGCTAAGGCTAGGAGGAACTGAGAAATTTTTCTTTGCGTAACCAAAGAGACTGTTCAGTTTTAAGACTTTACGAACCATTGTAAGACTTTTACTATAGTATTGCTCACAATTATTTATAGTTATAAACGAGAGGTTACATTTAAGAAAGGTTGAGGCCATTAGTAAATGGAGGAAAATAAATTACTGTCTGCGTTCCGTCTGTGTTGGAGAATGGTGTGAAAAAGGATGGGAAACATTAGGCATCATAGAAATACGGGACATTTTTCCTATATAATGTAGTGCCAATTTTAGACCATGTGAGGTACTTTAGACGTTTCTGGAAGCTCTTTTTACAGCCTACATTTTCAGCAATCATTCAGTGCTTTTCTCCTTTCTTCTCCACCCGATGTTCTGTGTTTACTCTTCGTGGAAGCCTTTATAGTCCGTAATAAGTTTACATAAAATGATTCGGTTCATTAAGTTTTCTCGATTTATTATGTTTTTTTCTTAATATCCTTTCTGACTTCTTTAAACCATTTATTCGATACCTTGAGTCTATTGTTTAGTGTTTTAAATTTTTTTTGTCAACCGGTTGTCATCAATTTTAAAAACCATTGTAGTCTATTAGAGTATTATTATAGGTTATGTATAGTCATTTTCGTATAATAATATTACAGTCTTCGTTTTCTAATCGTTTCCATTAATAGTTCATTTTTCTTGTGTAGTTCCTCTCGATCTCGTAACCTATATTTGTCCGTCTACTATCTTCAGGTCCATTATGTATCTTACGGAGGATCTTTTTCTCAATCCTTTCCCGGTCATTGTAAGGCACTCTCTCGCGTAGAGATACACAGGCTATATCACAGTATTATAATGTCTAATCTTAGCTTGTCTTGGCAGTGTTTTCTTCTTATACAAGTGGTGAGTTCCTCGAAGTGCTCCGGCCATCTTTCCTCTTCTGTTATTATTCGCTCCCTTTTCGCTGATCTTTGGTTGTTATCTCTCCGAGGTGCTTGAAGCTAACAACTTTCCAACCTTACAGTTTTGTGCCTTCAGGTGACGCGGGGCTGAGAGACGCAGGACATTATAAAAACGAAGAACAATATTTATGATGATATATTTCTATACAAAGCACTAAATAAACATGAAGACGATGATATTGGAATTGAGGTTCCTCACACGAACATAAGAAAACGTGATATTTTTGTGCACGCCAGGAGAATTGAGGATTTGATTCTGCTAGAAATATAGGTCAATGTAACAAGATAAGCTGGGATAATAATATTGAAATTTTCTGGCGTGAAACTATTGATTTTCAGGAAGTCAACAGCGTTCTTTCCTTGGTAATAGTGTTATTGTTTCGTTTCATGGTGGAATGTATTATTTTATTTGTGTTAACTGAAATAATTGTTTGGTACATTGTAGAATCAGTAGAGATCAGTGAATCGTCAAAATTAAGGTGATTTATATTAAATGCATAAGTTCACTCGTTTGTACTTTGACGTAGATTTAATATTTATTATAGTGATATATAAGATAGCTAGGTCGTAAGATTGTGAAGTAGGCATAATGGTTTTTCTGTTCGATCAGACCTATGGGTTTAGTTTTTCTTACCAATAGGTCAAATGCAGTACATTAAGGTTTTAATTTACCGTCCTATTGCGTTTGCTTCGATATCTAGCTTAGGTCACCCGGTTTTTTGCTTAGAGTAGGTATTTCTTCGTGGCTGATAGGGTTGGGAAAAGAAGATGAGGAGGTTATTCCTTCCCCAAAAACATTATTACTGCAGTTGAACTTCCAACTTCTTAAGGGGAGACAGTACCTTGTATCCCGCCAGTGTTAAACTTGCTCTTTTTGGTACATTTGTCATAGGATTGGTAAAATATAGGGAAATGAAACTTTACACTCTTAATCGTTGTCGATTTTCTCCAGCTACTTACATTTTTTAAAATTTAATCAGTTGGAGCAGAAAATTAAAAACAAAATACTGAATAACGTAAATTTTTTACAAATTTTTTTCTACGATTTTTGTATATCGCTAATTTTTGGAGCATCTGAGGAAATCATAAGAATTCGGGTATGTGTGCATGTACAAGATGAATAGCTGGTAAAAATTCCAGCCTGGTAGGTTTAATGGTTTTCGAGAAAATGTACCTAAATTTTAAAATCTAAATTTAAGACAACAGGCAAAAAAAGCCCAAGTCAAAAACAAGGTTTACACAAGCAAGTAAATTTTCCATCAACAGTTGGTTAGAAAGCTGAACCAAAAGCTGAGAATATTTTAAAAAATAACGCAGATATTTAAAAAACTAAAATTCCCTTTGCTCTAAAACGCTAAGTATAAAATTATTAAGAATATTCTTTCTTGGTGGCATAAGTTTTATGGGTAAATCTGCCAAAAACTTAATTTTTTTCATTCAAATAATTTTTTGACGTAATTTAATGGTTTTCTGGTTGATCTAGGTCTGAAATTTAGAAACATATATAATACCGAAAATCGTAATTTTCAGTAAAATCATCATACCGTCTCGCCTTAAACGTCAATAACTCAAATTTTCTATAGTTTGAATCAAATTTGGTTTTGCTAGAGTTTACTCATTAATTTAAATAAAAATTAAAGTATATAAATCGAATTTTCGCCTGAAATTTTAAAAAAATTCAGAATTTTTGATGTTTTTGTTTGTCTCTTGTTTTTAACTTTTTGTATTTAGTGTAAAATCTTGGTTTATTTAATTTTTGTTGTGTTTCATGCCTAGGCATAGATAGTCGCAAAAGCTTAAAGATCGGTGAAAAATAAAAAATCGTAAAGGCAGTAAAGAAAGGTTTAGAAAGGAAGAAGTACATTGCTACGGCATACCTCTAAACACATTAAACACGATTTAATAAAATGGATGAATCAGTAGAACAGTATGTCACGAAGGTATGAAACGATTTAAACCTACACTGCCTGGAATAAAGGAACACATATTAAATTGGCTGCAAGAAGTACGTGGAAAAATCTTCCCATATCAGGTGTAATGCTACGAGAAAAATCAGATCAATTAGCAATACGACATGGTCACACCAAATTTGAAGCGAGCAGTAGATGACTCGACAAATTTAAAAATCCTCAAGGAACCGTTCAGAAGGTTTTTTGTGGTTTCTTATTTTATTATTTTCTAACGAAAACTCTGAAAATTACACACAATCAATTTTACCTACCCTAATTAAATGTTACAGCGCAGAAGGTGTGTTAAATGGTAATGAAACAGAATTACTTTTTAAATGTTTACCCGATAGAACATTAGCTTTCAAAGTAATAAAAATTGTTAAGGTATACTCTTTTTCTAAAGCGTATAAAGCAAAATTATTATTATAATGGTTATTCTAAAGCAAAATATCTAAAATTTACTCTCTTTTATTATCTACACATAGAGTGTATTTCCAGTATTTTACTTTCTCTTGGCTGTATGAATATAGGAAGGAAAGTATTGTTTTCATGTCGATTTTTCGAAATCGAGTTTTCATTAGATCTACACGTTTACAGACCCCCTGAATCCAAAAAACATGTTTTCAGCGATTGGTCTGTCTGTGTATTTGTATACAGAATATCTCAAGAACGGAACATCATACGAACTTGAAACTTGAAACTTAAGTTACATACTACTACCGGACCCGACATGAACATTTTCATCAAAATCGGACAACCAGAAGTAGTAGTTTATTCGTGTCATTTTTCACTCTTTTTGCGATTTTCGTAAAAACTGGTCCTACGATTTTTTTTAAAAAATCACCTGGTTTACTAAATTTCGTATGCTTTACAAGATAGGGAAGACGCCATGTTTGTTGTAATAAAATTCTTGGTGAGGCTGTTAAAAAAATGATTCTTTTAAGATTACGCCTTTATTATGCATTTTAGCGCAACAATTTATGTAATAAGAATGTAGAGAATTTAAAATCCTACAACTTTTATTACAAACATTTTTTTGTATAACGCTTAGTTTAGGGGTAATTAACGATTTTCTGTTTTTTTCTCACGAAAACGTGTGAAAAATCGATTTTTTTAAATATTTCGGCCTTAGTATGCATTTTACGACAAAAGTGCATGTAATCAAATTTATAGGATATTAAAATATCTACAAATTTTACTTATAACATTTTTCTCTACAGAGCCTAATTTAGCGTGAAAGATTGATTTTCTGTATTTTTAAGCCAAATTGAGGTCGATTTTCATTTTGCGTCTTTCACTCATGATTAAAATTAGGTTATGTTTATTGAGGTTAGTTTTTGTTTATTTTTATTGTTTTATTACTAATGTTAGGTTTATTGTTAATTATTTGCATTGGCAAGAGAAAGTTGTGCGAGTGTTCACACCAGATTTTTTATTATCTACACATTAAGTGTATTTCTAGTTTTTTCATTCTGTATTTCGAATTTTCTTTGACTCGAATTAGTATTGTATTCCATTAGTAGTTTGAGTTATGGAGGTTTAAACTTGTATTACCTATAATGAAAAAGTTTCATAGTTAAGACAAAGCAACCCACCGAGTTCTAGCAGTAAAGTAGTCACCTCAATTCAGAAGTTTAATCCCTCATTTTTCGATATTGGTGAGGTTCCTCGTTTGAAACCTTAGTATAAGTACTTTTACACGAATCTGAATAATAAACAGTGATTGAAGTTGAGGTTTAATTAACTGAGTCTGTACGAGATGACACCTTATTTACACATCACACATATTATCCTGAACTAATTGATTCATGGGTGTCACTTATTGTTTATAATTGAACTGATTACGACGTACACACATAACAAATTAAAATAAAAACAAACAAAATTAATAGTTATTTTTTCATTATCAACTAGGATAATATTTGTGAAGGATTTTCAAGGAAGAAACTTAGTAACTTTTCAGCAATATTTGGGTGCTCATTTGGGGGGTTTAAAAACCCATTGAATGTTTACAAACTTTAAATTTAAAAAAAATTGCTGATAACTGCTTATTATGTTGCAATAAAATTCCAAATGTGGTATGCTTTATAAATGTGGGATAATTCTTCACCGCATAATATGGAGAAAGTTTTTAAGATTTAAGAAAAGTAATTAAAAGTGTACTGTGGGATCAGATCGTCTTATCTTTTCCAGACCATTACTAAGGACGTTTAGTTGGTTATAATTCGTCCCGTACATTAAGGGTCTACCTTTTAATAAAAATGCTAACACTTAATAATCATAATTATTTTCTTTATAATTTTTTCACAGTAGTTTACACAAATTAAATTTATTTCTAAGTTTATTATAACACTAACGATAGGGGTTGAAATAAAAATACTATTAGGTTTCCGTAGAAAAATCATAACTTTGTAGCCTTTAAATTTGGTGTCAAACTAACGATTAAATTAACCACTGTTGTGTGTCAGAATCGTTTTCAAATATTCCCTCAAGAAAAACTTTCTTTTAATGTATTTGAAATAAAATAGTTACATTTTGTGAATACTAATCATTTACATTAAAATTTTAAAAAAAAACAGGTGAGTGACATTTTATATAGAAAGCTTGTGGCACATCATAGTACATTAAATTACAAACACTTTAGTAAAAATATTATGACTCTAGCTATCATACAACTGAATTTATGATATTTATTCGCTTCCAAGATATAAAAAAAATTAGCGCTCGAAAATAATACTTGTCGTTTTTTTACGTTTAAGCATAAACGTAAAAAAAAGAGAAGTATTATTTTCGAGCGCTAATTTTTGTGTTTTAGGCCTATGTCAGAAATCTTTAAAACTAAAAATAACAGGTCTGGGACTTGATTTGTTCAATGTTTCAGGTTAAAAACAAAACTGCCACCAAGTTTGTCTCGTAATTAAAGCCAAAAAAATTTCGAATGGCCTCATAACATCGGTGTTACTGAATTTTGTGCAAAATCTTTCACTACTGTAACGATGCGTT
The DNA here is from genome assembly GCA_035578175.1 of Catonia carolina. Classification (NCBI taxonomy): domain Eukaryota; kingdom Metazoa; phylum Arthropoda; class Insecta; order Hemiptera; family Achilidae; genus Catonia; species Catonia carolina. The sequence continues at coordinate 52,656,929 of JAQMRL010000007.1, forward strand.
TACCTGTGTTTATATGAGAATCTTTAACATAATCGGATCCGACCAATTGCCGCTGAATTTTCAATCACATCATCACACATTATGATTACATCATTACATCATTGTTGTTGGTTACATAACAACTCAGTCAAGGTAAATGTTCATGTAAGTCGAGTATAAACTTCCGTCAAAAATAACAGGTGTACTATTAACATAGTTAAGAAATTTCACAAAATAGAAATCATATTATAACCACGGAAAATGTGTTAAAATTGGTATTAATGTACCAGAATTCCGAATCGCTCTTCCGGTCACAAAACTTATACTTTATAACAGTGTGGACGCACACAATACAGCCTACAATTGGTGCAAGCTTAGAAGCATCCAAATACTTCAGAAAAATTGCGGCATGATTTTTCTCTGAAGATGGTTTTGCAGAGGGTGAAACGCGTAAGAAGGGGTAGTTTTACAAAGTTGTTGGAGAGAGAACTGTAAATGTGTAGGCTATTGATTAATACCAACCAGGCCAAGCTACATTAGCTTTGAATGAACTGAGTTATTTGAACAAAAGCCTATTAATATGGGCCGGCCCATGGGGTAGTAGTCAGCGCAACTGGCTTCTATGTCAGGAGTCCCTGGTTCAGTTATTCAGGTGTGAGTAACGGAGTATATAGTGGTGTTAATCCTTGCAAAACACCGACTGAGAAGTGATCGTCTCATCTGTTGCGTCCCACCCGCAAAATGGGCGGCGCACAGAAGCCGAGCCGTATGAGGAAGAGACGTTATTTTTTCTCTGGAAATTTTTGTGGCGGAAGGACGGTAATGCTATGTAAATCTCTAGGAGCTCGCTCTTGGGAGCGTGAATGGGCGATTGTTCAGATATGGGTCTGCCCATTGAGAAACTACATCTGAGACAAAAGGATATCGCAATACACCATGGCACCGTGTTCATGCCTTAAGGCGGGTCCAGTGTCCATGCCCGGCGACAGATAAGTTTTTGGTTGAGTTAGAATCCCACACTTTCAGCTTTGTGGGCGCCATAATGATTTTCCTTCCTCCGAAGTAAAAAATGGTGTGACGGGGTCGATTCCCGCTCAGCTCTGGTAATGTTTTTACCTGGATATCATCCTATATCATTACCTTCCTACAAATCAAGGATTATGTGGGCATCATCACAAAAAAAATATATAAAGTATATATTTTTTATATTAATATTAATAAAAGTAATATATATATTATATATTAGAAGCAGGGACAAAAGTTATTAAATGGCTGACTTTGTTTTATTTGTTCTTAACGTCCAACTGTTTTCTATTGGCAGAAGAAAGAAACATTTTGTAGTAGTATACATAAATTCCTCAGTAGATAATGTTTTCCTTCAAAACAAATAAATTTCTAAATAAACTCCAAGGTAAATTGTGTATTATTGAGTAAAAATTGTACAATTACACGCTTATATGTAGAAGAAATTAGGTAGGTAGGTTTTAGGTCCGATTGTTATGAACAATAAGGTTAGTAGAAACGTGGATGGCTGATAGATGAAAATTGGTATTAAAAACATTATAGATCTGTCTAGAAATAGAACCCAAACCCTTGGTATAGAAGCCAATTGCGCTGACCACTATAACAAAAGTAGTAAGTAAGAAATCCAATTTTCTTTAAATTTGTTAAGTTATTGAACTTGTAATTTATTTTTCCTTAGTGTGTATTTGCAATCTGTTCAATTAAGAACAATAAGCAACCCCACGACTCAATGATATGAGAATGATATGTATGCGTTGTAGTCTTGTACGGACTCAGGTCGACGATTCCTGAGAGGGTATAGTTAATTGAACAATCAAAGTACACCGGTAACCATTGTTTATTTATACCCGTATAAAAGCAATTACCTGAACTAGGATCTGAACCACGGAGCCTTCGTCCCCGGAGTGGCGACAACCTTACCGCCAGATCAACCCGGTGGGTATCTTATAATTTATTTTTATTACTTACCCAGGTCTCAGTTATTTATAATTGTTTCTTTGTGATTGTTTTATCGACAAAGTATTATGGTGTTTTATTCTGGAATCTGAAATATTTGAATTGTTACTTGTTCCTAAGAAGTAAAGACGGGATTACTACTATCAATCAATACCATATTGCTCTTATAACTTTATAGCTTTCCGAAGAGTTGTAAAAATTGACATGAGTGATTCGTATTCAAAGAAAAACTAAACGATTCAAAGTTTGACCATTTGCTAGTAAGGGTTTTAAAGATATAAAACTTCCACGTGTCAATAAATAATATTTCTATACCTTCCAAAATGGGTGAAATTCTAAAAACCGATAGCCTACACACATAGTTAAACTGGTAACTAGAAGATACAAAGCGTGAATTGAAACCTGAAAACGAAATACAGTGGCCTCTTAACCGACTTGTATGGAACCAAAACCACAAGTCTTTGTACGCGCGCGCGTACACGCACATACCATTTGCTAAAAACGTGGTTGTTGGGTTAAGATACCCTGTAAACGTGTATTTCCAGTGAAAACTAGATTTCAAAAAATCGACAAGAAAACAATACTTTCCTTCCCTATGTATTTAAATAGGGCAAGAGAAAGTAAAAACTACGCAGTACGGTATATAAATAAATAAAATAAAAGTTACTACTGCCTATAAATAAATAACGTACCTTAATTTTGATTTTTTCATATCGACACTAAATGAAATGAAATTTTGTAGAATATTACATATGTATAATATAAAAACAAAACTAGATGCAGTCTTCAAAACAAACTTATTATATTGTTGATGAAGAGTATTAGCCTAACTCAATTTTTATGCCGAAAATTGAACTGTAATAAATGAGATCATAATTTATATTTTTCTCATAACAGGCAAGTAAAGTGTTAAATTCTTTGCACTCGATCTGTTAATTCCATAGCTACAAAAAAATAGTTGTGTTTCTTTTCACATGACCAGCCAATTGAATGACTGAAGCATTTTAATAACAGAAGAAGTACAGGTGTAAAAGACACTAGTCACAGTTATCTTTTCTGAGAGTAATGCATTTCATTACACAGCCAGACCCAGTGGTGAATGAGGTGAAGGTGCCATTTGCAGAGTGCAAAGTAGATGCTTTTCGGAGGGCCGGGCATGCTGATAAGCATACTATTCCACACAGTGAGGAAGGCACTGCAAACCACTTAACTTTTCGTTTTACTTAGTTAAGGCTCTAGACGTTCAAACCAGCCTTTTGGCCGATGACCTAAAGAACAACAATAATTTATATTGCTTAGCTTTAAGTTTAAAAAAATCATAAATTTTAAGATGGTTTTTAGGAATGGGTTTTCACTCCAAAGATTAATCGGACGAACCAATTATTTTTTTTTGTAGGTACGACTGGAGTTCCGAAGGTAGTAAAAAAATTTAAATAAGCTACTGTTAGATTAAAAATATTCGTTGAAATAAAATGTTGAGAAAATTTAAGTAAACTAAAGCGACTATTAAGCTGACCAATCGTTTTTTTTTGTTTTACGTCTGACTGTTTTATAATTTCTGCTAACGTAGACGGAAGCAAACCAATCGTTTAAAAAATATTGTATTCCAAAAAACAATTTTCACAATTAAAAAAATGTTTAGTTTCAACTACTAACCGTTACTTCGTTGTGCTTCTATAAATAGAATGAGAAAGAAAATATTGCGCTAAGGTAAAACTTTGCATACGTGGGTTCCAACATAACTACAAGTTTCATAACTTCTTGAAGCCAAAAATGCGGGTTTTAGAAAGAAAGTTTATTGTTAGTTCTTAAGGAAACTAGACCAATTGTACTGAAATTTGAAAACGACCCTCAAAAAATTTCAAAGAGAATTTTCAAGTTAGTTATGTTGCGACAAAAAAATTAAGAATAATTTACTTCGCTACAAAAATACAAAACTTTTATTACCTTAAAAACAGTTCCAGCGGTTTTGATTTTCCGTTTAGAACAACTTACAACGAATCAAGCAGGCCTATTTCATTTTGAACACAAATCTAAAGTTATATAAACAATAATTTTCTTAAATGTAATTTTTTTTTTCGTATAGGGCCAATTATAGACCAGATGAGGTGACTTTACATGGTTCTGAAAGCTCTTTCTGCTGCTCACATTTTCAGCAAAAGCTTAGCTTAAGCTTTTTTCCGTTCTTCTGTCCACCTGGTGTTCTGTGTTTGCTCTTCATGGAATTCCATAAAGTCCGTAATCATTTTTCTGAATACGGTTCGGGTCATTAAGTTTTCTCGATTTATTCCGGATTTCTTATTATCCTTTCTGACTTCTTTAAACCGTTTATCCAAAACCTTAAGTCTATTGCTCAGTGTTAAAAAATTTGTTTTGTCAACTAGCGTCCGTAAAATTTAAGTCTTCTTCTTCTAATAGTTTCTATTACATAATTGTTCGTTTTCCTTGTACAGTTCTTCTTGACCTAGTAACCTATATTGTCCGTCTACTATCTTCGGACCCATTATCTTGCGGAGGATCTTTCTCGCAAATTTCTCTGCTTCTCTTAGACAAGCCATCCCGTTCATTAAGGCACTCACTCAAGTACACAGGTTTTATCACAGTATTATAACGTGTAATGTTGGTTTGTCTTGAGAGTGCTTTCTTACTATACTAGTGGAGAGTTCCTCGAAGTGCACCGGCCATCTTTCCTCGTCTGTTATTCGCTTTCTTTTCGCTGGTCTGTGGTAGTATTGTCTCCGTCTTATTATAATAAAATTACATTACAACCAAAGACCATATCTTTGGTTGTAATGTAATTTTATTATATACAATTTAAAATTAATTAGCTTTAATTAAGATTATTTGATAATACCAAAATAATTTAAATAATGTGTTCATTAAAATGATGAATCGATTAATATACTTAATTAAATTTGTAAATAAATATTCTGTTCGTAATTATAAAATTTTTTATATTTGGTTTCTTAATGTGAATATTTTTGACCTGCAGATATCTACTTCCATACCTACTGGGTCGTTGTGAAATAAAATATTTGTCAGCTTATTTATTTATGTAATAGTATAAGAATGAAAGTAGGTTTCCTTTTTTAAAATTACAGCCGGACAGCACGATTACATGATATAATAAAAAAACTTTACTCCAAATTTTGATATTTTGGTTTTTTCATATCTTGGGTCATCGGATTGCTTATTGTTCTGAATTGAACAAATTATAACGTACACACATTAGGGATAAAAGAATAACAATATAGATTATAAAGAATTTTTTATTGTATACAAATAAGAGTTTTCAATAAGGTGCACAATAACTAAATGACACTCTATCAGCAGATTATTTTTTACTTTCTCTTGCCTATATGAATATATAGGAAGGAAAGTATTGTTTTCATGTCGATTTTTCGAAATCGAGTTTTCACCGGATCTATACGTTTTCAGACCCCCTGAACCCAAAAAACATGTTTTTAGCGATTGGTCTGTGTGTGTGTGTGTGTGTGTGTGTGTGTGTCTGTGTGTGTGTGTGTGTGTGTGTGTGTGTGTGTGTCTGTGTGTGAACAGAATATCTCAAGAATGGAACATCGTACGAACTTGAAACTTGAAACTTAAGTTACATACCACTACCGGACGCGACACGAACATTTTCATCAAAATCGGTCAACCGGAAGTAGTAGTTTATTCGTATAATTTTTTCAGTTTTTTGCGATTTTCTCAAAAACTGGTCCTACGATTTTTTTTAAAATCGCCTATTTTACTCAATTTTTTATTCTCTACAAGATAGGGTAGGCGCCATGTTTGCTGAAATTCTCGGTGAGGCTGTTTTTACGTAAAAACGTTGTTTTTTTAAGATTACGGCTTTAATATAAATTTTAGCGCAAAGACTTATATAATAAAAGTTGTAGAGAATTTAAAAACCTACAACTTCTGTTTCAAACATTTTTTTGTATAACGCTTAGTTTAGCGGTAATTTGCGATTTTCTGTTTTTTTTCTCACGAAAACGTGAGAAAAATCGATTTTTTTAACATTTCGGTCTTAGTATGCATTTTACGACAAAAGTGTATATAATTAAATTTATAGAAAACTAAAAGATCTACAACTTTTGTTTAGAGCATTTTTCTCTACAGAGCCTAGTTTAGCGTGAAAGCGTGATTTTCCGTATTTTTAAGCCAAACTGAGTTCGATTGTCATTTTGCGTCATTCACTCATGATTAAAATAAGGTTATGTTTTTGAGGTTAGTTTTTGTTCATTTCTAATGTTTTAATACTAATGTTACGTTTATTGTTAATTATTTGCATTGGCAAGAGAAAGTTGTGTGAGTGTTTCACACCAGATTTTTTTGGTTTAACGTCCGACTGCTCTGCAATTACTGCTAATGCAGACGGTGAGGGATGAAAATGATTTTTGTAACGTACGAAAATATGCCGTGCCTGAGTGGGATTCGAACCCAAGATGATGAACGCATGATAAGAAGCGAGCACGTTACCTACTACGCCAATACGGCCAACATTGCGTAGTTGATTGCATAGCTGATTCTTAACAACTGGTATGATCAGGGAAGTAATGGACTCTGATCGTACACACACACGCACGCGCGCGCGCGCGCGCGTATACAAACGTTTTTCTTTTGTAAGTGATATTTATTATTTTAGTAAAATAGAGTTAAACCTTTTCATGCTACCAAAGGGTTATTGCAATAAAAATTATTGTTTTGAAAAGTGGACTCTGATCGTTTTTCCTCATGGCTCATCAATTGTTCATATTTTTCACAGCCCACTATTATGACATTACGGGGGTATGGAAGTGAAATAATTGAATTTTTTTGCAATTAATTTTATTTCCAAGTCTTATTGCTTCATAATTTATTGAGTTAAAAATTAATTTCTTTTAAAGTGAGATAACTAAAAGTTAAAAAAGTATTTTTAGTTTCTTAAATGATTTTTGCATTGACGCCTAATATCTGGTACATTTTGTAGACAAGGGATCATATGATCCCTTAGAATACGTAAGAAAATTATTGGAAAAACAATTAAAGTTTTTTTTTTTGTTTGGTTGTTTGTACGAGGTGATCTCAGAAATTACCCAACCAGTGAAAGGTGGCAGATAAAAATAAAAGATAGAAAAATGATCTGACTGGGAATAGAACTTGGTAAATTTGGAATAAAAGCCAGTTACACTGACCACTACACCATCGGGCTAGTCATTACTGCTTCAACAATAGCTACAAAATTAGTGCTGTTAACTTTAACTTTTATAGAACTGAGGCAAGACAGTAGACGTAAAATGTAATCGCGTTAGTTGAGTAGAGTAGAATAATTTGTTGTGGTCTGATTAAGATTATGTAAACATTTTATTCCACATACTACAAAATAGTCGTCTGAAACGTTTCATGGGAGATGCAGAAGCAGATGAACAAAAAACGTTGTAAAAATAGAAAAGCACCCACCCACGTTCATTCAACAGCGTATGTTTTTAACTTGTTCCAGGCATTGTCGAACAGAAACTTAGTACAATAATCGTATACATCTAAAACATTGTTATAAATGTCGCTAACATTTTATTAAAATTATTTAATTTGTTTTATATTTTATGTCACAAATAAATAATATAAATTCATGTACAAAAAAATTTATTAAAATATTTCTTCTTACGTTAATCATATTTTTGTATTAAGTATTTTTACTTTATCTTGTCTACATGAAATAGGTATATAGAAAAAATATTCCTTTTATGTGAACTTTTTCAAATTGATTTTACCCTGGAAGTCACGTTTTCGGACTTCTTGAAACCAAAGCAAACTGTTTGCACTTTTACAATTTTGTTTAAAGGCGCGTTAATAACTACATTGTTTTGTTCTCTACAAGATAAATTAAGCGACATATCTGCTGAAATCCGTTAAACGCTGTCGTTATAAAACATTTTTTTTAAGATTACGCCCAATAAGCATTTTAGAGCAAAAAATAATATAATTAAAGTTGTAGAAAATTAAAAATTCTACAACTATTATTCCAAACATTTTTCTACAGCGCTTAATTTAGCGTCAATTAGTGACTTTCTGTATTTTCTCATAACAATTATTGGTAATGAATAAAATTTTTAAGATTGCTGCCTTAGTATGCATTTAACGACAAAAGTTATAGTAATTCAAGAACCTATTACTTTTATTTGAAGCATTTTTAGCGTCAATTAGTGATTTTCCAATATATATTTAATATATTTAATATTTTTTATTATTTCCATTTGCAAGAGTAAGTGTTTCATACCTGATTTTTTTATTTAAGAAAATCCAATGTCAATATAGGCAATTGATTTTTTCGAATGACAAACCGCTTTTTATTTTATAATTTCTGAATAAATAGTCTACTAGGAATTCATTGTCATACATTTTCTTTCTCTATTTGTTTTTAAATAAATTTTTGGAGTCCTTAACTTGATGGCCATATCTCTAAAACTGCGTAAGTTATTAATTTTAATTGTAGTAACATTTTGAAAATAAATAAAACTTTTTATTGTTATTACATACGTCAAAACAAATTAGGAGTAGGAAATGGAAAGGTAATACTACTGCGCAGAAGATAAATAGGGCACTCTCTCAGAGTGGCTAAGGAAAACTGCGCGAAAACCTTGACCAGGATAGTCAATCATAATACTAAAACTAACTGACTACAAATTATTTCATAATAGTGTAGTGTTAATAATTACAAATCAACTTCTTAATTGTCCATAAAACAGTTTGAAATTTTATTACAAAAAACTTCATAGAAATAATTATATGACATAACAATACAGTATTATATTTAAGAATCTATTAAGAGAACTTTAACATAATTATGATAAACGTTTTTATTTTTTGATAAACATAAGTTGATAGACTTTATATATTAGATTTAGATTTAAATTTAAAACTTACAGTGAAAAAAGAAAAAAAAGTTAATTTGTTATACAAAATTTACAAGATAATTTGTTTATTTTATTTTAATTAGAATAAAAATATAACATACCACAAACTTAGTTAATAAACATGCAGGCTTATACTTGAATGAGACAGTTAAATCCAGTTTTTCAGAAATATATTTCAGTGGGTAATAAATAATTCATTAATATTATAAAATTGTTTTCTAGGAGAAAATGATTGAGTTTGTTTTTAAAACTGTATTTTAGAATATCTTTTATATGATTTGGTAGGTTGTTAAAAATTTTTACACAAGTTTTAAAGTAATTTATATCTGGTTTGGAAAAGAATAAATAATATTATCTTTATTTTCCAGAAATAAATGTTCATTTATTTTCAAAAGTTATTTTTCAATAACTGTAAGTTTTTGTATTGTATTTTTTGAAAAATTGAATTCTCGAAAATAGTTTCTTAATGAGCTCTTGGAAACCAAATAAAGCATACTGCACATCATACCTATGTAAAGTTGCTAGACCTTGTAGTTTTGGAGATTTCATGATGAGTACACGAATGAGTCAGTCAATTAATGATTGTCATATTGTATTCATATATTTAGATAACTAGAAACCCCGCTTACTTCGCTTTGCATTCATAAATGCATTATTGTATTTAGTAATCGTACAATATTTTGTATGAATGAGGTTTTATTTTTAAAGTTTTATGGTCTTGACATAGACAGAGGTTTAAATTGAAAAAAAAACGTATTTCTCAACAACTACGTAAAGAATTACCATCTATTTGCTTTCGCAATTATATAAATATTAGACAGTAGCACTTAACTTATTATTTATCAGCCTATATTCACTCCATGTTAAACTATGGGATCAATGTTTATTTACCAACAAAGTTTACTTGAAATAGCCTCAGTTTTGTTCCACGAATATTATTTCAATCGACAGATCCATTCTTTTCTAGTATAATAACGGCAGGAGTATTCTTAATAGTTTTTGTAGCAACCTTTATTCGATATCTTAGATCATTCTGTTTGTTAATCCGTTTTGAATAAACAATAATTAAGTTCAGAGAACACTAAAGTCATACGTCCGATGGGGTGAGGTCAGAAGAGTATGGTTGCCATTTCACTGGTCTGATAGTCGAATCAGACCAATTTTTATAATTTTTACAAAACGTTCAACTGATACGAGAATTCATGCTTAGTTTTTGCTGTGATAAAACTAAATAACTAATGACTTTATGATATATTTTGAGAGTAACTTTTGTATGTGCAAACATTCAGTTAAAAAACTTTTATTCTGTGTTCAAATGAGACTTATCAAGCTACAAACCATCATTAGATTATGTAAAATTCTCCAATTAATCTTGTAAGTTTCCAATTTTGTAAAATAAATTGCAGTAAATAAATTGTAAATAAATAATAATTTGTAAATAAATTGCAGAAGTGGAAACTTAATAAGAAAAGTAAATTCATATCATAATAGATGAAGAAGCACACAAAACATTATAGTATACCTCTTAGAGCATTATTAACATTTTATAAAATTTCATATGAAATTGTACCTAAAACACAAAACTCTCTTCCACATGATTTAAAATAATAAAAACTTACAGTAAATTTAGATTATGCATAATTAAATAATAATATTTACCATATGTAGTCTGGTGTAGAACAAATGATAAATATTTGATTCTGTCGATTAAAATAAAGTGGATAGTTAAAATTATTTAAATTGTCTAAAAATAACACTGCATTTATTTATTTGATATTATTGCTTATTTTAAAAGTATTTATATATATTATTATTTTGTCAGCCGCAGGCTAATATTACTGATGGAACCTCTAAACAGGCATTGCCTTGGAGGCCCTATGATTTCCTTGTTGTAGAATTATGTTGTACTGTATTTTTTATTACGAATTTTAGTTATGATTGTCTTATTAGAATTAGTTATTTGTTTAAAAATTAAAATTATTATTACCTATTGTTAAGCCATGAGATAAGTCAGCCTGACAAATATTAACCAAGTATTTTGTTAATTTATTAATTATTTTTCTTTAATTTGTGAATTTGGTGGGTTGTTTATATTAATTAAAATAAGAAGATATTTTATGTTGTTAATGTATTTTTCTGCAACTTGTAAAATATATTGTTTTTATTTTGTTCTTTGTGGAAGCCCTTGAATTCAGAAATCAGTTTTATAAATGGACCGAAGACTGTGACGAAGCAAGACAAGAGAGCAACGGTCTTTAAAGCTCGGTATTCGGAAAAACGCAAGTAAAACATATAGCGTAATGGGAAATTCGGAAATAAATAGCAAAAATCCTTCAATGAATAGTTGAGAAAAGCCAGATCTCGGAAGAAATCGGAATCATATTTCAAGAAAAACAACAGTAAATTCTAAAGTATATTCAAGTGACATTTGAGTGATTATCAACGTTAAAAGGGTCCATAATGGATAGAAAAAACTTCATACAACTGATTACTGACTTCAAGGTCTTCCACGAACAACACTGGATGGACTGAAGAAAGAAGAAAACCCTACACTGAAAATACTACTGAGAGTGCGGCTGCAAAAAAGGCTTCCAGAAATGTCTAAAATTAATTTACGTGGTTTTAAATTGGCCATATATGGAAAAAAGTCATGTGGAATGTAGGCTTATACCTATGAAAAAGGCTGCACCTCTGGAAATTAAGTTAAGAGTAATATTTTTAAAGTGATCCCTGGAGAAAGGAAAGTGTGAAGAAAACTGGGTAAATCGGGAAAAGTCATAATTCAATTGTTCGCTTAATGATTTCAAAGTTCAATTAAAGGTAATTTAATTTTCTATTAAACAAATACAAACCGTTAAAATTTATAAATAGTTAAAAGTTATATTTTAAAAATATTGAAGAAATATTGAAGGAATTGGTCAGTTATATAGGATTTAAATGCAGTAAAGCATACAAATTCTTAAACGTTAAAAAAGTGTTAAACATTACAAGAGACATGACATATTCAAAGTCCCGCTGGGAATATTGCCAATGAGAAAAAAATATCACTGAAAACAGAACTAGACATTCCAATCCATCTCTTTTGCAAAACCATAGGCCTACACTCATTTGGCCAGGCATACTAAAGGAATCGTTATTCCTTTACACACACCCAATTTACTGCGTGTTCGCAAATACGTGTGATCTCTCACACAACAACGAAATGGAAAGCACAGTTAATGTTAATTCACAACAGTTAAACTTTGTAAATTACGTATTATGTGTGCACATTATTAAATTTTATAATTCTCGCCAATTTTTACGGTTAAACAAATTGCATGCCAATCACATGTGCATAACTCCGTGAAACCGGCTTGCGTGGGAGTGTCCATAAGTCAAACTGTTATGACTGAAGTAGATTTTTCGTAACATATCACAAACCTATACGAATCTATATATATATATATATATATATATATATAATTCGAATGTCCTAACTGACTCATCTATTCATTCTCTCATCCCGATTCATGAACTTCCGGAGTAATAATGCTGATCTTCAAAATTACAAACCTTTTTAAAGGTACATATTCAACACGTTATAATGTTGTTTTATTATGATAAATGTTTTGTTCATAAACGACAAACATACATACATAGAAAAATATATAAAATTTTTTTATGCATTCATAATATAGCCTATAACAACACAACACGGAACAAAAAATACAAAAATTCAAAAAAATACAAAAAATTTTTGTTTTCCCCACCATGTGATTACTTAATATTTTAGCTTTAAAATGAGCTATCATTCAATGAATTCTGACTAGTAGAAAATTTTCTACAATTTTTTTTCGAAAGCAAGTTAAATATGATTTTTTTATCAACTGAAGTTGGTATGCGGTGCGCGACATCTATGCTAAACCTTGGCAGTAAACGCATTCAAAATTCTGATCGTGTAATGAGTGAGCTTCAAAAAAAGGCAAGGCAAGCTAGAGCACAAGCCAAAAGGAAACTAGAAGAGGAGTTAGTACAGCAAGGGGATCCAGATGATCCTGCTTATGATGCTGGCATGTACTAATTTATGTAACACATACATATTTTTGTTTTCTTGTTTCCCGAAAACAATCATTTTTGACACAAAAGACCCGTTTTCTCAAAAACTGTCAGAGATATTTACTTCAAATTTTCAGGACATAATATTTTGTTTCTTATACAACTTTTAACATGAGCGTTTTAAAATGTAGGCTCCGTACAAAGCATTTGAAAAACTATGTTATCTAGATAAAGTACATTATGCAGTGTGTTATCCGTAAAGTATTGTGCATTTATTAAAATTAAAATATTCAAAGTGTACAATTCATGTTTAATGTACTCTACAGTTAAACCATATTGCTTCGAACTTAAGATCGCACGCACGTATTTGTATTTGCTTAGTTAGTCATTGCTGGACAAAATTATAGTGTATTTGGAGCAGCAGCCCGACGCCACACCGGTAGAACTTGTTGTTGTTTAGGTCATCAGCCGAAAGGCTGGTTTGAACCTGTAGAGGTTTTACTAAGTAAAACGAGGAGTGAGGTGGTTTACCATTGCCTTCCTCACTGAGTGGAAAAGTACGCTTATCACCATGCCGGGCCCTCTGAAAAGCACATATTTTCCACTCTGCAAATGACACCTTCACTTCATTCACCACAGGGTCTGGCTGTATAATGAAATTCATTACTTTCAGAGGAGATAACTCTGATTGGTGTCTTTTACATCTCTACCTTAAATGATTCTCTGTTCTTAAATGATTCAGTCATTTAATTGGCTGACCATGTGACAAGAAACAGAACTATTTATTTTAGCCCTGCAACTAACAGATTGAGTGTAAATAATTTGACACTCCACCTGTCTGTTATGGGCAGCGGTAGAACGTATGATGGTGAAACTATTGCGTGATAGTGCTGGCTTAAAACCCCATACAAAAAGTACAGTTAAGTTAAGGAAACTGAATAACTTCTTTGTAAAGAAAACTAAACACATGTTCATGTGTTTTACATATATTTGTTTTATTAGTTGTATATTAGTTGTACTTTGTATGCTTTTTTTTGTTTAACGTCCGACTGTTCTGCAATTACTGCTAATGCAGACGATGAAGGATGAAATGATATTTTGTAACGTATGAAAATATGCTGTGCCTGAATGGGATTCGAACCCAAGACCGCATGTATGTAAACATATTTTAGTATGTTTCTGTTAAAATAGTTTAAATAAATGGTATGCCTCCTATTAGATTTTGCTGTTATAATAACCTACCCTACTACTTTCGTTTAATCAAGTTTTAGATCTTCCAGATCGCTTCCATTCCCAATTAGTCCGGATAAACGAAGTAGTAATGCATATATAAAAAATTTACTAAAATAAAAACTTATTTTATAACAAAAAAAATATTATTTTTTCATTTACGCACACAGTATTCAGTATTTTTATTAAACGCTTTTATTTAACTTACTCATGGATCCATAAAATCTTGCAACTTAAATTTTTAATACTTCTACCGTATCAATATGAATCAAACTTTGCACACTTGTTTATCTTCGATGACAATACGCTGTCATAAAAAAAAATTTACAAAAAAAAAATTTTTTTTTTTAACTTACTCTTGGATCCATCAAATCTTGCAACTTAAAATTTTAATACTTCTACTGTATCAATATGAATGAAACTTTGCACACTTGTTTATCTTCGATGACAATACGCTGTCATAAAAAAAAATTTACAAAAAAATTTTTTTTAAACGCTTTTATAAAAAAACAAACCCCAATGTATGTAGGTTATTTTGTGTTGAAATCACAAAATAACTTACTCTTGGATCCATAAAATCTTGCAACTTAAAATTTTAATACTTCTACCGTATCAATATGAACCAAACTTTGCACACTTGTTTATCTTCGATGACAATAGGTGTTTTAAAAAAAAATTACAAAAAAATTTCAAAAAAAATTTTTGAAAAAATTTTTTTTCAAAAAAAATTTAAAAAATTTAAAAAACGCTTTAATTTAACAATTACTTAAAAAAAGTAACTAAAAATAAAAAAATAAAAAAAATTTACAAAAAAAAATTACAAAAAAAATCACAGAAAAAAATTATAAAAAAAAAGATAAAAAAAAATTTTTAAGAAACGCTATTATTTAACAATGATTCAAATAAAAAATGAACTAAAAAGAAAAAATAAAAAAAATTACAAAAAAAATTACAGACATTACTGTTACAAATAAAAGCGTGGCGCATTTTTATACAACGAATATTTTACAATAAAAAAATGCGCCACGCTTTTATTTGTAACAGTAATGTCTGTAATTTTTTTTGTAATTTTTTTTATTTTTTCTTTTTAGTTCATTTTTTATTTGAATCATTGTTAAATAATAGCGTTTCTTAAAAATTTTTTTTTTATCTTTTTTTTATAATTTTTTTTCTGTGATTTTTTTTGTAATTTTTTTTTGTAAATTTTTTTTATTTATGAGTTATTAACCCTTTCCAACTCGTAAGCAGCAACTATTTGAAACTACAAATCTTTAATTTTACCTAGATATCCCTTACAGAATACACAGCCAGTATTTTTTAGCATTGAACCACTTCGGGATATTAGGTGCAAATGGTTGAAAAGCAGTTTTATTTCAAATTTACTGTAACTTATTTAAAATTAACAAACAGTATTTGTTTAGCAATATTATTCTCCCCCCCCCCCCCCTTTAATTATGCAGTCACCCACTTGCGCTAGAACTTACTTCATAGTGTCACTTACATAATGATTTAAAAATATATTAATACTTCATTCTTACTCAATCCTATTTTTTATCATAAACAGTATTTTAGTAACTTGCACGAGAGTGAATCAGACACAAGAGAGACTTTTGTTTTTGAGCGTGCCAGATTGAAGGAATTGGGTGGTTTCTGTTATAGTGCATTGGTACAAATTTCTAGAGTGGTGACAGCTGGTTGTTTTTCAGTTCAGGCCAATTGTGTGGTACCGCTCACGATGTTGGAACAACAGGTTCTGTTCCACTCCGCAACACGTTATAATTAAATTTTTGTTCATGACGCGTTAAAATTGCGTTCAGATGCGTTGATGGTCAGATGCGTTAAAATTTTACAAAGATACACTGCACAGTTTGGGGATCAAACACTGTCAAGGGCTTGCATGTTTGCCTGACATGAGAAATTTAAGAAAAGATGTGAATGGCTCGAAAATCACCATCCTCGGACCAGCATTATGGAGAAGGACATTAAAACGATTCGTTACCTTCTTAAAGACGATTGATGGCTGACTGTTTCCAAAACTGCAGCACAAGTTGGAGTAAGTAATGGGAGCTTTCAAACAACCATTATAAAAGATGTATAGTTCCTAAAATGTGAGCCAGGAGGGTCTCTCGCCTTTTGACGACACAGCAGAAGTGAAGTGTATGTGTAGCTTTCAGCAGCTAGTTTTATAGGAGAAGAAGTTGCATTTATGAAAAGAATTGTCACCTGCGATGACTATTCGCTGTGCGATTTCCATCTTTTGGGTCTCATATAAAAGAGAAAAACTAAGAGAACAACATTTCAAGACAATGCGACGGTGGAGGCCGTTGTGAGCAATTGGCTCCTGAAACAAACCTCTTTATTTTATGAGGCCACGATCAAAACCCCTCTAATGCTCTGTGAAAAATGTAATTCTAAAGGAAGAGATAATGAGGAAAAATTATACAGGCTTGATTATGTTATTTCATTAAACCAAATAAAAAATTCTTTATGATATTTCCGCTGATAATAAACTCACCGTAGTCATATGTATGTATGCTTAAACATGCATGACATGTATGACTTAAGTTTATTGAACAACTCCTAAGTAAGTAATGTGCCAAATTTCAGCTCTCTAGATGATTGGATAGTTATTCAGTGATAAGTGAGTGAATCGGTTGGTAAAGGCTTTCGAATTTATTTACAAAAATAGAAGAAAAGAGACATTGTGAAAGTGGCAATAAAACGAAAAGCTAGAAAATGGATACAAGACGAGAACAATATTTCAACATGTGAAGGTTTTATCGATAAAGAATGAGACTCAGAACAAATGTAAGAAGAAAAGGAAGTAAGTATCATTAGAGAAGTGAAGATGAGTAAGAGAGATAAAAAATAAAACAAGGAAAGAGAGTAAAATAAAAAACCAAAGTGTTGTAGAGAAAAAAGAAAAAAGGATAGATTAAGTTCAGAGAAAAATAAAAGAGACGATGATGAAAAAAATAGGTTACTGGCTAGAAGGAGATGAAATAAGAATGAGTAGTGAGGAGACGTGTAGAAAGCCGGAGGAGATTTTCAATGGAGAAAAATTGCGTGAAGTCGTTAATCTCTGCGCGATTTGTACCGATGTAGTTAGTAAGTAAACAGCTCCAGTATTAAGGCCAACACTATTGACATTACAAACTTTCCTTTTATTTTTATTGAGAATCGATATATAATTCAATATTATATGTGCAAAAGCTTTAGCAATTTTATTTTTAAATCTCATTAAACAAAAATTTAGAAGAAAAACAATCTTAACTAAATTGTAAACTTAATTACGTGAAAAAAACTGATTTTTGAGACTTTGATTTTTCTATGTCCAATCAACTTCATCGAGAACAAATTTTATTCTAAATCATTAAACAATTTATATTTTTGAACACTAATTCAAAATTTGAATAAATTTGATTGAGACAATTCAAACTTAAAGGTGCTTAGCAAAAAACTTATTGAGATGTAAACTTATCAATATTGTCCTGACTCGACTACTATTCAGGTCGATTGTTTCTTCTGATTTTAGAATGCACGTCTCAGTTTGATGAGCGTTTCACAGAATACTTCAGCTGTAATTTGTTGTCCCACATTTTATGAAATAAATCAAAACAACGCCCTCTTCGTCCTGGAATAAGGTAACCATCATTTTCTGACTCGACGTTTTTGGTTTTGTTGAAGTTTAACGGTGGTATTGCATTGTTTCAACTATTTGTTTTGTTTCTGCATTGGAATAGGATATCCAAGTCTAAACGCCTGCAACAATGTGGGAAAACAAGTGGGAGGAACTCAAGATTGCCGTAGTTATCTGGTTCAATTCCAAAGGGCCAAGCTTTTATGCCAACGGGTTACAGAAAGCTGGAGCAGCTTTATGAAAACTGCTTAAAAGTGAACGGCGACTACGCAGAAAAGTGAAATAGGTTTGTAGGAAACTAAATATAACATTATGTTTTTAAAAGTACATATTTAATGACGAAACGACCGTTACTTAACGAATATGCCTCGCATAAAAATATACGAACGTATGAAAACAGAAGCCAAACTTTCAGAATGAAATTTAAGAAAATGTTAGAATGTAATTCATTTTATAAAAGTTTCTTTTAAAACGTATACGAAAATGCTTTCTGAATGTGGACTGAAAGGAGCAGAGATGAGGTGGCATTTATAGCACAAAGGAAACATTTACATTTTTAACCCGTTTTCCCAGAGGGAACGCACTTGTTGGTTACAAAAGGCAGAGGTTTGACATGTACTAACTACATTTAATCAACCAGCATATATATCCACGAGATAAAAAACCCACCAAAAATAACAGGATTTTACAAACTGTTATTTTTACCTTTAAAAACCATCTTCTGTACCACCCTTCTCTATTTATTCGCAAACAAATGAAAAATGTTTGTCATACACTTTACTTGTATCAATTAATTAGACTCTTCATATAAGTTTACTTTTTAAACAATCAAATTAATATTCTATTATACGGAAATTACTTTTTAACTTGTTTTTAACTAGATATAAAAGTGTATCTAACAAGAAGAGTAGACCCTAAATTTAATTAAAATGGAAATTTAATCCAAAATTAATAATATTTTGGACAACAATAAAAAATAATACTAATAATAATAATAATTATTATTATTATAATTATATTATTAATTATTAATCTATGATATAGGCTACATTAAAATATTATTTTAAAGAAAAATAAAATTGGGAAATTAGAGAGGATATCAACTAACAAAAAATGTTTCTTTTTGCTGTACCTGTCCTTTTTCTATGTTAACGACCATCACGGGTATTCTGACCTTTTTGGTGGCAATCCGGAACGATGCCACCGAGCTCTAACCAAACCAGATCTGTAAAATTTGAATGCCAGGAATTTTTCTGGTACTAGGATTGATTTACCCTTCTGCTTTCCCTCGCAGAATGCATTATAACAGTTCATGTCTTTGTTATTACGCGGGAGGAATCACATAAGAATTGACAAAAAACCTTTACAATAAAATATCAGTACCGTTAACTGTAAATTATGAAACTAAAAACTTATGAAACCTGAAGCATTTAGATCGGGCTAAATTACTTTAATAGTGTTTTAAATTTTACATATTTGGTTTTCAAACATAGTAGTAATAAAATTGGAGGCATTTATCAACCATTTTGATGATTTCAGACAATAAATGACAAACACGAGTTTATTTTATTTCCAAAGTTTCAGCTGGCTGCATACAAAGGGTTTTGATAAAATGGATCATAAAGTAGGTTTTTTTATCGATTATCTAGGCCAGTTTCAGGTCCCTGAATGTTTTTTATTCGACACAGCAACTAATAATCTACAAAATATATGTGTTAATTTTTTTTTTTAATTACATCCTTCAACGCAAAAATGCATAAAACTAAAAATGACGAAAGTACAATTGATACAATAGTTTTATTGAACTTTTTCTATCTGGACGAAACAGTGAGTTAGTTTTTAAAAAATATATAATTTTATAAGACTACAAAATTGTTTTTTTCGTACAACCGGTATAATATTACAGTAATCTATATCCAAGAAGTTTGCCAAAACAATTTTTAGTTGCCTTTAGTTTTATTACTGAAAAAGCTTTATATTTCTAAATACAATAGATTCTATAAATAGAAAGTAATATATTTTTATTATTGCAAGTTAGTAATGAAAGATCAAACAATTTTTCAATAGTTAAGACATTTTGCTGTGCTTCACACAACTGGAAAAATATACCAGGTCGAATAAGGACATAAAAGGAGCAAAGATAAAATAAAAAACATCTTGAACCGTAACACGTTCAGACAAAAACTCAAAACATATGAAAGAATGTAGAAGGAAAAAACAAGTAAACAATGAATTCAGAACTTAAGAAAGGCAAGAAGAATACCACGTAAGATAAAAAAGTACCAGAAACAAAAGGAAAGAGATGCCAAAAGTGAAACTATTTATCGTTGTCCAACAGAGCACCGATGGCGATTGAAAAAAGGGCAAACACGAAAAGTTATAAATAAGAAACCTAGAAGGCGGTATATCAAGCAGTACCCAATTTACTACTTACACACCGATTTGGATGCTGTAACGATTAAAATAATATTAATTGTATATGATCAAAAATACGAAAGTATTTACCAAGGAATGTATTTTAATGCAGCTTTTTACAGATCATTCCAGATCTTTGACCAACTTTAGTGTTGAATAAAATAAGTTAATTTAAGAAAATCGCCACGCGAACACTGACAAATACCTCAATAAGATATTCAAAGGTAAAATTTTGATGGAAAGCCCACGCCAAAAAGAAAAGGTAGGACCTCGAGCTAAAATAACAGAATACTAGCAGCTGGAAAGAAGAGCTTCATTATTAATGTATAATAAACTGGTGCTCTATAAGCAGATTTAGAAGCCAGTCTGGACGTGTGTTATGCAAATCGGGGGATGTACCAAACAAACCAATATTAACATCATTCCAAAACAGGGAGCTGAGAAACATTATCGATGCACCCTCTTTTATCAGAAGTAATGACCTCCATAGAGACCTGCGAATTGACTTTGTCCCCAGCGAAATCCAGAAGTTCACGCAGAATCATGAACTTGGACTTCTTGCCATTGCAACATTTGTAGCAATTTAGCTGCGTAATAACCATGATCTGGTGCAAAAATTCAAAGAGAAGAAATATTTGAGCCGGTATAATTAGGTCAGTGTTAAATTGAAAGCATAGCGTGTTAGTGTGCAATTAGAATTGTGTAAAAGATAATGTTGCGTACATAATCTGCTCTTTTTGATTATTTCCAGGGGTTTTGCCTCTGCAAAACCACTACAAATAATCAGTTTTAATCTCTATAGTAGTACTGTAAATAGTTTATTTAGTTACAATAAAATAACTAATTAGTCTTAATATTAGATCGTGATTTATAAAAAAATTAATAGTAATCTGTATACATAAATGGGAAAGCCCTCACTGGTACGGTCACTGACACTATTTATCCTACTTTCATGATAGCTAGATAGCTGAAATTTGGAGGCAATACCTCCTTTAGCGTAAATAGAAAAGTAAAACATAAACAATTTTGACATTATATCGTTAAGCGGTTGTAAAGGATGTTCAACTCGTAAACCGATATTTTCCATTTACTTAGTTCCGGATATTTTTTTGTTCTAAGGCGAAAAACCACATCGGTTATCATTGCCTTTAAAGAGTATGTGGAGATGCGGGGAATAAGCTAGATAGCTAAAACTCAGTGATTTTACTTAAAATTCAACAACAAAAATTACCCCTTAACAATTTTTAAAATGTTCCCCTAAAGGGATTGAAAAGGGTATTCAACTCTTAACCCCATAAATTATTATGAATTTCAAACTAATAGGACTATTATTATATTTAAAATGTTACCAAATCAGAAAATCTTATTTTATATTTATTTAGGCTTATAACCCTAATTTAAATATTTAAAATAAAACAAAATGATACCCGGATGAAGCCAGGGCGAAAAGCTAGTTCTTATATATATATTTCAGGATTCAGGAAGTTGTAGCATTGTTTTCTTTAACTTCTGGTACATACACTTTTGCTAAACAAGGTAAAACTCGAAAAAGATAGTTTTATTAGGTGATCCCTAAAAACACCTTAGCTTGTGTGTAGGTCACATATAGATTATAAGGTGATAAAAAAAGAAAAATTCCATACTTGATTGAAAATTGAACCGGGGATACCTGGTATAGAAGTCAGTTGAGCTGACCACTACACGAACGGACAGGTCATGCGTGTATTACACCTGTAGGAATACAATATCAAAATCTTCCAGCAAATGAGTGAAATGTATTAATTGATATTTATTTAGTAGTAAAGCGAAACATTATGAAAAATTGTTGCGAATTTTCTATGATATATTTATCGGAAACATCTTTAATTAGCCCCTACAATTCACAAAAGAAAACATAACTTGAGATAAAAATTTTAATAATATAAATAATAGACAAGATTAAAGCAAAAGATTTGTTAAAAAATTCTGTTCGTACCCACTACAAATATTAAAAGTTTTTTACAAATTAATAACTTTTGGAACTATCGTTTTATAGAAAAAATATATCATGGGATTCAAAACAATGAAACTAAATTTAAATAAAATTACATATAACTGAAAAATCCGTTTTTTAATAAAAATGTTACTTTTTAGATAAACTAGAAACATTACTTTTATTACTAAACATGATTTTCAAAAAACGAAAAAATATTTATAAAATTCCTCTCGACTCACTAAAACATTCGTTAGATATTTTTACTTTGGCTTGCCCTGTATGAATATACAGAGAAGGAAAGAATTGTTTTCATATAAATTTTTCAAAATTGAGTTTCACCGGATGTACACGTGAGCCCAAAAACCCATGTTTTTAACAAGTGGTCTGTGTGTGAACAAAAATCTCAAAAACAGAATAGCATAGGAAGTTAAAACTTAAATAAGATATCACAAATAAATCCGACACGAACATTTCCATTAAAATTGGTCAACCGGAAGTAGTAGTTTATTCACGCAATTTGTCCCTTTTTGCAATTTTTTTCAAAATCGGCTCCAACGATTTAAAAAGAAACTTATTTACTACATTTTTTATGCTCTTCAAAATAGGGTTAGCTGAAACAGGGTCTTCTGAAATTCTTAGGAGCTGTGCTCTCGTAGTAATTTTTTCTTTCAAGATTGCCTTAATATGCATTTTAAGGCAAAATTGTAGTATATAATCAAAGTTATAGAAAGTTAAAAACCTACAACGTTTTTAAGAACTTTTATTCAACATACATAGCCACAGTTTAGTGTAAATTAGTGATTTTCCGTATATTCAATTTCTACTGAGGTTGACCCTCAATTTGTGTCATTCACTCGTGAATAAAATTATGTTATTAATTTAATTTAATATTATTTTGCTAATGACTAGGTTATATTATCGTTTATTATTGACATTGGCAAGCGAAAGTTATGTGAGTGTTTCACACAAGATTTTTATATTTCTATTGACGTTAAAATGTAAATATTTTTTTTAAACATATTTAAAAGAAGCGTTAGATGCAAAAAGTTATTACGTAGCGAGATGGAATTAAACCTGAGGAAACCTGTTGTAAATGTTATTTTGAGTAAACCATTTCACGGAACATGGATGTTAAAGGAAAAATAACGATATTAAAAGAATGTATAAGAAATGCTTTAGAAAGGACAGAGTGAGGAATGTAGACGGGATACGAAAAGTGGAAGGGAAGAATATTATTTTGATGGCAATATTCGATGGAGGAAAGTTAACTTGTCAGGACTAGTAAGGAGAGGAAAGTGTTTAATTAAATTTCTGTCTAGGCCTATTCCCACGACGCTAGTACCAGCTGCCAATTGACTAGCAGCTAGCAAAGAAGCGTAATGGGAACGAACAGCTAGCAGGTAATTCAGTTAAAGCGCTAGTATTCACTAGCGCACTAGTGACTTTGAAAATATTTGACTTTACTAGCGCTAGTAGGAGAGAAAAGTGTCACAAGATTGACTAGCGCTAGTAAATTACCTCGGTGTGAACGTTTAGAAACGTTGCTAGTTGCTAATAAGCTGTACATTATACAGCAATACACCGCACAACTCGCGTACGTGTTTTCGGACCACTGACATTATGACATTAATTAACTAGCTCCGTGGGAACCATCTCCTATGCGCTAGTAGGTCCTGCTAGTACTAGCAGCTAGTAAACTAGCATCGTTGGAATAGGCCTTAAGTAGGTATTTTTAACAAAAATATGACGTCGAACAATAAACGTTCTGTCACCGCCACCCCTTCTAATTAATCATTTACTGTGTTGCCGGCTTCAATAGTTCTTCCGGCCTTTGTCATCAAGGCCAAGCCAGTCGCCGCTCTCTGCCACAGCGCTCCCGGCAGCTATATAAAGAGCGCTGCACTGAGCAGAGAATCAATTCTAATCAAGACACCGAGACCTTCACTTCGATCCAGACAACGACGAGACGTCCACCACCGCACACGGCTGCCGGACTCCAGCGAGAACTAATCGACGACCCCGCAAGAGAGAAGATGCTGCTTCCGCTCGCCGTCCCGTCATCGTAGGCCGTCGACCGGACCGTCATCGCCCGCTGACGCGAGCGATGCCCACAGCGGTCCCTCGACCGAGCCTTACGCCCACCGGACCCGACGAAGCAGCCATCGACGCACTACTGCGAGGGAAGAAGATGACGTCTCCGCTGGACGACGACACGCCGTGTCGCCCAGCCTCCGACCGCCACGACGACTACGACAGACGACCACCGCTTAAACGGCCCTTTTCAGGGCCACCAAATTAATAAGGTTGCCACTTAACGTCGCCATCCGGTGACAAGTGGCGCCCAACGTGGGGCAAGGATATGGAAAGGATTTTTCATACCGGACCAGCACCTGAGATAACAGAAGATATGGCGCCCAACACAACACAACTGCCTGCAGCTGGACGAGGCTGGACTGCTTCGTTCTCGCCTGCAGCCACCGAATTTCACCCGGCAGCACAGTTCTTAGTGGGGGGGAATTGTCACCGCCACCCCTTCTAATTAATCATTTACTGTGTTGCCGGCTTCAATAGTTCTTCCGGCCTTTGTCATCAAGGCCAAGCCAGTCGCCGCTCTCTGCCACAGCGCTCCCGGCAGCTATATAAAGAGCGCTGCACTGAGCAGAGAATCAATTCTAATCAAGACACCGAGACCTTCACTTCGATCCAGACAACGACGAGACGTCCACCACCGCACACGGCTGCCGGACTCCAGCGAGAACTAATCGACGACCCCGCAAGAGAGAAGATGCTGCTTCCGCTCGCCGTCCCGTCATCGTAGGCCGTCGACCGGACCGTCATCGCCCGCTGACGCGAGCGATGCCCACAGCGGTCCCTCGACCGAGCCTTACGCCCACCGGACCCGACGAAGCAGCCATCGACGCACTACTGCGAGGGAAGAAGATGACGTCTCCGCTGGACGACGACACGCCGTGTCGCCCAGCCTCCGACCGCCACGACGACTACGACAGACGACCACCGCTTAAACGGCCCTTTTCAGGGCCACCAAATTAATAAGGTTGCCACTTAACGTCGCCATCCGGTGACAGTTCTATCAAGAATTAAGGCGCTGGAGGGAATCGAAACAACTTGTAGGAAAACATAATGCAAGGAATCTGCCCATTAGCAAAAACCTCACTATGTTAATCCCTTAACAGGGAGATGAACTTAAAAAAACACATCACTGATTTTATGTTAAAAGTTGGTTTCTCTAAAATTACCAGCCTAATATGTAATATACGACGATTTCAAATGCCGTACTTTTTTAATACTTCGTGTGCTCTATAATATACGGTAAACATAACTTTAAGGTATAAATTTACAGAAACAATTTTTGTAGTTGTAAAATTTATTTTAATATAACTGAAAAAATATCCGATTTGGTACTTAAGAAAATTCAGAAATTATCATAAGGTTGTTTTATGATCTATATAATTTAACTAATAATCGTTTAAATTTTTGGTAAACTACATAATACACAATTAAAAGTTAAAGTAATGAAAAAATGAACTATAGTTATATTTTATTATTAAAAATTATATATTTACAATAATTTATGGCGTGGTGGGTAAGCATCAGTTGCTGGAAATTGTCCCATTAGGGCATCCACCAAGTCGATGGGGCTACACAACACCTGTGCACTAACAATTGACATCTGAATATAAGATAAAACAGATGTCCGGGATATGTTTTTTAGAAATAGATTAAATATTAAATTTTAGTAAGAATTAGAAATTAATTTGGGTTATTCAACAGAGATTTGTTTCTGAGGATGTTTTTAGACAAATTATAAAAACCTTGATGTCGTTAACTGAACACAATAGACGCTTCAGAATTTGACAATTTCGGTATTCGTGTGATACCGAATCAGCAGACATGGGCTTATTTACAACACCCGGAAGTCCAGAGTAAGTGCAAAAATGAAATGAAAGCACATAAACATGTGCAGAACAGTCGTACACAAAACAAAAAACTACTCTAAATGATAAGGAATTTATAAAATGAACGATAACTGGGGAAGTGAAAGAGAACTGTCACATTTATTTCTAGACAGTTTGAATGTACAACACACAAAAATGATAAATCTGTAAGAATATTATAAAAAAGTAACGGGTTTTTATTTATTTATTTGTTTGTACAAGGTAATATCAGAAACTACCAAACTGGTTTCAAAAATGTTTTTACTGTTAGAAAGCTTAGAGCTTCCTGAGTAACACAGGCTATTACGTTAATTTTCAAATAAAAATTTCTGAATGGTAGAATGAAGTCAAATTTTATATTATTTGTTTGTTGTGAAGGGAGAGTTAGTTTTTTTATCTTGATAGATAAAAAACGCTGAATACAATGGTACTGAAAATCCTAAAAAATGTTGATGCATTATACCATCTGCTGTACACAATGGACTGCATTATGTAGTCAGGTTCAGGTACGGAAAAGTGTAACTCTACAATAAATTACTCTATACACTTTCTTTATTTTTGAGGAAAATTACGACTTGAGCTCGGATCATTCTGTATTAATTTTGACCTTGTGTGATAGAGTAATTAAGAAACAAAATAGACCGACATTAGTAAATAAAACAACAGACTGGGAACGATTTAAAGTTGATTTAAAAAATAAAATAAATTTATATATACCATTAAGAACTACACAGCAGTTGGAAGAAGAACCTAATAAGCTAAACAAGGTAATACAGGAAGTAGCTCGGAAGAACACAAACGCTTATACCCACACTAGAGTGGGCTGTAATTACCCAGATTCCTAAAAACGAACGAAGATGGAACATGGGACAATAGACAAAAAGCAGAAATTTTCGCTGATTATCTATATGATAATTTTTAGCCTAATGAGATACAATTTGCCGTAGATTTTCTGCCAGCTCTGAACCATGAAAATGTAGAAATCGATCCAGTTACACCAAATGAAGTGGCTAGGAAGATTAAGACTAATCTAAGTATCAAGAAGACGCCAGCTTTTGATCTCATAACGGGCGTAGTATTAAAACAGCTTCTACGGAAGGGAATAGTGATACTAACATATCTATTTAATGTAACAATCAGACTAAGACATGTTCTTTCTGTATGGAAAGTGGCAGAGGTAATAATGCTGCAAAAACCGGGTAAACCACCAAATGATACCAAATCTTAAAGGCCCATTTCTTTATTGCCAATAATTTCTAAGCGTTTTGAGAAAATTTCCTGAAAAGATTACTGCCCATAATAGAACAACACAATCTAATTCCTAACCATCAATTTGGTTTCAGAAGAAAACATTCTACGATAGAACATGTTCATCAAATAACAGATATTATTGAAAAATCCCTAGAAAAGAGAATGATTTGTTCTGCCATTTTTCTGGATGTAGCACAGTCATTCGACAAAGTCTCGCATGAGGGTTTATTATATAAATTAAACTCACTCCTACCAAAGCAGTACGTGAGGCTATGTCTTCCTACTTGGCCGATAGATTGTTCCGAATAAAACGAAGATGAATATTTGGAGTTGAAAGAAACTCGAGTCGGTGTTCCTCAAGGAAGTGTCTTAGGACCAATATTGTACCTTATATACACAAGTGACATCCCACAAGTAGATGGAGTTAAAGTTGCAACATTTGCAGACGACACGGCTCTGTTGACAGTGGATGCAAATCAAGCCGAATCATCAACCAGGATGTCATCAACCAGCACGCACGCTCCAGCGTGCGTGCGATCAAATATTTGACTGGACTAAAAAATGGAGAATAAAACTGAACGAGCGAAAATCTGTACATATAAATTTTACCAATAAAAATATTGCAGATCCTTTTTTCAGTCACCATAAATGGAAACACTCACTATACAAACACTGCAAAGTATTTAGGAATGACATTAGATACAAAACAGAAATGGAAGGAGTTCATTAAAATAAAAATTGCTGGGCTGGAGCTAGATATAGGAAACTTTATTGGTTACTGGGACGTCAATCGCAGCTGCCTCTTCATAATAAAGTAACAATGTACAAACAAATTTTAAAGCCCATCTGAATTTATAGTATACAACTTTGGGGTTGCGCCAGAGAAATTCAGATAAGGATTATACAGACGTTTCAAAACAAAGTACTGAGAGCTATGGTTAATGCTCCTTGGTACATTAGGAATAGTGATCTGCATAGAGATCTTGACATTCCTTTTGTGTCCAATGAGATAAGATTTGCTGTCAAGCATGAAGCTCGCCTACATGGCCACATCAATCCTGAACCAATTCAACTTCTTGATAATTAAAATGTTCCTAGAAGGTTTAGTAGGAAGAAACCCTTCGAACTAGTGTAACAGTGCAGTGTGATGTGTTAAAGCAGAGCAGTGTAAAGCCCAAAAGTAGTGAATAGTTTTGTGTATATTTTAGAGTTAAGATATAAAACATTGTTGAATGGACTATATAATTTAAATATTTAGTTTTTAAGATAATATGAACGAAAAATTAATGGTTGGCCTTTTAGACCAGTTTAAGTAAAAAAAAAAATAAAAACTTTCCTTTTTTCAAATTATATATGAGCATTATATTTAAAAAATTTCTTATCCAATACCTGAATAGGAAGTTATTATACAAACCTTGCAAGATCAAAGGGATCGTACCACTTTTCAAAATATAGATTTTATCCACTTTTATATTAAACATATTCAGTTATTCTCAGGTCGTGTTTTTCCCCATCCATTTGTGATTCATATAGATGACAAAATATTCCTGTTTTTAACACTAATTGGTTTTATGTGTACAGTAATGATTAGCCTTTCAACGTGAAAAATTATGTGTTCGCCGTGTAGCATAGCTTGTGCAAATAAATAGCATTAAATAATTATTAACTACTATATTTTAATTTATGAAAGTTAAACAAGGTTATCAAATGGTTACATTTGAAAGATTTGGTCATTTAATAAAGTTCCCTACGATGACTAGGTTATGGCATTAAACATTTCATAATAATTCAGAACACTGCATGGATGAAAACCATAAAACACAGTATTGTTCATCGCATGGTTTTAAACCGTACACCTTAACTGGTGTTAGTTTTAAGCCAGACTCTGAATTATTTAATACTGTTACCGGTGTCGCTGTCCTCCTCCGGATATTGTAACTTAATGTTACAGTAAATCAAATAAATATTTTCACACTTTATATTTCAACTATCGATTATTTACATATATCTAACTGATAAAAACATCTGATCGAGGAGTGAAACTACTTTTAATAAAAGTAACGACCTTTCGTCTAATTCAGTACACCACAGACTCTTATGATAAAGGCCAAAAGGTCTTTATCTTTTACTAGCGGTACCCGGCGTGCATTTCTACGCCGCCAGCAAATATTAAACCGGCAATATTTAAAAAAAAAACATTTAATTACATTGTAGGTAAAATTTACATTGAAAAACGATTACCAACAATATACAAAAGACAAACAATTATTAAAAAGTAGAAATAACTATATTATTTACAAATGTCAAACAAAATTTACAAAATAACAAACGAAACTACGAAAAAAATCACGACAAAGTACACGTACATCAACAAAAACATAACCTCGAACACGGCTCAATGTTTTTCTACATAGTTCACAAAATATTCAGTAGATTTCGCTGCAAGCATTTTTATCTAACCTCATAAAAGCCTTAATGTAGGATATAAACATTATTTTCAACCCTTTAGGGCTAATTTTTTAAGGGTTTCAATAGCCTAAAACCTGCACCGGCATCATAGTTACAACATAAAGAAAACTGCATGAAAATCGGTTCAGTAATTTAGGAGATAGAGGGGAATATCCGCACATACATACATACACACACACACACACACACATAAATCGAATTTTATGTATATAGATTAAGGGGATTATACACCCCTTTATCAATTTTCAATAATTTTTCCCAGGAATTAGGAGAACTACCGATCAGTGTTTACAAAATTAAATTAAAAACATTTATACTTAAACAATATTTTTCAGTAAAATATTCCAAAGAAGAATTATCTACAAATTCATATTTATGATACCTAATAAAAATGAAATGTTGCTTACGGTTTAGTAGTCCGTTCAAGGTGCATATCATAACCATTCCCACCATATAGGTGTTTAAAAACTGTCTGCATATATTTGTGCCCGGCCTGTTGTAAAGTAGTAAGCGCAAATTGGCTTCTACGTCAGGAGTCTGAGGTTCGATTTCTTGAAAACGAGGTTCAGGGGGTCTAAAAATGTGTATTTTCGGTGAAAGCTCAATTTCAAAAAATCTACATGTAAACAATACTTTCCTTCGCTATCTATTCATATAAGACAATAGAAAGTAAAATAAATGAAAATGCAAAACTAAGTGAAATTCGTATTACTAATATACAACATAATAAATTTACTACATAATTATTATCTACTATAATTATTATTATCCTTTTTTTGAAAAAAAAGAAACTAGGCTGCACTAAAAGTTAAGAGACGTTGTTTCATAGCAGCCCGAGGTCGTTTATAAATACAACACGTTTGGCTCGTCGTAACATATCGTCTTTTGTACGTTTCTACATCGTCAAAATCTTTTTCTTCGATAAAACACTGACCTGTTTCTATTTCTTGACGAAGAGTCAACTCGATGTTTAGCTTCAGGTTTGTGCTGTTTTTGTATCTGCTTATGTAATAGTGTTTATAAGTGTTTAAACATCGCTTTAGAAGAGTCACTTTTGTTATTTTTTATTGGTTCTTTATTTATTACTCGATTAATGTTTTCTTTTTTATTCACGGGTGTTGATTTAAGTTTGATCTTAATAGCTGCAAATGATTAATGTTAGCTACTGTAAAACGTTTTTCAAATGAAAAGTATTAAGTGCTTAGTAATTACAAAGAAATTTTAAAGTAAAAATACCCAATTCATATTACTGTCTTCTAGAACTCTTAAAAATTACGTAAAAAAGTGCAGATAAAATAGTTTATAATTTTTCTCTAAATGAATTACGGCAACAATAACTGAATTTTAAAACTCGTTCATCAATGTACAGAACAACAGCTAAAAGAATTCACCTGAAAGTTCAAAGTTTAATTTATCAGTAGAACCATTAATATCATAGTAAGTTGGATATTATAAAAAAAGTTGGAAATAAGTTGAAGTGAAAAGACTAAATCAATCAATTTTTAAAAATCTAGTGTGAAACACTCACAATTTTCTCTTGATAATTTTGAAAATTTGAAAGGAAGGTACAAAAACGTGAATTTCTCTTTTTATATTTCATGCAGGGCATGAAAAAGTAATAATGAAAAACATAACTTAATTTTATTCGTGAGTGGATGATTTTAATTGAAAAACTCTGCTGGACTTCATTTTGATGAGGAAAATATTGAAATTCTTTAATTGATTTTAAACTAAGCAGTGCAGAAAGAAATGCTTGAAATAGAAGTTGTAGGTTTTTAATTTTTTACAACTTTAATTCTATACTATTTGTTTTAAACGGCACGACGTGTTAAGGCCGCCATCTTAAAAAAAAGAGTTTTTACCACGAGAATAATACAGCCCCACATGAATTTTCCAGACTTGCCGCTTGCCTTGTAGAGAATAAAAAATTTAGTATATGAGGGGATTTTAATCAAAATCGTAGGAGCTATTTGCGATGAAATTACAATGAAGAGAAAAATTACAAGATTAAACTTTTACTTCCAGTTGATTAATTGCCATGAACATTTTTGTGTTGTGGTGTCTACTAACTTAATCTAAAAGTTTCAAATTCATACGATTCTCCTTTTCTGAGTTCTTTTGAAGTTTACACTTGAAGTTTTTCTGGTATAGAGTAGAATGTTCTATAGTTTATTCATTCTATATTACGTTCTTTATCTTACGAGAAAGTTTTATCATTGTTTTTATACACGATGGTTCGGAACTGCACTGAATGTCTCGTAAAATGATTCTACAATGAGAAAAATTAAAAAAAAAAAAATATTTTAAATATAGACTTTAAACTACTTCGCTAGTGAGTTACGGATAGCGAAAGATTTCGCCCGGACTCCTGGTCCACCGGTAATAGGCAACCAAATTAAGTTTCACAGGTTTGAAATTTTTTGACGTGAAGAATATTGAACAAAATAGATCATAAAACTGTAACTCTAATAGATTTTACCGTATCTAATAGGATTTACGTAACACAAAAAATTTAAACTCCAAAAACAGACTTTGCTATGTTTGAAGTAAAATAACTTTGTTAAACGACTATTATATGTATTAAAGTTTTGATTGAAATTTAAAGAGAATTTAATTCTGAATTTCTTCGTGACAGGGAAAAAGTTATCCCATAATATTGTTTTGTTATTCAATATTGTTATTAAGTTGTTACCAAGTAATTTTTTGAATTTAAATTTCCATAAATGTTTTAAGTTAAATTTGGTCAATTATTAGGTTAAGTAGTGTAACTTTCAAGTCACAATAACTGTAATAATTAATTTGTAAATAAATAATTGTTATAAATTAAAAATTTAGTTTTATTATTATAGAAATAACCAGATCCTGAAAAAATCCGGCATGAAGTTTTAATATATATACATATATGTCACAACACATCAAAACCAGATAGAAATTGATAATTTTTCTTCTTTAAAATTCTACGTCCATTAACATACGTATGAAATATTTTCTCTTTCTGAAAGATTAAATGTTTTACCTTTCCTCTTTTTCTCTAGCGCACTATAAATACAACTGTAAATATCATCGTTTTTAGGTGAACGCAATAGTTTTCGTTCTAGATTGGTTACGGCAAGTGCGGGTGCACGTACAAACGAACAAGCAGACGGAATTTTTCTAGAAACCATAGTTATGTCTTAAGGGGTCATGAAACAGATAAGTTAAAATTCGATAAAGAAAATTGATTATTATTACGATTTTCCCTTGCATCACACTGCTCCCTCTTTCTTCTCCCCTCCCTCCTCTCTCATTCTCTCTAAGAGGATGAGAAAAAAAGAACGAGAGTGGAAAACCAAAATCCTATTAATTAAAATTAATTAGATGGTTACTAATTAAGGTATTTAGTACGCATTTAATAAGCTCATAAGATGTATAATTTTACCACAAATAATTCCTATTGTCGAATGTTAACACAGGAAAACGTACTGAATGCAGCATTCAAGAGAAAATTCAAAGTGAACTCTCATATCAAAAATTCTGATAATAAAAACGCCTCAAAACAAAACAATTTCTGTAATATAACTGGAGAAGTTAATTCGCACTGGGTTAACGATTCAAGGAAAATTAATATGCCTGTGACCTCAAGTATTCCCACACTTTAATTCGTCGATCACTTGAAGGCAAGAATTAATGAAGCATTGACAACCAAAAGAGAAGATAATGTGCTAACTAACGTTTGGTTAGAACCTGAGTTATGACTGATTAGACATATTTGCCGAGCGACCAGAGGCGCAATGTAAATTTTCCAATGGTAAAATATTCCATATTGGAATTTATTAGTTATGTAAAACAACTGTTTGAGACTACAAATAAATAACCAACATCAATGTAAGTATTTCTGTTTTCATTTAATCCATGTTCAAATACCTATCATTCTTTTATGATTACTCTGCGTATTAAAAGGTACAGTATTTTTAATTTAAACGAAAAATTGAGTGTGAAAAAATCTTGGCAATGGATTAATTAAATAAAATTTAATAGAAAGATAAAAATAGACGTAATTTTCGTTAAACATAATCAAACTATCGGAAACAAACAAACCAGTATTTAAAAAGGCGGGTGGTTCAAATGGACAAAATGCTATGTAAAAAATTAAATGTCAACAACAAATCTGACTTGAAATAATCACATAAAGAACATGTTCACACAAGTTTCAACAACTCGCAAAAAAAATTAACAATCAACTTCTTAAAAAGAAAATGAAAGTTACTTTTTTCTTAACTATTGACGTATATTCTAAAAATTAGGTCACCAAACCGATAGAGTGTAGTCCTGAATACATAATGATACTTAATTTTTACGCAACATCAATGGTTTTTTTTAAACGACAGTAGGCTACTAATACATTTATAATAATTTAGATTGTATGAGATGGAGAAAATTGACCCTGTGACTAAAGGCTATATTCTAGGATACGCGTTTCTTCTTTTACCTAATATTACAGTACAAATAAGATTGTAATACAGGAGTTGTCTGACTAGTGCTTTAAATGAAAACAGTTAGTAAAGGTAAACAACAATTAAATAGAACAATTTGAGATTTTTCAGTTATTTCATTTTGTAAGCTACACTTAAAAATTTACAAAACCCCCGCATATCCGAATGGGTCAGGCAATAAATACAGGTTTTCAGATTTTGTAAATTGGTATAATTTCATCCGAAATTAAGAGAATTTCCGCAAATTATCATCACTTCGGCTTCATAAAGGCCACAAAAGGATTCAGCATGGAACCGGTGCAGTACATTTTCCAAAATATTTCCTGCATTACTCAAAAATATTGAAATAAAATCTAAAAATGAAGATGATCGGTGATGGAAAATCTCCATGTAAAAAGCTTCATTATAAAAAGCTCCCATTGGAAACAGCCCAATGGGAGTTAAGGCAAACCCCTTGTCCTTTTCTATGTATAATACATTTTAACAAAAACATTATCGAATTTTTAACTTTATTGAGAAAAATAAACTTGCTATGTAACATTTTAATACAACCAGCAGTTAAAAATTTTCATTAAATTGACTTGTTGTCACTCGCGTGAGGAAGTCGCCCAGTGGCAGCCTCTCATTACGATTCGCATAAGTTCTCCATGTCATTGCCTTTTCAGTGTTCTAGGAGGTAGTGTGGTAGGTGAGGAGCGGACGTAATTATTATATGTAGATTTGTGTGATGGTGTAGTTTTCTATGAAAACGTCTGCATAATTTCTTTATTGTTTCGTGCAGTTTCGATGTTAAGGTCTCTGTGTTATAACATTTTACTAACGCATCGTGGACAGCCTGTAATGATGTGTACAGTTTTGTTCTGGAGCGGTTGCATATGTAGCCTATTACTTTAGATTTTCAAATGATTCGTAGCTCACTGAACCGTAGGTCAAAGTAAGATGAAGAATTGATAGTTAGTTTCTGAGTAATTAGAAGGAGATATCTATGGCGAATAAAACTGTAGAGATGTTTTAATCTTGTTTTAAGAGATTGCCTTTTAAGTCGGGTATGTTGGTTTCATATCAGTCTTCTGTCCAGTGTCAGTTCCAAATATTTCACTGAGGTATATATATTATGGGATCAGTCTATTGTTTAAATAAACTGGAGGACAAGTTTGTTGCATGAGAGTATGGATAACGGTCGGTGATTTTTCGGCATTCAATTTAATTTTTGAAATAGTTAAGTACTAAGTACTGGAAAAATTAAATTTACCAATATTGCATGGTGGTCATATGGTGTTGAAGATTAAGTGTTAAGTTTTTACTTCTGGCTTCATGGCTAATATTTCTGTGTCATAGACAAATTTTTCGTTTTAGTGTGCTGTGTAGAAAATCGGATACGTAGATGCAGTACGAAAGGGGTAATAAAACTGCTCCTAGGGGAACTCCCGCGTTTATGGGATGACACGAAGATACAGCAGAACCTTGTTTCACTAAAAAGAAGCGATGTGAAAAAACGACTAGATTACGAGATAGTACGTAGATGGTGATACAGATTTCAATTAAAATAAAATACCGTTATGCCAGCCATAAAATATTATTAATGGTTTAAATTAAATAACAAAGCAGAATATATGGTACGTTCACCCACTGTTATTCACAAAATCAACTGTTCTCAATTCAAAATTTTTTCAAAGTTCACAAAATTATCACTGAACGATAATTTTTGAAATAAAATATTTCAGCGATACTTAATTCAAATTAATATAAAAATAGTTAAAATAATACAAGAAACCCCAGAAACATATGCGATTTGCAATACTCCACCGTATAACATATATCTATTACCATTAAATAACGGCGCATGGATTATTAATCTCATTAAAAATATAGATAATTTATTTATATACTGATTTATCATTCATTTTATATTATTTTTCTTTATACTACCTATTTAATTACGAATCGTTTAAAATGTATTATTGTGTAGTAATTGTGGTAATATTCACCACAATGCTTTTCTCTGAGTGGTCATATCACTCGCTGAGTACGTTGAGATAAAATGAAGGTATGACGGTAATCTCCAAAACGGAATACCCTAAAGAGATACCTAATTTCCATTTTATTTAGTTTAGTAATAGCTATACGGTGTTTTCTATTAGTCATTTTATGATTGTAGTTTTTAATAATGAATATCATAATACTGCCGTAAGTTTATTTTAGTTGTAAGTAGACCTACAGTTGAAAATGTACTTTTGGTCATTATTCTAAGATTTTCTGTATGACATTTTATACATTTAATAGAAATAAAATATGTATAAAATTATGACACTAAATTTATTTAAAGTCGTATCAAGTGGTTGGCTTTTAGCGACGATTTTGGGATATTGGGCGGGCGGGAAACTACATTAAAAATGTTTTTCTGCTGCAAAATAAAGAAAAACTTTTGTGTTCCTGAAATACAACTATTTCCATAATTAAATCCTGGGTAAAGTTTTCAAATAAATTTTACCCTCATCCCCTAAAATAATGGTTCTGATTGAAAAATTTCTGAAATAATAAAATGGGTGGAAATAATGAAAATAAATCACATGAAATTGGTGTCAAATTGAAGGAACAACTTAACTCTGTACCTCAATACTCTCGAAATTCTGCTGTCGAGCCAGAACGTTATATTTATTTTAATGTATGGAAAAAACACGAGAACTGTTTTCCGTGCATTTCAATGACGGCACCTATGCCTATGCCTACATGCAGAATAAATTAGAAAAATTATTTACATTCAGATATTTTTGATATATTAAATGAATTTTAAATTACTGAATACTGCCCTACCATTATTTTAAGCGGATAAGCGAAACTTTTTAAATAATTCAGAATTTAATTAAGAGAACAGCTGTATTGCAGGAATACAAAAAGTTGTTCACTATACCTTAATCCACTCATGTAATAATTGATATAAAAAACACATACGAGCATACACACGGTTGGAAGAATGAGACTAACGTGATGACATTTTCTATCGGACGGCCAGGCCGTGACGAGTCATGTTATATCAACATATATTTATGTCTGCTTCTGGCTAAATAAACCCATAACAGGCAGGTGGAGTGTTAAATTACTTGCGCTCGATCTGCTAGTTCCAGAGCTACAAAAAAGTTCTCCTTCTTATCACATGGTCAGCCAATTATATGACCGAAGCATTTAATAACAGAAGCGGTAGAGGTGTAAAAGACACTAGTCAGAATGATCTCCTCTGAAAGTAATAAATTTAATTCTACGGCCAAACCCCGTGGTGAATGAAGTAAAGGTGTCATCTGCAGGGTGCAGAGATGCTTTTTGGACGGCGTGGCATGGTGATAATCATACTTTTCCACACAGGGAGGAAGACTATAGTAAACCACCTCACGCCTCGTTTTACCTAGTAAAGCCTCTAGAGGTTCAAACTAGCCTTGATGACCTAAATAAGTGGCTAAATAATACTTCGGTGCTTCCTGCGTGTAGGTTAGTGCTTTATCATAAAAAAAATATCATAGTTAAATATGATTTCAATTGATGCGATTTGCTTTCGCCACTGAGACGGCCCGCATTAAGCATTTTCTGTAACTGCAAATATCCATCTAGCCGACAGCAAAACAGAACGATAGTTTATAATAGTTTTAGAGAAAAGTGGAATGAACTATAAATTATAGCACAGAAAAATTTGTTTATGGTAATCTACCGCAACTCAAAATAGTCGCTAATAACCAAGCTGTTGACACGACTCATTTTTTAAAAAAACTAAACATTATTTAATAAACTAAACTAACTTACTGAATTCAGGCATTATTGCTCATTGGATATTTTGATGGTTTATTTATTTCTTATTCTAATTTGTGTACATGCTGTAACTTATATTGTTATTCTTTAATATATTTAGATTTGTATTTAAGTATATATTTAAATTAAACATATCACCGTCATCCCCTTTGATAAGGTACTGTGCTCCTGACCATCAAAGCTTCCGACATACCGATAGAGAGAAGCCGCCAATATTTCGGACAAGGGTAGTAGGCCTGTGTCGGCACTGCAGAGGGCTATTAATTATATAAGAGCGTTCTACTGAGACCGATCGACATTCCATTCCACTCAACTCCTTTGACCAGACATCAACCATCGACACAAGACTACCGGACTCCGACGAATACCCTTCGACGACCCTGCAAGAGAGAAGACAATACTTCCGCTCGCTGACTCGTCACCGTAACCACCGAGGGACCACTGTGGGTGTCACCCGCTGCCGCAAGCGATGCCCAAGGCAGTCCCTCGACCGAGCCTTGCGGCCACCGGGAACCGACGAAGCAGCCATCGACGCACTACTGTGAGGGAACAAGATGACGTCTCCGCTTGACGACAACACGCCGCATCGATTACCTCCTCGACCGCCGCGACGACTACGAACGACACTTTTTGCCTGGACGACCACCCCTTAAACGGCCCTTTTCAGAGTCTCAAACATTTTTAAGGTTTGCCGTACGCCACGTAATGTCGCCATCCGGTGACACATCCTTTAGTTATTTTAAAACTATTAATGTTAGTCTACGAAAATAAATAGTTAAGACGGCCTGTGGAAATGAAAATTTTGTGAAGAAAATAAGTGATAAAAGATAAAAAAGAGATATCTAGTTTTATTTATTATGTAATAGGCCCTATGTGTGGCTGCCCTGGTCAAGTAACGTGGAAGGTATCTACTCAGTTTCCCTTGGCCATTCAACCCCCATTTTATGTTCTCTGTAGTAAAATAACTTTCCCGATGTCTGCCCCAAATTTTTATAATGTTGTTTATTATTTGTCGTGACAATAAAAGTTTATTTATTATGTAAATTTTAAGTATAAAAAACAATATAATCATACCCATTTCTTTTGAGACTAATAAAATATGACTATTTGTTGTATAATTATTAAAATAGACAAACAATAAATCTCTATCTCTTAATAATCTTGTTTGTTTTTATAAGTATGATGTATAACTGAAATTCCCGTTACTTCACAAAAATTCAGTTATAAAAAGTTGGTACGATTCCAACTTTGTTAAATTAAGTAAAAGTGTTATTTATAGGAACAGTTTGCATTTACTATGTTATAATTATTCAACTACTTTATAAATATAGAGTGCCCCATAATTTCTTTCATTAAATAAACTTTATTCTCATTAATTTTTACTTTCAACTGTTCTATATACTACAGTATACGAAAAGAGTGTATTGCCCTGAGAAAATAATTTGTGATACAGAACTCATATTTTAATTGATAAGTACTTACGTTTCATGACTTCTGACTCCATGTTTTTTAATTTTCCCTCGTACATATTTATGTAATTCATACGAGAGGTAAGACTATTAGACCGATTAGATTTAAATTTGGAAACTATGGTTTCCTTATACCGGTGGTTTTCAAAATTACCTATAGTACAACAGTACAAAAATTCAAGCTTCTCAAAACCAGCTGTACCAAGTTTTACCAAACTTTCTGATTTAGATAGATGTTTTATGGTAACGAAGGATAAGAGATATTCAAAAGCAAACTAAGTGATAACCTCTGCTCTCATTAAAAAAAAAAACAGCTTTTAGGTGAATTTTAGAAAAAAGTGCACATAACAAAAATTGAAATAAAATTTAAAATTCTGTAACTTGCGATATTAACTTTCATTTTGTCTGCCATTTTCGTTAAAAATTTGTTATTTAATTCAAAAAATTCGAACATCAGCTAAACTAAGCGTTATGCAGTGGAGTATTTGACTGATTTATGTGGTAAAAGTTATTCTTATACTTCGTTTTTGACCGGGTTGGTCCGAGAGCCGACTCGGTATGGTCAGCAATCAGGATACTAGCCTGCTTTCCTAATATTTTTAGGTACAAAAACAGAAATGTTTCATTTCGTTTTTTTTGTTATACTGTCGTCTGATTATGACATTTTGTGGCATAGTGAAACCTTAAATATTTGTTGCCCTGAAAAGGACCGTTTAGTGAGTTTCTGCCAAAGTGAACGGAGTAAGTTGGTGGACCTGAAAAGGGCCAG
The DNA here is from genome assembly GCA_035578175.1 of Catonia carolina. Classification (NCBI taxonomy): domain Eukaryota; kingdom Metazoa; phylum Arthropoda; class Insecta; order Hemiptera; family Achilidae; genus Catonia; species Catonia carolina. The sequence goes on from JAQMRL010000007.1 coordinate 52,697,263, forward strand.
ATAAACCTTAATGAGCTAGTCATAAGAAGGACCCGCCGTGTCGGTATCGAAGGAGACCGGTGTCGGCAGTGCGTGACTACAGCAAGAGCTGCTACAAAGGGGGCCCTCAAAAAGGGCCGGTCAAAATCTAAGTATATTGGTCTTAAGAAGGATAGTTGGATTGGTCTGGGAAGTGACAGATGAAGGCAGCCCGTAGCTGCGGGAGCTGCGGCAATGGCTGCTGCCACGTTTGCTTCTGTGCACCGTCCCAAAACATCTTCCTTTTCTCTCTTGTAGTTGGTAGATCTAGGTCAGAGTCGTAGAGCGTAAAAACGTCCGGGCTCACAATTACCTCCCTTATCCAGAGGGACAGTTACTATGCGGTTACCTCTGCAATGCCGAGAAAGGACTGTCGGTATTTTCGAAAGTTTTGTCGGCTATTTTCTATTGGCCGGAATCATTGTCGGCTGGTAGCACAGTAGCTAATAAAAGGTGGCGACGGTGACAATACGTTTCGCAATAACTGTTATCGCACTCGATGAGAAGGGTAATAGATGAAAATGTGCGATGAAAAACATTTTAGACCTAATGGGGAATCGAACCCGGTACCCCTGTGTTTTGTCCATTGATGAGAAATTAAGGAGAACATCGTTGTTGATGGAGAGGCAATAAACAGCCGGAGGTATGAAGACAACATTATACTGCTACATTCCTCTCCTAAGGCATTGCAATTAATTGTGAATAGGGTCGTAAAAATTGCAGAAAGCTGGATTTCGAGATAAATACCAGTGAAACCAAGATACTAGTGATAGTTGAACGACCGGGTGTGGCAACTGATTTTAGTATTGAAAATACCGTTTTTGAAGTAGTAGACAATTAAAAAGTACCTAAGATGCCGAGTGAACAAGAATCCGAGTATTAAGACGGAGATTAGGTCGTGTGTTGAACAAACATGTCTGCATTAATAAAGATGAGCAAGATTTTGTGCAGATGGGATCTTGGACTCCCATTTAGAGTTAGGTTGGTCTGCTGTTCTCGGTTATGTGCTGCATGAACTGAAGGCTTGAATGCTGAACCAGAGTAAGATACTCGAGGCCATCGATATTTGGTGTTATAGGCGATTAATGCGGATATCATGGACAGACAGAGGATAAACTAAAAAGTTATGTCAGTCAATATTTTTATTTAATAAGCTTTATTTCTATGTTATCTCGACCAACATACGAGTAATTTATCCATTCTTGTATACTAACTCTAAACAGTTTAAGTAATAAATTTAAAAGGAATTTTCATTCATTTATTCATAACCAGATCCTGAAAGAACCTGGAATAAATTTTACATTGTTCTACTTTGTACAAGATCCGTAAATTGTTTATTTAATTTTACCCTCAAGATTTTATTGTAATCAAGATTCACAAACAAATAAAATCATAAGTTTATAAAATAATTTTTCAAATTTCCATTGGAACATTATAAAGAATTTAAAATGTAATTTGTTCCTGAACCTTACCTTGAATACAAGTTATCAAGTGATCAATTGTCGGTTTTAATTTAGTTAAAAATATTTCAACAGATCTAAAAATATTTTCATTTGAAAGTTGGCACACTTATTTGAAACCATTAAAAGAATCATCTACCGATAGTTCTACAATGAAATATTAAATTAATAATTCATATGAAATCAATGTATTTTAATTATACGGATTCACGTTATTCATTAAATTTAATAGATTACCCAATTTTATAGATAAAAATCCCTTTCATGAGACGACGCGTCTTATGGCTGGTTGCAATTTTTTAAAAGGCTTAATTTTTGACTTATAGTAAAAAGCATTAGTGATTTCTTTATCTACTTTTTAAGAGGAATCGAATGACACTATTTCGTTTCCAAACACCGACTTTAGATTTTTAACTTCCAGTTTTAGGCCACTTCCGTTCGAAACCGGAACGTCAAACCCACTGATTTCTCTATCTAATCTTTAAGAGGAATCAAATGACACTTTTTGTTACCAATTTCCAACTTTAATTTCTTGGCTTCCGGATTTGGGCCACTTTCGGTCAAAACCGGAACTTCAAATTCAATCCAGGCCCACGAACGTTTTGTGTTCATTAAAAATCCGAAAACTGTTTGTTGCTATCTCTTGTAGCTTTTTACTTTGAATTCTTGACTTTCAGCTTTGTGCCACTTTCGGTCAAAACCGGGACTTCAAATTTAATTTACGCCCACCAATTGTTTTTGTAAATTTCGAATCCAGAAATCGTTATTTCAATAAACCGTTTCACTTAAAAGTGCTAGAAATGTTAACATCTATTGTCATTTAATAGTAATATATAAATTTATTTCCCAAAAAAACTTTTTACTTTCTCTTGACCTGTATGAATATTAAGGGAAGGAAAATTTGTTTTGATGTCAATTCAAAATGAAGTTTTGACCGAAAATACACGTTTTTAGACCTCCTGAACAGAAAAAACTTGTTTTTAGTTATTGGTGTGCGTGAGTGTGTGTGTGTCTGTGAATAAAATAAAATAGCTCAACCCTACCCGACACGAACATTTCCAATTTTCCCAAAAACGGCTCACACATCTTTTCCAAATCGCGTATTTTACTGCATTTTTATGGTGTACGTTTACAGAATAGGATAGGCGGAATGTCTGCTGAAATTCTTGGGAGCCCTGTGGTCTCGTGATGAAAAATGGTGTTTTAAAGGCTACGGCCTTAATATGCATTTAGGAGAAAAAATGTTTAATTAAATTTATAGAACATTTAAAAACCTATAACTTTTATTTTAATCACTTTTTCTACAAAGCCTAGAACAGCGTCAATTAGTAATTTAACGTATTTGTAAATCCTACATAGGTTGGTTTTTATTTTACGTCATTCACTCATGGTTAAAATTAAGTTGTATTTTCATTTTATATCGTTTACTCATGATTAAACACAGGTTATGTTTTTCATTATTTACATTGGCAAGAGAAAATAGTGTCAGTGTTTAATGCAAGATTTTTTACATATGAATAACCTTAAATTACGTATACAGACAATTTATTTCAACTATTAAATTAATGCACGAGGTGAGAAAGTAATTTATTCAACTATAGTTTCCTATGTACAGGAAAGGTTAAGTTAGTACTTCTTTTTCAAACACCAGGTTGTCCAGAATCAAAGTATCAGGATATTAGCTCTCAGATTTAAGGGTGTTATAGTTTCTTTTGTGTTGCCATTTCTGTAATTCAGTTTCAAACTTTATGATATTCCGTACATTTTATAATTTTGGTGAAGCAGGTGTTTAGTTTGGGACTAGACAACAAAACTTTCTTTGGATTAGTGTTTTTGTGACTCTATAAAAAATTAATAAAATTTTTGTTTGTTGTACAGTAGTTGTAGACTTGTTTCGGAAAGTTTCTGCGTTTTTATGCGCCTATGTAATTAGTTCCTAAACATAAAATTGACAACCGTCTAATTCTTCACATATACAGCCAGAGGGTGCTGTAATAGTGTGTTCTAACGGTTTATTTGGTTTTACCCCTTCTGTAAATGAGGTTACAATGCATAATTTTCTCTCTGCCAAAATAAAATTTACTTAAAAAATCTTCTCTACTGGTATGCTTTTTTCGTTGAATTTTTAAATAATCTTTGCTATAACTGACTGTGACTTATTTCAATCCAGCAGGGTCATTCGCATCACAATGCCCGTATCTAAAGTTGTGACATCAATCACAGATATCACAGTCAAATACTGGTGTAATTCGCCCGTATACTTCTTGCCATTAATTGTTCATTTTCGTTCTTATCTTATAAAAATACAGGTTATACTTTTAGAAATAATGTGTACAAAATTAATTAACATAAAATTAATTATATTATTTCATCAAACATAGTTTGTTAACCCCCTACCCAAAATTTTGTGCAAATTGCTTTGTGTTTGTTTTTTGTTTCACTTAAGAAACATTCTTGTATATTTTATATTTTTTAGGCATCCGAGCTGCGCAATTAGCTTCCCTTACTTCTTAAAAATATACCGGAAATAATGAGGTACAAAACATTAGTAACCATGTGGTTAACGGAAGTAGGGAGAGAAGCGATAGAAATAATGGTTACACCAATACTTTTGTGAGCTCGTTTTTTTGCGTCCAGGAAATTCCAGGAGGAGTATAGGACATGTCAGTTATAACACCTGAAATACATATAAGAATCACACAATGTATCGCTATTGTCAAGAAAGAAATTCTTGTACGTTATAAAAAGTTTCACCGATCAAGTATTTTTGCAGATTTTTTTAAAGGAATATAAATTATCACATTTTAAAAACTGGGGTAATTTATTCATGAATTTTCTTCCTGCATTAGTAGGTTTATGTTCAAACAATTTTGTGGAGTGATTAGCCACATAATAATCATTTCTGTTTCTCTTTATGGGTCCCATGGTAAATTTTTTACATCCAGAGATAACTTTGGTCGGATTCGCATATTTTATTTGAATTTTTTTTTGTTTGGACATTCAATGTAGAGTGATATTTTAATACACTTCTTAGTAATTTATTATAGTCGGAATCACAGAATTGCGAGCTTCCTTGCAATTGCGGGGCCGTCAGATCTCTCACTTTATCACATTCATTACGTTAGCCCCGATTGTTTAACCGGACTGAATTGTAACTCTGCGACCATCACTGCCGCTTCAAAAATTTATTTATGAAGTAATACTTTGATCTCTTAATCTCCCTTAGAGCAATAATAGTAAACTTTTTTCTTGGCTGTTTGACTAATAGTTGTATATAAGTGTTGTTATTATTACATATCTCTGTTTTAGTAACTACATATGTTTTTATGATTTAGACTAAACGTTAAGTGAATTTATACCATTTTAATTAAGTTGTGCTAAGCTTCACAGATAAGAGAATAATATTTACTGGGATGAATCAAGCTACTAAGGTTATTAACATAAACTTAAACGGACGTAAATAAATTATTAAAAATTTGCTTATATTTGTAGAAGAAGAAACGAAATATATTAAAAAATAAAAATTTAAGCGGTGATAATTTTTTAATTTCACAACAAAAAGTTCAGGTTTGTTTTATTAATTTAAAAAAAGTTTTATTTTACAAACGAAATTCATAATAATATAAATTGGTAAATAAATAATAAATGAAAACAGGGTCTTAAAATATAAGAAAAGTACTTAAATGATGTTCAGATATAAATTGAAAGTTGTAAGCTGGGACATTAATTCAGAGCTTATAGTGTAACGTACAGGCGTTGGGTAGGCAGCACTGAATCTAATGTTCAGATAAAACGGCCGTATGCAGTTTGATGGTTGGGGTCAACTAACAATAATGTTTAAGGAATGGTCGGCCTGAATCTGTACAAGACTACACCTCAAGTGATCTTCATACATATCAAAATCATCTCATTACAAATAACTTAACACTCCACCATTTTCATTGTGGGCAATACAATTCTGTTTAAAGGTGTGTTGTTTTATTTACACTATCACTTCAAACTGAAGCTTCTTAAATAATGGTCTACATGAGGTTGAGTGGTTTTCTCTCAACACACAGCTAATTACTTTTCTAAAATTCTTTCCGTATTCCCCCCATGAATAATTATCCCACACTTATATAACATACCGGATATGAGGTTAACCATGATAAGCTGCTGTTAGCAATGTTTTATCAAATAATCTGGCAATTTGTTTCAGTGCAAATACCCCAGATGATATTTTACTACAATTTAATTGGTATAAAAACCTTAAAACAAAAATCTGTACAGTAACACCCGCAGAAACTGCACTGTTTGTACATGTTCTAGAATATTATCTGTACTAATATTATCATCTATTTGTTTGTTTGTAGGAGATTATCTCAAAATTTACCAGACCGATTTCAAAAATTCTTTTACCGTTCGAAACCTTACAGCTTCTTGAGTAACAAAAGCTATTATAACATTGGTATCGTTTAGGTCGTCAGCCAAAAAGGTTGGGTTGATTTTCTAGAGGCTTTCCTAAGTAAAACGAGGACTGACGTGGTTTACCATTGTTTTACTCATTGAATGGAAAAGTATGTTTATCAGCATGCCAGGTTCTCTTAAAAGCACATATTTTCCACTCTGCAAATGACACTTTCATTTCATTTCCAACAGGGTCTGGCTGTAAAATAAAATTCATTACTCTCAGAGGAGATAACTCTGACTAGTGTCTTTTACACCTCTACCTCTTCTGTTCTTAAATGCTTCGGTCATCTAATTAGCTGACCACGTGATAAGAAACAGAATTTTTTTGTAGTCCTGGTAATAGCAGATAATTTAAAACTTCGCCTACCTGTTATTGGACAAATTGCAACGTACACATATAAGAAATTGAAAAAATCTTTTTAACCCTTAAAATTTTGTTGAATTTCAGCTCTCTAGATGTTCACAAAATTAGAGAATCAGTGAAAAGTGAGTGAGTCAGTCAATAAAGTTTACGTATCACAGTTCATTAGTAACTTGAATATTTTACTAGTCAAAAATATCAGCGCGGGCTTATAGGTCGAAGTTCTTTTCGTTCTCTCTTCACCTCTCGTGAGCGTGGCTACCGCTTTGTGCACAGACCTATATGTACGTGTATTTAGTATTTAGTGTGGTCATCTGTAATTTGTAATTTTTTATGGAGTGTAAGCTTCTACTTTAAACAGGTGTATAGGCTAAATTAATTAAAGTGATTTCCACTAAATTATTGTATCTCTCCGATTACTTATATTTTATTGGGTTAGAATTAATAACAATAATCATTTACTAAAACGAAGGTGAGTACATAAGCTATAGATGTACATTTAAAACGATGAACCACGTATTGTTGTGATGTAACATCGGTAACGAAAACAAGACGTTTTTGACCTCGAAGCCCGTGTTAATATTTCTACTTATTTAACAAATAGAACTTTATAGGCAAACTGTTCAGCCTTTAAAATCACCGAGATTTTGGGTAAACCTAAAACAATCCGATTCACCTTCTACTCGAAAATCGGTTGTAATCATTCTTCTCTCGTTTCTACGGAGATGCGATGGAAAATTAAATCGTTTGCCTTATTCAACGCAGAGAAACGAATAATTTAAATATATTTAAAGGGAAACTAAAACCGTCTGACCCATTCCTGAGGGAGTAGAACCTACCATAAGGTTGTTAGAAACGTTAAGGGAGCCAGGCCAAAAAAGTGAAAAGAATAAATTTGTCGGGCGTTTACCGGAACACAAATAATGCATACGAATCCCAGTTGCTTCCTCCTAAAGCGTAAGAAAAGGGTAACCTAAAAATAACCTATTTTTCTTTTCTTAGTTTTCCCACGGAACTGTAACTATGAAAATCGGTGTAAAGTGTATAAATATGTAGGTGTAAAATTCATTCTTAAAATGATAGATGAAGTAAAATTTCGAATAAAACGGGAAAACTAATAAAGCAGTTTGCTTTTTAATGTAAAGCACTGAGTCTATCGGGAACTAGTTAAATTATGTTTATTAGGTTCTCGTTAATACAAATAGCTACTCTATCACTCACGTACGAGTTCGGAATAGTGTTCTACATTATGAAAAATGGCTCATGGTATCAGCTGACAAAACTTCTATACATACATTTTCGTTTGAAGTTTTCTGTTAGACCAAAAAAAAGTATAAAGAATCAAAATATGCGTTCCCTCAATAAAAGTCTGTAGGCACTTGTTCTAGCTACGCTTCAATTACTCTTTCAAGTGTATTCTACGGAATATCGATTATTTTGAGTACGAGAGGTTAGGAAAGGGTAGAAACCGTAGCACTACGATAAAAGGTTTTGAATCCATCATCAATATCTACGTTGTAATAAATTCATGCACATAAAATCAACCATCGAAACAAGGAGAGGTTTCTATTACATGTATAGGTTAAACATACCTTGACTGGTGATAATTGTTGCTTGAAACAGAATTTTTCGCCTTATAAAAGCATCAAGCTTTTGTTTCAGAAAGGACTTTCTGTAAAATAAAAACGAAATATATTTTAGCGAGTTATTTAAAAGCTATAATTATTCTAAATTAGCATAATTACCTTACAGGTTTTCTTTTTTAGTACTGTTTTCTGAAAATAACTCTGCACATAAATTATACCTATCAATACTTTTTTACCCCAGAAAACAAAAATCCTTAAGTTTTTAAACTTAAGTTTCATTTCAAAGATCATTTTATGCGTTTTGGCTTATTAAGATACATAAAAAACATCTTTACATTTGATAGTTTCTTCTTTTCTTTTCGTCCAAAATTCTTTAATTTTTGGCTGTAAGATCTTTTACGCTCATCACTCCATTTAGCATTCGGTTTTTCAATTTAATTATCACGGAAATTACCGAACTTCTTAATTTTTAAACTCAATACAACTGTATTTTTACACCGTCAATTGTTAATTTCTTCTCTTCAACTTTGTATTTTCAATAAGTTGGGCTGATACTACACAAATTATGCGAATTTTTAAAATTTCTCAAGTAAGCAATTTGTAGAAATGGACTGACCTACAATTAACTTTATTCACAAAAAAATTGACATGTAATAAGTAAAAAAATTTTTTTTATTTTCTCTTTCTTGCCCTGTATGAATATATAAGAAAGGAAAGTATTATTTTCTTCTCGAATTTTCTAAATCGAGTTTTCACCAGATATCCTTTTCAGGCTTCCTGAAAAGAAAAGACATGTTTGTAGCGATTGGTGTGTGTGTGTGTGTGTGTGTGTGTGTGTGTGTGTGTGTGTGTGTGTGTGTGTGTGTGTGAGTGAACAAAATATATTGGAACTTAAGTTAGGTATTACTAGAGGAACCGACACGAACATTGTCATCAAAATCGATCAATCGGTAGTAATATTCGTGCAATTTTTCACTCTTCTGCAATGTTCTCAAAAAAGACTCCTACGATTTTCTTAAAAATTGCCTCACTTACTACATTTTTTATACTTCATAAGATCGGGTAAACGCCATGTCTGCTGAAGTGCTTGGAGCGGCTGTGCTCACGTCGAAAAAATATTTTTTTAAGATTGCAGCCTTAATATGCATCCTGGGGGTGTATATTCAAAGTTGTTCAAACACGTTTTTGTACAACGTTTACCTTAGCGGCAATTCTTTTACAGGTTTTACCATCAAAATCTGTAAAAAATTGCATGTTTTAAGATTGCAGCCTTCGTAAGCATTTAAAGACAAAAATGTATAATTTAAGTTATAGGAAATATGAAATTGAGTATAATCTACGTCTTAGGTAATTAAAAAACCTACAGCTTTTACTTAAAAAAAGTTTCTCTACTATTGTATAGGCAACTAGCCCCGTCGCGGCTTTGCACGCGAAAAACGGTGTAATCACTTTTCAGCAGTTCTTGCTTTTTGAAGTTTTTTTGCTTTTGAAGATTTTCTTCCTAGTGATGTTTTTTTGATGGCATTATTGAAAATGGAAAAAAAACAAAAACAACCACAAAAAAAATTGTCAAAACCAAAAACTTAAATCTACGTTGAATAAAATAAAAGTCAAAATAAAATATCAAAGCAATTGATTACTCATCAATTAAAAGAAAACTAAAACAAATTAAAGAAACCCGAAACTTTACTTTTATAAATTACTCAACAATACAAAATCGTATCTGCATAATAAAATACATTAAAATTATCATGTGATGTTGTCACCAGCTGATCCTTAGCACCACGTCGCTATTTTGCTAAACCATATGACTTTATTTATGACAACTCTTTATTTGAATCACATCAGCTAGTTTAAAAGCAGCAGATTATTTAACCTCATAAAAGCCTTAATATAGGACATAAACATTATTTTCAACCCTGTATGGATAAATTTTTAAGGATTTCAATAGCCTAAAACTTGCACCGGCATCATAGTTACAACATAAAAAAATTGCATGAAAATTGGTTCAGTAATTTACGAGATAAAGGGGAACATGACAGACATACATACATACACACACACACATACATCGAATTTTATGTATATAGATTAGTGATTTTCCGTATTTTTAAGTTGAACTCAGCTTAATTTTCATTTTGCATCATTTACTAATGATTAAAATATAGGTTGCATTGTTCATTATCTAAACTGGCAAGATAACGTTGTGCGAGTGTTTCATACCAGATTTTTTACCTTCTTTTTGATGGACAAACTATCCCCTTACTTTGAAAGTAATGTAGAGTAGATCATTCTGACCGCCTTCCAATAATGTTCAATCATCCTTAGATTACTATATCAGTCATGTAGAATTTTTAATAAAAATTCCATGCATTTTTACGATCCGATTCAAAATGCATGGCAGCAGTTACGGAAGATGGAATATCAATTTATCGTTATTCACTTAATTAATCCAATCATTATCGGTTTCATATAAATAAAAACAATTTAACAGCTTAAATATGTTAAATTAAGTGCAGAGTGAAATATAAATTCTTAAAAATATTGAATTTCGTTAGTTTGCTTTAACGAATATCAATAACAGGGTTTTACAAAGTTCCTCTAAGAATTAAAACATATTTTATATTTAAACTGTCATAGCTATTGCTTGAGTCCCAGCTCCGTGTAGTTGGAAGGAATGTAGTGCGTTGTTACAGCAGTGGGAGAATAAATGAGTTAGTAGTGTGTCATAGTGATGCATTTGTAGTGGTAGTGTGTACTAACTAGACTAAAAGAATATTCTTATCATCTGGCGTATAAATTTAACAAATACCTACCGGGTTATTAACTTGGTCGGATTAATAATATTTAACTTGCTAATTTATATCAAAATGTGTAAATAAATAATTGTAATAAATACAAACAAATATGTTAAATACGGAGAGTTTGAAAACGAATATCCGTCTTTCATTCATTATACCTCACCCGTACCATTCACCCCGCAACTACACGGAGCTTCGAACCGCACAATAATATCTTCGCAGTTGGGTAGTTGGTAAGTTTCTATTTTAACTGTTGAAGTTTAAGTGGAAATATCTTTAGAAAATTTTAACATCAAAACAACTGATTAAATGTGTTTTAACAATGTATATATATCAAGCGAGTTATTCTACAGCTCTGGCCGTCTCTCGCATCCCATACGCCACCCCTCTCTATCCATCCAGTCTCCTCCCTCCAATTGTCTAGCATGCATATCTTTCGATACTTGCTTTATCCATGCTTCAGGTGGTCTACCACGCTTATTTCGTCCCCAAGGGGTCCAGTTTATTATTTTCTTTCGCCATCTCTCATCTCCCATTCTTTGCACATGTCCCAGCCATACCAGACGTCGTTTTTCGATTTCCTCCATTGTGGTGTCTTGTTTTTGTGTACGAGCTCTAATTTCGGTGTTTCTAACCTGGTCTACCCTAGAAACCAGACAACTTCTGCGTAAGAAGTCCATTTCTACCGCATTTATTTTCTGCTGATCTCTCTTGGTCATCTCCCAGGTTTCTGATCCATATGTCAAAATACTTTGCACAACAGTATTATATAGACGAACTTTTCTGCTATTCCTGATACTTTTTGACCAGAGTACCGGGTTTAATTTTTGTGTTGCCTGTCTAGCCTGTCCAATTCTGTTTGTTATTTCTTTCCTAGAGTTTCCTTCCGACGTTATTACACTTCCCAGGTATTTATATTGATCACATACATGAATAGTGTGTCCATATATCTGCAGATTTTTTGCCTGCCCTGCTACCACTAAATATTTGGTTTTTTGGTAGTTAATCTTCATCCCATTTTGCTCATAAGTCTCACCCAGGTTTCTCATCATGTATTCAATATCGTGATCATCTCCCGCCATTATTACCTGGTCATCAGCAAATAACAGCGAATACATGTAATCATCATTTATCTTAATACCCATGTATCTACACTTCCTTTTCCACTCATGTAATGCGGCCTCAATATATATTTTGAACAAGGTTGGTGATAGGCAACACCCTTGACGTACCCCTTTATTTGTTACAAAGGGAACTGATATTTTATTTGAAGTTTTTATGACATTTGTTTGATCTGTGTACATTTCCTTTATGGCACATATGTAGTGTTTATTGACATTTAATTTATCTAGGATTGAAAAGAGTTTTAACAATGTAATCCCTATAATAAGCAGATTGAGAGTTAATTATTTGCACTCGATCTGCTGGTTACAGGGCTACAAAAATTAGTTGTGTTTCTTATCATATGGTCAGCCAATTATATGACTAACGCAATTAACAACAGAAGACGTAGAATTGTAAAAGCCACTAGTCAGAGTAATCACCTCTGAGAGTAATGAGTTTCATTATACAGCCAGACCCTGTGGTGAATGAAGTGAAGGTGTCATTTGCTGGGTGGGAAGTAGATGCTTTTCAGAGGGTCTGACATGCTGATAAGCATACTTTTCTACTAAGTGAAGAAAGCAAAAGTAAATCGCCTCAGTTTTCGTTTACTTAATAAGCCTCTAGAGGTTCAAACCAGCCATTCTGCTGACGGCATAAACACAAAACAGAAAGAGCAAGAGAAAATGTTGTGAGAATAGGGAATATTTGTAAAAATAGAAGCGGTTATTCTATACGTTTAGACAAGTGCCATTAGTGCTTTGGCTGGCCTTTAGCGTAAGGGTTAGTGCAACTGGCTTCTATGCTGGGGTTCCGGGTTTGATTTCCGGCCCGGTCTAGCATGTTTTTTCATCACTCTTCTTCATATATCATCTTTCTCACCGTCTGCATTAGTAGTAATAATTGCAAAGAGTCAGACGAAAATAGAACAAATAGTGGTTTTAATAACAGCGGGATCTTTACTTCAATTTCTTTTTCTAGAAACAATGAAAATTCAAATATTATTTATTTCTAATATATTTTTCTGGAATAAACAATCTTCTCATTCATAAAAGGGAGCCAGCTGATGAAAGATCAGTTTAGTGTTAGTAAAAGTGTAGAGTAAAATCAGTTGTTGAGAACAGTTTGGTCATGTGTTGAAAACAGGTTCGCCCGTAACAAGGAAATGGTGTGGTACTGTTTGTTATATTGGTGTATACAGTAGGCCTAAGTAAGGGGTGATTCAAAATTTATTGATTGTAAACGGCCATATTTCCTAGTCGTTAAGTTTAGTTAAGTCTTTTTGTATGTAATCACATTTTCTAATAAATTTAGTCTACTAATAAGTTTGAGTAATTTAGTTGAAATTTGGCTAGTAGTTTACTAATTTATTATATTTTTTAATAAACACTTTTATAAGTTTAAAATGGTTTTATTATATACATATATGAACTACCAGATCCTTAAAAAACTCCGGAATATACGTTACAGAATTAAGTTATTTATGCATAAATGAGATATTCACCAAGGAAATTACTATGGTAATTTCCATGTGGTTTATATAGGAAACATGTAACTTTAATGACGCGATACACTGACGTTAATTTTTATGTTAGCGTTTAAGTAAACGTACCAACGATAATTATTGACGAAGCACAATGAGGGAAACGCATCACCGTTTTAATAACCAGGATTATCTTTGATGTTGAGCATTTGATCCGGTTTAACAGAAACAGCTACTCAATAGATAGTCTAATATTTTATACAGCTGTCCGTGAAATGGTTCGAAAACTTCAGAAGATGTTTACTTACTCATAAATAGAATTTTCGTATAAAAGTTTATAAAATGATAATAATCTGCCTAATCACTTCAGGGGACCTGTAACCGAAATTTTTTTAACATATTATTTATTTATGTCTATATAGTGAATTAGAATTACAAAAAACTGTGCTTAAGTGACGATGATACAAATGATAACATAATGACATGAACAACCTTACCACCCATTGATGGAGCTTATTGGTTTTTGTTTTACTGATGAAATTTTGAATCAGCCTGTGTAGTTATAATGCAATAAACTGATTATTTTTTCTTTATTTATTTTTATTTTGATAACAACAAATCTCTAATCCAAGCTCTCTTTAGCCTTCCAGGAGGGTTATCCGGTAAAGTATCTGAGCTAATCGTCTACATTGCTTCTCTTATGAATGTCTAGCTAATCTTTTGTGAAAACGTTGATAGTATTGTTTTATTGTTTTATTGTGTCAGATACGTAAGGCACGTGCAGGTCAGTGTGAATAGTCTCGTTTCCTACGTGCCAAAGGGAGTTCATAATAACTCCAAGTACTCTGGATTGGCAAGACTGCAATCGAGCTACATTACTCGGTTTAGCGGACTTATAAATGTGGGAAAAATATAATCAGATATATTTCAAAGGTATTGATAGGCTACTAGTATATCATTAATTTTTTTTGTTAAAAGTAGAGAGGAATGTCTACCTGTTAGACTGTACAGGCAGTTTGTTCTGTGTGTTGTTGTTTGTCGTTTTAGTGGTAATTAAGGTTTTTATGTAAGTCTTTTGTGAAATGTGATTCCTAAATATCTAACTGTGTCAGTCTGTGAGATGGGGATATTGTTTATGTAAACTGGAGAACATATTTATGGCTGTAAAGTGAATGTAATGTGCTTGGATTTTGTTGGATTGACTCTCATTTACTACTTGTGTAACCATTCAGAGAGTTCTGTTAAGTGATACTGCAAGTTAAGCTAAGTATCCACAATTGACTCATATATGGAAAGTGTCACCAAGTCATCCGCATAAATAGCAGACATTATTTTATCTAAGGTATGGATACTCTGGTTTAATAGACCGGATTTGAGGAAAAGTATTTTTGAATTACCAACAAAGAATCTGGAATCAAGAAATTATTTTAAAATTAAGTAATAACCAGAAGGAAGAACAATTTTTAAGTTGTAAGGAAGGCTTCAATGCCATACTCGATCAAAACTATGACTAATGACAAGGAAAACGCTGGAAGTGTATTAGTCTATACATACGCTCTAAACTTGAAAATATATAATCGAGTACACGATGGAATTGGTGAATCGTGGAATGTTCTGATCCAAAACAAAAAAAAAAAAAAAAAAATGGCTTGACACGCAAACAATCAACGTGTAAAGTATTAGTGGGAGATGGCAAGGTTTTAACTTAAAATTTCGATTTTGGGTTTTCTATGTTTTTCAAAAGTTTAGGCCTAGATCTACCAAAAAAAAAACATTAAATTACGTCAAAAAAATAATTTTTTATGAAAAAATGAAGTTTTTATCAAGTTTACATGGAAAAATTATCATGTTCACAAGAACGAATATTTATCACAATTTTATACTGCTCGTTTTAGTCCAAAGAGAATTTTAGTTTTTAAAATATCTGCATCACTGTTTTTTGTATTCTCAGCTGTTGGTTCAGCTTTCTAACCAACTGTTTCTGGGAAATTTACTTGTTTTTGTACATTTTGTTTTTGATTTGTGCCTTCTTGTTTCTTGCGTGTTCCCGTAAATTTAGATTTTTAACACTAGGTACATTTTCCTCACAAACCAATAAACCTACCAAGCTGAAATTTTTACCAGTTAATTATCTTGTATATCCACATATACCTACATTTTTATGACTTTCTCAGGTGCTCCAAAAATTAGTAATACGCAAAAAACTTAGAAAACAATTTGTAAAAATTATATGCTATTCGTAATATTTAAAAAAAAATGGTATGGGCCGAAGATTAAATTGAAAAAATTTCAGTAGCTCGAGAAGAAACCCGACACTAATGGTGTGTAAAGTTTAATTTCCCTATCTTTTACCAATCTATGAAAATGTACCTAAAAATAGGAAATTTAACATTGGCGGGATACAAAGTGCAGTTTCTCCTTAATGAAATGGAAATACGTTAGTTGTTCTCTTCAACTCTTAGGAACACAAAATGCCAACTTTCAGTTTTTTAGTTGATTAAGTTAAAGAATTATTGAGTTGAATAAATATAGAAAAGAATAATTAGTTTGTTAGTTTACTAAATCATAATTCATTTTTAATTTGATGAATTATCGACCTACTTGTGTTAAAATTATGATCTGTTTATTTAAACCAGAGATTCGAACCACATATGAACAATAAATATTTCTAGCGTAGAAGATAGGTTGTTTATAAACATGAGTTGTTTAAATGAACTGATATGTCAAGAGCCTGTCATGGAGGACGTTTAGCAATATAACAAATAAAGAACAGTTCGATCAAGCATTACTTACATATTTGATTTATAATAAATGTAATTTTTTCTTTCTTGTACTCTTATCTTGTCTAGTAGTGCTTCAAACTTAATGGACTAGTTAATCGGCAAAGATCGTAAACTAGTCAGATTAAAATCCTAAAAATGTAATTCAAGGATTGCTGAATATCCCCTGAATTATCGTCTACTAAAGGATTTCGAGTGCTGCATCAATAGGAACTGATTTTTGAAAAAACCGTAACACTCAAAAAACCTACTTGGAGTTCTTGGGAGAAGTTAAAAATTTCACAATTCTTTTTATAATTTTCAAATTCTTATCCAGTAAAAACGTTTTTTCATTCATGTATTTTTTTACTAATTTTAACAATAATGAAATTTGAATGGTTTTTTAAAATATTTACCATAAGTACCACGTTCAAATAAAATCTAGTGTGAAACACTTACATGACGATCTCTCGTCAAGTTAAATAATAAAACATATAACTTATGTTTAATCAATAGTAAACAATTTAAAATTAAAAAAACCTAATTTTAATCATGAGTAAATGACGCAAAATGAAAATCTACCTCTATAGAACTTAAAAATACGGAAAATTACTGATTGACGCTAAACTAGGCTCTGTAGATGAAAATGGTCAAAATAAAAGTTGTAGGTTGTTTTAATTTCCTATAAGTTTTACTAATACACTTTTGCCAAAGCAAAATGCATACTAAAGCCACGATATTAAAAAAACCCTATTTTTTAACTGGTTTTTGACCAAGAAAATACAGAAAATCAGTAACTGACACTAAACTTAGCGTGGTAGAAACAAATGTTTGAATTAAAAGTTGTAGATTGTTAATGTTCTACAACGTTGATGATGTACCAGTTTGCTGCAAAATGCATATTAAGACCGCAATCCTAAAAAAGAAAAAATTTACTAAGAGAGCACAGGCCCTTCACAAATTTCAGCAACATATAACTTATTCTAACTTGTTAAGCATAAAATTTGTAGTTAGTAAGGCGATTTTAAACAAAATCGTAGAAGCCGTTTTTGAGAAAATCGCAAAAAGTGAAAAATCGCACGAGTTACTACTTCGTGTTAATAGATTTTGATGGAAATGTTCGTGTTTCGTCCAGTAGTGGTACCTAACTGAAGTTCTAAGTTTCAACTTCGTATATATTCCGTTCTCGACATATTTTTTCACACACATACACATACACACACACACACACGCGCGCACACACACAAACACACACACACACACACAGATCAATCACTAAAACATGTTTTTCCGTTCAGGGAGCCTGAAAACGTGTATACCCGGCGAAAACTCGATTTCGAAAATGGACATGAAAACAATATTTCCCTTCTCTATACTACATATTCATATAGAGCAAGAGAAAGTAAAATTTATAGTAGCTATAGTATTACAAAAATAAAATTCTACAAAATAATAAAGACGCAGGTAATAATTTATCTAAAATGAATCGTGTATTGTTTTCTATACATATAAAATTCAATGGTTGTGTGTGTGTGTGTGTGTGTGTGTGTGTATGTATGTTCCCCTTTATCTCCTAAATTACTGAACCAATTTTCATGCAATTTTTTTATGTTGTAACTATGATGCCGGTGCAAGTTTTAGGCTATTGAAATCCTTAAAAATTTATCCATACAGGGTTGAAAATAATGTTTATGTCCTATATTAAGGCTTTTATGGGGTTAAATAATCTGCTGCTTTAAAACCAGCTGATGTGATTCAAATAATGATTTGTCATAAATAAAGTCATATGATTTAGCAAATATCGACGTGGTGCTAAGGATCAGCTGGTGACAACATCACTTAATAATTTTATTGTATTTTATTAAGTAGATACGATTTTGTACTGTTGAGTAATATTTTATAAAAGTAAAGTTCCGTATTTCTTTCATTTGTTTTAATTTTCTTTTAATTGGTGAGTGATCAATTGCTTTGATATTTTATTTTAACTTTTATTTTATTCAACGTACATTTAAGTTTTGTTTTGACATATTTTTTTTGTGGTTGTTTTTGGTTTTTTTTACATTTTCAATAATTCCATCAAAAAACATCACTAGGAAGAAAATCTTCAAAAAGCAAAAAACTTCAAAAAGCAAGAACTGCTGAAACGGAATAACAACGAGAATCTCGCCTTCTACAAAACCGCGACCGAGCTTCAACTTCGAGAGCACTTGAAACGGATTGAAGCTCACATAATTTTTGCCACATATTTTTTAAAAAAGTGATTACACCAACTTTCGCGTGCAAACCCGCGACGGGGCATGCTAGTATAACATAATTATAAATGAATGAACTGACTGTAAGTGGGAAGGCTCTACCTAGGATGCTAAAAACGCCAAAAAATAAATTAGTTTTGTCTATGACACCATGTACTATCGATTTCATTTTGTGTATAATTAATTATGTGTATAATTATTATTTTATCAATAAATAGCCAATATTTTTGAAAATAAAATGAATTTTGAATTTTTAAATAAGTGTCCCCAACCCACTTTATGTAGGGGGAAGTGACATTATGTACCATCCGGTCACACTCTAATGCTAGTAACAAGATTGAGAGAAGGGAGGACGCAATTGCTAGTCAATAAAAGTTTACACTAATATTATAAAGAGATAATGTTTATTTATACGAGATAATCTAAAAAACTACCCAAACGATTTTAAGAATTCTTTCACTGTTGGAAGGCTTAAGGGGAGGCTGTATGATAGTTTTGACTAAAAATTTGATTTTTCGGTTTTTTATGTTTTTCAGTAGTTTAGACCAAGACCTCCCATAAAAACATTAAATTACGACAAAAAAAATATTTTAATGAAAAAAATTTAAGTTTTTATCAGTTTATCCTAAAAAATTAACATGTCGCCAAGAACAAATATTATTCATATTTTTGTATAGCTTGTTTTAGCGCAAAAAGAAATTTAGTTTTTTTTTTAATATCTGTTTCATTATTTTTAATATTCTCCATTGTTGGTGCAGCTTTCTAACCAACTGTTAACGGGAAATTAAAGTTGTTTGTATACATTTTGTTTTTCATTTGTGCTTTTTCCCGTAAATTTAGTTTTTTAACACTTAGGTACATTTTTCTCAGAAATCATTTAACCTACCTGACTAAAATTTTTACCAGTTAATTATCATGTATAATCAATTATGACCGACATTGTTTTTACTTCCTCAGGTGCTCAAAAAATTAGTAATATGCAAAAAACGTAGAAAAAAATTGTAAAAATTTTATGTTATTCGTTATTCTTTTAAAAACTTTATGGTCCAACAGATTAAACTGAAAAAATTAATAGCTCAAACTACCCTACACATATAAGTGTTTAAAGTTTCATTTCCTTATCTTTCACCAATCCTATGAAAAATGTACCTAAAAAACGCAAATTTAACATTGGCGGAATACAAAGTACAGTCTCCCATTAACGCTTCCTGAATAATATAGGCTATTTTATGGCGTTACGTAATTTTAAAATTTGTGATTAGTAAAATAAAGTCATATTTTATTATATTTCTTTAAAGTAAAGTCTTTAAAACAATACAGTACCAAACTACAATATACACACTCACAACAAGAGCATAGAGGGTCAATAACAAATTTTGTGTTTTGGTTTCACGTCCGTCTGTTTTGCACATTAATGTTAATGCAGACGATTTAGATTTATGGGTGAAAATAAATGATGAAAACATTTTCTGACGAGGAATCGAACCCGGAAGACCTTGCGTAAAAGCTAATTGTGCTGACAACTAAAGGTGCCGGCCAGAATGAGTAAAGAATTACATCATCCCTTTTCCCGTCTGCATTAGCAGTAATTGCAAAACAGTCGGACGTTAAACCAAAAAAAATCCCTTATCTAAAACTTTTATAAACTATTTATGGAACAGATATTAAAAAAAAAAATATTGTCATATCCGACTTCTACATAGAAAGTTACGTAAATCTTTTCTAAAATCAAAGATATGGTACCATATTTTAAACAAAAATGTTTTACCTACATTGTTTACAAAGAAGTTTTAACTTAAATGTTAATTTAGTTTCAAATTAAATCTTAATCAGAAGACGCGAAGCGTAGCTAGCAGAAGGTTTTTTTGTAATGTTTTAAGTTTAACTATTTAAAGATTACACATTAATTATTAAATACGCAGCTTTCTTTAAACAAATTTATATAATTATATTTATATTAACTGCACTTTGACCATTTTATTAGTGCAATGAGAGTAACTTATCATATCTACTTTATTTGTATTACAATTATCTCATAAGTTGTACATTTTTAGATTATTAATTTAATGTAAATCTGTTCATTTAAGGAGAGACTGTACTTTGTATCCCGCCAATGTTAAATTAGCTATTTTTAGGTACTTTTTCATAAGATTGGTAAAATATAGCAAAATTAAACTTTACACGCTATAGTTATCGGGTTTCTTTTCAAGCTACTGACATTTTTTCAATTAATCTTTGGCCCATACGATTTGTTTTAAATTACTAATAACAAAATTTTTACTAAAATTACTAAATACTAATTACTAAGTATTACTAAATTTTGAAGCACCTGAGGAAGTCATAAAAATATTGGTATATGTGGATATACAAGATAACTAACTGGTAAAAATTTTAGCCAGGTAGGTACATTGGTTTTTGAAAAAAGTGTACCTAGTGTTAAAAATCTAAAATTAAGGGAAAAGGTAAGAAATAAGAAGGCACAAATCAAAAACAAAACGTACAAAACCAAGTATATTTCCCATTAACAGTTGGTTAGGAAGCTGAACCAACAGCTGAGAATACAAAACAGTGATGTAGACTACATATTTTAAAAACTAAAACTCTCTGCACTAAAACAAGCAATATAAAATTATGAAAAATATTCGTTCATGGTAACATGATAATTTTTTTGTGTAAACGTGATAAGAATTTTATTTTTTCATAAAAATTTTTTTTTGACGTAATTTAATGTTTTTTTGGTAGATCAAGGCCTAATCTATTGAAAAACATAAAACACCAAAAATCGAAAGTTTGAGTTAAAACCATCGTGCCATCTCCCCTTAATAATGAGAGTTTTTACTCTTTTTTTCAAGTTTCATGATATCCTGAAGCCACAAATTTGTTATTTATAATATTTCTGTCTGTGGATGTGTGAATGGCATGCATATGCGTATTTAGATGTGTGGTGTTTATTTTGAGAAAATAGACATCTGATAAAGCGTTGGGCTGAAAATTGAAAACAAAGATTTATTCAACCAGCCCAGAGGCGTTCTTGAAAATTACTAATATGACACCAAAATTAAGAATACTTTACTCAGGTATACGAATATAATTTTCTCAGGAACAGCAATATTTTGATTAAATTTCACTGATTTAGCCTGCTATATAAGCTGATCATTAAGACAGAAAAATAGATATTACTGGAAAAATTCTTGGGTAGGTTTTTAAATTTACATATGACACAGTTAGGTAGAAAGTTGTCTTCCATCGGTTTAATATAGATGTAAAAGCCCTCACTGTTTAATAGACGCACTACTTATTCCGAGCCTTTCGTTTCACTTAGAGAGGTGATAATCTACACATTTTTTCCGTTGTAGTTGAATAGGAAAACTAAAGAATTCGCATGTTGACCACTTGTTTTCCGGGGAAAACAGAGAAAACTACGCTCAAAAAATACCTCAATCATAATTTTATGAAAAAACAAACTCATAACAAAATATAAACTCATAAACTCATAATTTTATGAGGCTTACGTCTTGAATAATTACAAACATGTAATTCTTCTATTTTGTGTAACTTATTTTATTAACACTTCTATGTTTTTCATACATAATAGTATTCCGGATATTTGTCGTATTAAGCAGCAATCATTTTATCATCTCATAAATTTTATATTCAGATTTATAATTTTTTGTAAATCTGTTCATTTAATAGTGATAATTTCTTTTTCTGATTTTCACGTTTCGTAGTACCCTGAATGTTATTTATGGCATAAACTAGAGAACTTAACAGTTCGTAAATCATATTCTGAAAAATAATTCTTACTTTATGTAGATCTATTATGTTTATTAATTTTACAATCTTAAGAAATTTTATGTTGAAAATGGGAGAACTTTTACTATTTATTTATATTTTAATAGCTGTATAATTAACAAAGCTTAAATTAAAATTAATTAATATAATTAATAGCTGTATAATTTTAGTCATAGTATAATTAATGGTCTGCCCATTACGGACAGGTGGAGTGTCAAATTATTTACACTCACTCTGTTCGTTGCAGGGTTAAAATAAATAGTTCTGTTTCTTATCACATGGTCAGCCAATTAAATAACTGAATCATTTAAGAACAGAGGAGGTAGAGGTGAAAAAGACACTAATCAGAGTTATCTCCTCTGAAAGTAATGAATTTCATTATACAGCCAGACCCTATGGTGAATAAAGTGAAGGTGTCATTTGCAGAGTGGAAAATATGTGCTTTTCAGAGAGCCCGGCATGCTGATAAGCGTACTTTTCCACTCAGTGAGGAAGGCAAGGTAAACCACCTCACTCCTCGTTTTACTTAGTAAAACCTCTACAGGTTCAAACCAGCTTTTTGGCTGATGACCTAAACAACATAATTAATGGAAGTGAACTATCTACCTATTAATTAAATTTTCTTTATTATTATTTATTTGTTATTTACACTAATTTTTAAAAAAACCAGCTGGCTCGTACGAATAAATTCACAAAATATATTCTCAGTGACTTCATTATCCGTAGAATATTTTATTTTGCTTCAATGAACCTCATGGGCTTGTATTATCTGATTTATCGCAAAATTTTTCACAAACATATTTTCAGTCAAAAAATTTTAAACTTAAAATACAGAGTGATTTTTTAGTCCTGTTACCCAATTGTTAATGTCTGGTAATTTTTTCTAAGAAAGGGATATTTTGTTTTGTGACACAAAGTTGGTAGCCCTACTCAACCGGTATAGATACGACAGTTTGAGTTGATTCTCCTTGAGTTTCGTAAAATTTTGTGCTGTTTCCAGTTGTGTTACGAACAGAATGTCTTTTACCCTAGAACAACGGGTTTTTCATTCTTGAACAATATTTTGCTACAAAATCGTATGCGAGTGTAAAAGAATCATTTCAAATTAAATTTTTTGATGTTCCTCCACTCTATTCTAGTCAATTTCTAGGCTAACTAACTGATTTGTAGAGGCAGGTATTGTTTGCAGCAGAAAACGTAGTGGTCGACCAACTCTCTTGACAGATGACGTTAAGAGAATGTGAAAACAAGATTGCTCAATTCTCCATGGAAAAGTTTACAAAAACTTTCCTCGCATGTTGATTTGTCATGTTCGAGTGCTCAGAAAGCTGCTAAAAAATTGAAATAGTATCCGTATCACATACGATTAGTTCTAGAGCTTCAGCCTCTAGATTTAAACAAGAGATTGTTTTAGGATAAAAGACATTCTGTTCGTAACATGAACGGAAATGGCACAAAATTTTACACAGCTCAAGGAGAATCAACTCCACTGCCATATCCATACTGGTTGAGTAGGGCTACCAACTTAGTGTCACAAAACAAAATTTTTTTTTTTAGAAAAATATTACCAGACATTAACAATTGGGTAACAGGACTAAAAAATCACCCGGTATGATGGTAACAAAAATAAAATGACCACAGCATAAAGGTCGTTGACCGTGAAGATGATTGATCGCCGACGAGGATTAAAATACGTGCGCCTCACGGAATATAAAATCGGTTCTTCGAAATATTGGTTGTAAATATGGGTGATCGCTGGACAAAGGCGGTCGATAAGAAAGGTTTGGCTGTGATGAGATGAGATGGCGGTTGCGTACCAAAAATCGGAATAGGTTCTCCGGCAAATCGAGCTGTACAATTTTACCACCAGAGAGGCAACACCATCAAAAATATATAATTCAACTAGTTATTTAAATTTGTTTTTTAAAACCTTTATATACTGTCCTAATTATTTATATACTGTACCTTTATAGCTGTCCAAATTTACGGTACTTTATCTGTTCTTGGTAAATCAGCACGGTGTACGTAGTATATCTTATCACCACGAAAATTGTTAAAGATAACCGATTAGAACTCCAAAAATAAGCACGTGTTAAAATTGCTCAGTAATTAAAATATATACAGTAGGTTTATTTATAAAATTCTTATTTTATTCTTAAAATCTCGAAGATATGTTTTAACAATCGCATTGTGAGAATTCGAACTATGTAACGGTTGTAATTATATACAACACACCTAATAACAACAAATACATAGTAAAAGTTTTCCAATACTCTAACATAAATATTTCTGAAGATTGTAAAAGTAATGGACATAAAACATAAAATGACAATATTTTACCGACCGTAATATGATGTATATATTAAGTATATAATAACCGATGCAATCTTACGGAGTGAGCTATTCATTCTCGATGTATATTTATGATGCCCGATTCGATACATCGAATTAAGAGAAAAGTACCTAAGTTAGTAACAAATGCTTTACGTATACCTACTTTAAATATAGAAAACACTAAACCAACGATTGGGAATAAATAAGACACAGTATATGAAAAAGAAGAAAAAGAAATAGTATAAAGGAAACCTAATTAAGCTGTTAATGTAATAAACTTGTAAGAAATCACAGATGCGATTCAAATAAAATGAAAGAAATGTAAGGAAGCGTGAAAAATATTGTAAAATAGTAATAATAACTTGACTAGAAATGTTTCTTGGTAAGAAGAATATTGTTTTGGTTTTACCATAGACTGGGAAGTGGATGGATGCGAGCCAAAATGAAAACTATAAATAAATCACGTCGGGTAAGAAACATCCTATTTTGTTTCATTCATACCCACCATGTCCACCATGTGTATCATTAGGAGCCCTAAATATTATAAATGGCGGCAAACAGCCATTACTTTCTTCCTGATCTTTAAACGGTCGTTCATTTTACTCGTTTGAAGACCGATTCGATGCTCTATCTACAACAGTTAAAAATCTGATCTGAAACACTCAAACAACTTTCTCTTTTCAATGTAATTAATGAAAATCATAACGTAAATTTAATCATGAGTTGATGACACTAAATGAAAATCGACCTATATTATTTATACATTATCCTATATTTGCATTGGTTGAGCAAAAGACGGAAAATCACTTTGACACTAAATTAAGCTCTGCAGAAAACAAATGTTTGAAGTAATTTTTAGGTGTTATTATAGTCAATAACTTCAACAATATTAACGTTTGCCCTAAAATTCATATCAAGCCCTCAATCTTCAAAAAATTAATCAACTTTTACCACAAGAGCTCAGTCGCACGAATTTTAGAAATTTGTGTATACGAATTTACAGAAGGATTCATCAATTCGAGATCAAATCTAAACGGCATAATCTTGAATGGGAACATCCGGATTCACCCACAAAAAAAAATCAAAGCTTACGTGTTAGCCGGTAAAATGATACTGACGATCTTTTGGGACTCGTAAGACTCAATTTTTCGTGACTATTTAGAAATAATGTGAACAGTACTACTCATAACATGCTCCAAAAAAATCAGACCCAGCCGAAAACATAAGAGTGCTCACTCGAAAGGTTCAATCTCGAGCAGAACAACGAGCGCCTCCACACCGCTCAAAGAAAGAGCGAAACGGCTTTGCCCGTACTCTTCAATTGTATTTGGTAAACAATGCTAAACGATGAAGTAAAATATCCTGTAACTCAGTGGCCCAAACTCTACTGTGTTTACATTTAGCTCAAACTTTCAAATCTGTCTGCAAATAAACAAGTAATAGATTATATATTAGGTCTATAAACAAATTTTAATTGTAAGGCTAACAATAGTAATATATTTAAACATTATGAATAGTTCATGTATTTAGAGAATGTGGGTAAACAAGTAGCAGTGTTTACTCATTTTGTAACAGGAACTTAAAGCCTAATTACTATCAGTTTATTGATAAAAAGTAAAGCCTAAAATTTACATTAAACAGTAACAATATTGAATTATTATTCAAACTCAAGTAAGATAATGACTAGCATTACAAATGTTTATAATATCAGTTAAAATATAGAAGTACTTGATAGAAAATCTTATTCCCTCGCTTCCCATTTGCTAAAATAAATAACTTGAACACCAAACCCCACTAACATTCCAACTAATGTTTAATCATTACTACATTTTGTTCTATGTTCTATTTTGATAATGAATTCATAACCATTATAATCTTTTGCAAAATTAATAAACTTCAGAATAAAAAATTACACGACTTTCATTATATACTGAAACATAACCTAATTTTAATCATGAGTGGATGACGTTAATAAAACCTTTGTTGGACTTAAATTTTGTTGAAAAAAATATGAAAAATCACTAATTGACGGAACTAACCTCTGTAAAACAAATGCTTGAAATGATAGTTGTATTGTCTTTCATGTACTATAACTTGAATTACAATATACACTTTTATACTAAAATTCAAATTAAGACCGCAATATTTAAAAAAAATACCACAAGAGCATAGCCCCCACAAATTTCAGCAGGTAGGCCGCTTACCATTACTTGTTGTTGTTTAGGTCATCGGCCGAAAGACTGGTTTGAACCTCTAGGAGCTTTACTAAGTAAAACATGGAGTAAAAGTATGCTTATCAGCATCCCAGGCCTTCTGAAAACCATCTACTTTTCACCCTGCAAATGACACCTTCACTTCATTCACCACAGGGCTAGACTGTATTCTGAAACTCATTACTCTCAGCGGAGCTAACTGTGACTAGTGTGTTTTTACTTTCTCTTGCCTATATGAACTATATATTCATATATAGTTCAGTGAAAGAAAGTATTGTTTTCATGTCGATTTTTCGAAATCGAGTTTTCACCGGATTTACACGTTTTCAGACCCCCTGAACCCAAAAAACATGTTTTTGCTATTGGTCTGTGTATGTGTGTGTGTGTGTGTGTGTGTGTGTGTGTGTTTGTGTTTGTGCGCGTGCGTGTGTGTGTGTGTGTATGTGTGTGTGTATACAGAATATCTCAAGAACGGAACGTCGTACAAACTTGAAACTTGAAATTAACACCACTACCCGACTCGACACGAACATTTTCATCAAAATCGGTAAACCGGAAGTAGCAGTTTATTCGGGTAATTTTTCACTTTTTTGCGATTTTATCAAAACCTGGTCCTGCGATTTTTTTTTTAAACCGCCTGGTTTACTAAATTTTTAATGCTTTACATGATAGAGTAGGCTCCATGTTTGCTGAAATTCGTGGTGAGGCTGTTTTCACGTAAAAAATTTGTTTTTAAGATTGCGGCTTTAATATGCATTTTAGCGCAAAAATGTACCTATATAATAAAAGTTGTAGAGAATTTAAAATTCTACAACTTTTATTTTAAATGGTTTTTTGTATAACGCTTAGTTTAGCGGTAATTAGCAATTTTCTGTTTTTTTTTCTAACGAAAACGTGTGAAAAATCGATTTTTTTAAGATTTCGGCCTTAGTATGCAGTTTATGACAAAAGTTTATATAATCAAATTTCTAGGAAATTAAAAGATCTACCAGTTGTAATTCAAGCATTTTTCTCTACAGAGTCTAGTTTAGCATGAAACAGTGATTTTCCTTATTTTTAAGCCAAACTGAGGTTGATTTTCATTTTGCATCTTTCACTCATGATTAAAATTAGGTTATGTTTATTGAGGTGAGTTTTTTGTTTATTTCTAATCTTTTATTACTAATGTTAGGTTTATTGTTAATTATTTGCATTGACAAGAGAAAGTTATGTGAGTGTTTCACACCAGATTTTTAACTCGACCTCTTCTGTTCTTGAATGCTTCAGTCTTATAATTAGCTGACAGTGTGACAAGAAACAGAAATATTTTTTGTAGCCCTGGAAGTAGCAGATCGAATGCAAATAGTTTTTCATTTCACCTGGCTGTTTATGGGCAGTACCTCAACTTATAGAGCACAAAAATGTAGTAAACAAGGCGACTTAAAAAACAATGGTAGGAGCCATTTTTAAGAAAATTGGAAATAAGTAAAAAAACTGCATGAATAAATAAACTTCTAGTTCTAGTTGACTGATTTTAATGAAAATGTTCGATATGGGTCCCCTTATGGTACATAACTTAATTGAATGTTTGACGGTTCAGTAAATTTTCGTTCAGATTTTTGACGCTTTTATGTATAGCTTATGGATTCACAATAGTAGGGCATTAATTGAATAGTGCTTGTAGTTTAACGAAAAAGTTGGTACGACTTGTAAAATTTAGTTTTGTACAAGCAATAAAATGATAATGAATCTGTTAATGAGGGTACTGAACACACAATGACGTCGATGGGAGTATCGAGTCATCAAAGGTAAACGTTTTTATATGTAGTGAACTTCCGGTGTGACGGACTAAATAATTTAACAATAGAATAGCTACTGTTTACAGGAGGAGTTACGCTTGTATTGTTTAGGAATACTGTATAACACAGGCCTACATGAACTGATTACTATGTTACGTGCAAACATCAACTATGAAAATTATTAACATTACTAGTTTAATAAACAAAATATGGTGTAAAACACTCACACAACTTACTTCTACCGATGTAAATAATTATTAATACTGTATAACCAATTATGTTGTTGTTTAGGTCATCAGCCAAAAGGCTGGTTTGAACCTGTAGAAGTTTTACTAAGTAAACCGAGGAGTGAGGTGGTTTACCGTTGCCTTCCTCACTGAGTGGAAAAGTACGCTTATCAGCATGCCGGGCCCTCTGAAAAGCACATATTTTCCACTCTGCAAATGACACTTTCACTTCATTCACCACAGGGTCTGGCTGTATAATGAAATCCATTACTTTCAGAGAGGAGATAACTCTGATTAGTGTCTTTTACACCTCTACCTCTTCTGTTCTTAAATGATTCAGTCATTTAATTGGCTGACCATGTGATAAGAAACAGAACTATTTATTTTAGCCCTGCAACTAACAGATTGAGTGCAAATAATTTGACACTCCACCTGTCTGTTATGGGCAGAACCAATTATATTATGAGTAAACCATGTTAAATAATTTTTTACCGCAAGAGCACAGTCTCCCAGGAATATTTTAGCAAACATGGCGCTTACTCTACCTGTAGAACACTAATATGTAAAATATACGAATATTTTATAAAATTCGTACGAGCCGTTTTTTGAAAAAATCGCGAATAAGTAAACCATTTCACTAATAAGCTACTACTATTTCCGGTTGACCGATATTCTTTCTTGGACATCAGAAGTATTATTTATCCTGTTTATAAATTAACGCATCTTTCCTGCCAATTTTCGGATATTTTGATGTTCATAATTTTTTTTTGCTACCTACTAAATTTTGTTTAATGGAAAGCTTTATTTACTCGGGTTAGTATAGAGTTAAAGTCATCGTCGCGAATCAGCTATTTAACAGTTGATTTTTGCAGACGATAGTTCCCGGTTCAAATCCTTGTAAAGGTAGTAACTTTTATACGGATTCGAATACTAGACCGTGGTTACCACTGTTTTTTTATGGCAGGGGTTCAATTAACGATACTTTCTCAGAAATGGTCGGCCTGGGTCTGTACAATGATACACCTCATTTACACGTCGTACACATCATCCTCATCTCATTGGGTCATGGGGTTGCTTATTGTTCCGTATTTAAGAAATTGCAACGTACACACATTGGGAATTAAAAAAAAAATATTAACATCAATCTCTACAGAATTAAATTTTCTACACGTTTTATTTAAAACCATTATATTTCCCATTGAACAAAGTTATATACAAACTTAAATGCAGGTGTTTTTACTTCTAATTATTTCTGCGTTTTACCCCAGATTTTTAAAAAATCACCTAATAAATTATGGTCCTGGGACTTGTTTTATTTGCTTTCACAGGTCAAAAACCATATAAAAGCACCTTTTTTGAATTTTAATTAACGCTCTAAAATTTTAATTTTGAACTTATTCCATGGGATGAGTCAAAATCTGAGTGAAATCTTTCACTAGCCTTAACACGCTAACGAAGCATTTCCGGATCTACATATATTTCAAATTTTTCATATTACTTTCTCTTGCCTATGAATATATAGGAAGGAAAGTATTGTTTTCATGTCGATTTTTCGAAATCGAGTTTTCACCGGATCTATACGTTTTCAGACCCCGTGAACCCAAAAACATGTTTTTAGCGATTGGTCTGTGTGTGTGTCTGTGTGTCTGTGTGTGTGTGTGTGTGTGTGTCTGTGTGTGTGTGTCTGTGTGTGTGTGTGTGTGAACAGAATATCTCAAGAACGGAACATCGTACGAACTTGAAACTTGAAACTTAAGTTACATACCACTACCAGACCCGACATGAACATTTTCATCAAAATCGGTCAACCAGAAGTAGTAGTTTATTCGTATAATTTTTCAGTTTTTTGCGATTTTCTCAAAAACTGGTCCTACGATTTTTTTTAAAATCGCCTATTTTACTCAATTTTTTTATTCTCTACAAGATAGGGTAGGCGCCATGTTTGCTGAAATTCTCGGTGAGGCTGTTTTCACGTAAAAACGTTGTTTTTTTAAGATTACGGCTTTAATTTAAATTTTAGCGCAAAAATTTATATAATAAAAGTTGTAGAGAATTTAAAAACCTACAACTTTTATTTCAAACATTTTTTTGTATAACGCTTAGTTGAGCGGTAATTTGCGATTTTCTGTTTTTTTTTCTCACGAAAACGTGAGAAAAATCGATTTTTTTAACATTTCGGTCTTAGTATGCATTTTACGACAAAAGTGTATATAATTAAATTTATATAAAATTAAAAGATCTACAACTTTTGTTTAGAGCATTTTTCTCTACAGAGCCTAGTTTAGCGTGAAAGCGTGATTTTCCGTATTTTTAAGCCAAACTGAGTTCGATTGTCATTTTGCGTCATTCACTCATGATTAAAATAAGGTTATGTTTTTGAGGTTAGTTTTTGTTCATTTCTAATGTTTTAATACTAATGTTAGGTTTATTGTTAATTATTTTCATTGGCAAAAGAAAGTTGTGTGAGTGTTTCACACCAGATTTTTTTTGATTAGGTTCATCTTCCGAAGTATTTCTATTTCTTCGTTAATCCCTGTACAACAAGTGAAAAATGTTTGGGGTAGGAAATGGGGAAGTTACATACACTAAAAAATAAAACGCGAAAAGGAGCTGGCCAGGTATTCACTTGGAGTAGGAAAGGAAATCCATAAATCCAGTTTAGCTAAAAATTATGCTAAAACAATTTGATTTCAAATTATTTCTTAATACGTAGTATATTTTACCGTCTGCATTAGTAGAAATTGCAAAACATTCAGACGTAAAACAAAAAAAAGTAAAATCTGGTGTGAAACACTCACACAACTTTCTCTTGCCAATGAAAATAATTAATAATAAACCTAACATTAGTATTAAAACATTAGAAATGAACAAAAACTAACCTCAAAAACATAACCTTATTTTAATCATGAGTGAATGACGCAAAATGACAATCGAACTCAGTTTGGCTTAAAAATACGGAAAATCACGCTTTCACGCTAAACTAGGCTCTGTAGAGAAAAATGCTCTAAAAAAAGGTTGTAGATCTTTTAATTTTCTATAAATTTAATTATATACACTTTTGTCGTAAAATGCATACTAAGACCGAAATGTTAAAAAAATCGATTTTTCTCACGTTTTCGTGAGAAAAAAAACAGAAAATCGCAAATTACCGCTAAACTAAGCGTTATACAAAAAAATGTTTGAAACAGATGTTGTAGGTTTTTAAATTCTCTACAACTTTTATTATATAACGTTTTGCGCTAAAATTTATATTAAAGCCGTAATCTTAAAAAAACAACGTTTTTACGTGAAAACAGCCTCACCCAGAATTTCAGCAAACATGGCGCCTACCCTATCTTGTAGAGAATAAAAAATTGAGTAAAATAGGCGATTTTAAAAAAAATCGTAGGACCAGTTTTTGAGAAAATCGCAAAAAACTGAAAAATTATACGAATAAACTACTACTTCCGGTTGACCGATTTTGATGAAAATGTTCGTGTCGCGTCCGGTAGTGGTATGTAACTTAAGTTTCAAGTTTCAAGTTCGTACGATGTTCCGTTCTTGAGATATTCTGTTCACACACAGACACACACACACAGACACACTCACACAGACACACAGACACACACACACAGACCAATCGCTAAAAACATGTTTTTTGGGTTCAGGGGGTCTGAAAACGTATAGATCCGGTGAAAACTCGATTTCGAAAAATCGACATGAAAACAATACTTTCCTTCCTATATATTCATATAGGCAAGAGAAAGTAATATATTCCGCAGTCACTATCCAAATTACTAGTTGTTTAAACAACAGTTGGCACTTTTGTTTGCACAAAACGAAAATAACAAGTAAAAATATTTAAAATGACAAAACAATTTGTTAATTGTAACGTTATTGTACATAATATTATTTTTTAACACATTTTTGGATAAGTTTTAACAAAAATTGACGACTTGTCAATATTAAATTTAATAAAATAGGATAAAAACAATAATTTTGTATAAAATAATTAAATTTCTACAATAAAAGTTTTTAAAAATTGCTTAGACACAAAATACTTTGATTTCACAAACTTACTATGAACACGTACACCCGAACGAGGCAGTCATAAGTTTCAAGTAAAGGGAATACTCGGTGAAGAAAATAAACCATTTCATTTAATAAACCTCTGTGAACGCCACTAGTTACTAATAACTTGTATACATTACAGCATTAAATTAAAGCAAAAATTTGAATTAAATTAAAAGTACAGAATAACTAAATAGTTAATTAATAACCCAAGCGAACTATCATGTCAAGACCAAATTGCAATACAAATAACAGAACTAATGCTGAATATAAATCATATATAAAGCAAGAAAAAACACATTTCAAAATGAAATACCTCAGTCTTGCTGTTTCTTAAAGAGTGAGGTGTGAGACTTTAAGACTATTGTTTCTAGAGCTACACAACCTTGTTCCACATTCTTAATGCTAATGTTTTTTTATTCCCTTATACCATTAATATCTACTTTAGTATGTAATCGGTGTCCAAAAAATATAGGACACTTTTATTTTCATTCTAGAATGGCATTAAATAAAATTCGTATACCTGAGTGATGCAATAGTCTGTTATAAATTCATTGCAGTGTAATTACACTACGCGTAGCCTTCTATTTAATTTCCGCAATCATAAAAAAGCGTGAATATAGTTGTCCATTAGTTTTAACACTATCAATTACGCCAGCGCTGCGTTTCGGTTCAGTGATAGCATCAGAGGGATGAACTTAATATGTATTATTATTTTCACCTGCCCTCTATTAAATATATGAAAGGAAAAATGTTTTTGGGTAAAATCTCAAATTTTAGATCCCTTTTTAGAACTCAAAATCATGTTTTTACCGATTGGTCTCTATGTTACCAAAATAACTCTCGAACGGAAAATCGTACTAAGTTAAAATTTGGAATTAAGGTTAGGTACCATAACGGTACCCTGCACGAACGTTTTCGTAAAAATCGGCCTACGGGATTTTCTCAAAAAGGCTCCTACAATTTTCTTTACAATCGTCTCATTTACAAAATTTATTGTGATCTGTTATTAGATTAGATAAGGTATGCGGCATGTCGGTTGAAATCCATGAGGGAATGTGATCTGGTAGTGAAACTTTTTTTTTCTTTAAGATTGTAGCCTTACTATGTAGTTTAGGTCAAATTTATGTAGCCTACTTAATTAAACTTTTATAAAATTAAATAAAACCTGCAACTTTAATTTCCAGCATTCTTTTCTGCAATGCTAAGTTTAGCGTCAATCGTGATTTTCCTTTCTTCCCTCACCAAAATAGAAAATTAATAGTTTATTTTCATATAGCGTCAATCATCTATAACTATATGTAGGATAATTTTTAAAAATGAATAACATTGGAAGGAAAAAATCGTGTGAGTGTTTCATACCAGAGTTTTATGTAATATTTTTTGTCCAATGCTTAGTAAAGCTGATTTTGTTTTATATTTTTTAAAACTCGCATTAAAATTGGTTCATCCCACACTGAACTGTTTTAAAATTAGCGAAAAAGTTACTTTAATTAACTGATCTTTTTGTGCATAAATTATGATAAAATCTATCTTTACAGTGTAACTATTTTATTGATGCAGTGGGGTATAAGGTTTTAAAATTTTTAATTACAGCTTGTTGATTACTAAAACTTGGTAAAGAGATGGCGATAAGGCGGTTCAGACATAAATTATTTAGCTGTGGACTAATCTAAGAGGTCAAGTTAAAATTGACCCATGAATTGTATTTTCATTACTTTTAATCTACAGAGGTTGTGGTACTACTCCTAATTTCTAAACCTCGCTTCATAAAACTACTACATAATGCTGTTACAGTAATTATAGTCTCTTCGTAATCCCAAACATTCATTACGCACAGCACCGGAAAAACCATTGTCAACTTCTTTCACATTATTACCGCTTACACTCCATCAGTTGAAATGCAAACTTCATAGCTACCCGACTGCCAAGAGTGAATAGGGCCATCAATAGTTAAAAATATATGTATTATTAATTGAGTTCTAATTTCTACTCGATAATAAGTAAAACATTTAGAGCACATACGCTGGATGTAAAGGGCCCGCCGCATGTGCAACAAACACACAATAAATGAAAATAATTTACCAATAAAGTTTCACCATAAAAACCAGGTGGAGTGTTAAATTATTTGCAGTCGATCTGCCAGTTCCAGGGCTACAAAAAATAGTTCTTTTATTTATTACGTAGTCAGCCAATTATATGATTGAAGCATTAACTTGCAGAAGACAGACCAACAGAAGATGTAAAAGTGTAAAAGACACTAATGAGTTTCATTATACAGCCAGACCCTGTGATGAATGAAGTTAAGGTGTCATTTGCTGGGTGGGAAGTAGACGCTTTTCAGAGAGCCTGATATGCTGATAAGTATACTTTTCTACTCAGTGAGGAAAGCAATATTAAATCGCTTTAGTTCTCGTTTTACTTAATAAAGCCTCTAGAGGTTCAAACTAGTCTTTCGGCTGATGACTTCAACAACATATAAATCAACATATACACTAAAACTCGTTCTCAAATAGAGGTAAAACTAAACGTAGTAAAATCGGCTTGCTACAATTTTTAAGTGACTGCCCCTTGTGAGCGTACTTGACGGGAAGTCATCTTAGCCAGGATACAAGGATAAATGGGCTTTTCAAATGAAACGTTATCACATAATAGGCCTACACATAGGGCAAGAGAAAGTAAAATTTATTTTTAAAATGATGCAGCAACTTGCCTTATTTCCATAAGACTTATTTCATAAATGGTTTAGCAACAATCAGGTTTTGTCTGTCCTTAAAAGTTTTCAAAAATGGATAAGGTATGTTTTGTTATGGACCCCTCCCAAATATTCAAAATGCAAAAGTTCCTTTCCCTGTTCCCGAAATAAGGGAAATTTTGCCAAATTTCAACTTTCTAAGTTATCATAAAGTTAAGAAATGAATGATAAGTTAGCCAGCGAGTACTGCAATAAAAAAATTTAATTTTTTTGTATCACTCAGAGCTTGGAAATTTTCACAAATGTTATTTTTTAGGAAATTAAATAATAATTTTTTAATTTTCGGGTACTCAACCTTTGTCAAGTACTCTATTTTTCTAGACACCTCCTAGCAAATTTCATTATGATATAACGAAATTTAGTTCTTTGGGAAGATATAAAATTGATGTGTATTACTTTAGAGTAGTTATCACAATATTTTATTCATTTGATGCAAATCATCTAAATGTAAATTTTTCATTTTTCTATTCTTTACGTAAGGTAAAAATGTGCCAAATTTTAACTTTCTGTTATCGGAAAATTAAAGAATTAATAAAAAGTAAATCCAGCCATAGAGGGCTTTGGTATTTATTTATACAAAAATATAAATATGTAGCAGAGGGTGAATTCTTTATATAATTCTAAAACATATCAAAGAAAACGCTGCATACTTCTGTCGAATACTTTCAATATGAACGAATAAAAATCAGAGTTATATGTGCGAAATAAATATAAAAATACGACAGAGAAAGGTCAAATTTGTAACCTTATCAGTCATCGCGATTGAATAATACGAAATATAATGCAGAGCTTAGAGGAATAATAATAATAACAACATCAAAGAACATGAAATCCCTTCATAAATATATAAAAATATCGGAAATTTTATTTCATATAAAAATTCAGTATTTATTTATTATTTATTTTACTTTAGCGAACTCTGTAACATTCATATCAATAGATACTTCTGTTATTTTTAAATAACATAAAAATACAAAAGCATAATATAAATAAATAAATAGCAAAAGAAATACGATTAGGAATCGATGTATGTAATAACAACGACGGATAAATTAGCATTAATATCCTTTCAAAATGGAAATATCTAACGGTTAAGAGAATGAATTTTATGAATTTAATTTTCTTGAAAGTTGGGAGCGATTCAAAATGAGATCACGCGATTTTCAGTACGTAAATAGTGACCCGAACGGTGGTCAAAGGTCAAACATTTACCTGCATGAAAACTAATGACATGAGATGTACAATGACCAATACTGTGATGAAATAAACTACATTAATACACTATGTTTCATGCTTAAATTATAACTACAATATATAATATAATTATATAATATAATTTCTAAACAGAAAAATATTATAAATAGCTGTTTTATCTGACAATGAACTAACATAGAACTTACTTTCTCTAATTTTCGCCTAAAACTCAGGAACACCCTACATCTAAAATTGGAATTTAAATAAGGTTCAGAAAAGATAAAATAAAACCCGACGCTCCCTGTAGAAAATTGGAACCATGGACATAGTGCAGAAATTCAAATATCTCAGATAATGTATGACACCAAGAAAGAAAAATCTGTTATGAAACACTCACACGACTTTCTTTTGCCATTATAAATAATAAAGAAAACATAACTTAATTTTAATCATGAGTGAATGATGTCATGAGTTAAATGAAAAAAATCCTGTCATGAACTGGGATTTCGATAATCGAGATAGATGCTAAACTCTTTGTATTAAAACAAAATGGTTCAAATAAAAGTTGTAAAGGCAAAGGTTAAAGTTTATAAAGCAAATCACAAAAAGATGTAGGGGGTTACAGATATGTAGATATGAAACGACTTGCGCAAGATAGAACAGCTTGGAGAACTGCATCAAACCAGTCGAGAGACTGATGACAAAAAAAATTGAAAAAAAAAATTGAAAATAGTGATAAAATTAATTTTAATATTTTGAAGCGTCATATATTTTATTCATATCTTTAGGTAAGTAATAAGGCAGATCCCAATATTCAATACCTGATGTAAATTGTGACTGAAAAGAATTGTTTTTTGTGTTATTAATTTACATAGAAAATGAACGTGTTTAGCATAATAGAGTTTTAGTTTTAAAACAAAGCTAGTTACGTTTCAGTAGGTTAAACAATACCTTACTGAGTTTAACTAATTACCATTTTGTAGGAACTGTCTTTATAAATGACGGCATACCGAAATCTCTTGCTGCTTATTTAAGTCGCGTATATTTTACTTATGTGTCCTGTTTTGATGTTGTATGATTACAACATCAAAACAAACCCTTACGATTACCATTACCATTTTTTAGGTTGTGAACAACCTTTATAACTTTACCTATACCAAGCGCGAAAGATTTAGGCGGGTCGAGTTCTCACTCGTGTACCCCTTCCACAACCTCCTATGCACTCATAGACTCCCCTTACGCTCTTTCCACTGTTAAAAGAAGTACATTTTTTACGTGTTACATTTAATAAAAGTACAGTAATCCCTTGGTATCCGCAGGTTTAGCATCCGCGGGTTTCGGTTATCCGTGGACTTTGTCCGTGGGCCTAAAACCTTAAAATACGTATGTAATCTCACCTTACATACACCGTACTTGGTGGGAGGTGGGGAGTCATACAATTCCGAAAACATGTGTCAATCTACGTGTTTGAAATTTTAGAAATTTCAAACACCAGTGGTGGATGAAATTTTAGAAATAGTTCACAACGTGGACGGTGAGGGTTTTGCTCAAATCGACCACATGGACATAGAAGAAATGATCCAAAGCCATAACCAGGAACTAACAGTGGAGAGTTGGAGGAACTGATGACACCCCAAAATAAGATAGCCCATCCTGAAACTTAGCCAAGCATTTCTTCACAAACCATCAACGAGATCCTCAGCATGGCAGTGCAGCTCGCTGATAAAGTGTTGGAGATGTATTCCGTCATGGAAAGGGCGCTTTAATTCAAAAGAAAACTCCAGGAGCTGATGATACCATACGAAGAAGTCCACAAGGAGTTTGAAAAGAAGAAGAAGCAAACACCCATAACTATTTTAAAGAAAATTAAATATTTAATGAGTACATTGCTGTATTTATTAAATATTTATAGATTATAATAATGGTAAAATGTTCCTAAAACTATTAAACATTAAAACGACTACAGGACTTTTCCGTCAGAACCTTACCACCATCTTTCGTTCATATAAGGTATCATTATCCGCGGTTTTACGAACCGCGGTAACCCTCCGGAACGTAACCCCCGCGGATACCGAGAGAATACTGCAGTTTTTTTTACTGTACTTTTTCATTTACTGCAGTTGAATAATATATATAAATATATTTATAAAGTAGGCCTATAACTAGAATTGTATAACAGGTATCCGGATGACACATTATGATTACATGAAAAATAATGAAACAATGGGAAAATAATCACAAACGAACCGAATAACTCTTAAGGATGTAATAACCGAACTGAACTTCACGTCCAATATTCTTTTCAAGAATATTTTATTCAGTTGGCCAACTGACCAACCAACAGGCTTACTTGTAGGCAATAATCATATGTTTTGTTCTCTATTACAATATTTTTGACTATCTATAGTACTGTGGATTTATAAACTCATTATTGTGTGCGGTTATAAACGTACATAATAAATAAATGTATCTTATAGCAGCACTGAAGCCAATAAATAATTGAAACAGGCAGACTTCCATGTCTGGGCGACTAGCAAATAATAAACAGCATTCCGTATTTTATTTTTATTTTGATTATACAATCATAACAAGCTTTTACATTACATCACATTGTTGCTGTTGTTTTATTTTTTAAATTTTTTTTTAGGTCATCAGCCGAAAGGCTGGGTTGAACCTGTAGAGGTTTTACTAAGGAGTGAGGTGTTTTACAAGTGCCTTCCTCACTGAATGGAAAAGTACGCTTAACAGCATGCCGGGCCCTCTGAAAAGCACACATTTTCCATTCTGCAAATGACACCTTCACTTTATTCACCACAGGATCTGGCTGTATAATGAAATTTATTACTTTCAGAGGAGATAACTCTGATTAGTGTTTTTTACACCTCTACCTCTTCTGTTCTTTGATGATTCAGTCATTTAATTGGCTGACCACGTGATAAGAAACAGAACTATTTATTTTAGCCCTGCAACGAACAGATTGATTGTTACATCACATTATAACAATGTTTATACCAAACTTTATTTTTGTAATAAATACCAAACTTTTCGTAATTTTGAATCCACGCAATTGAATTATTTATTTTGAAAAGTTATATTATGTACATTAAACGTAGGGTGTAAAACTAAATGTAATTTACATCTTGTTTTAAAATTTTCAAAAGAAATATAAACTTTATAGGTAATAAAACATACGTGCAATATTCCTGTACTAGATATTATACGCGGAGTACATTTTTTGAGCGTAAAGGGTGAAGTAAATTTTAAAATACGGTATAAGTTTCAAGTCAACAGAAGCAGTAAGAGAGGAGAAATTGTTCGACTGGTGGGTGTGGTAAGGTGAAGAAGTGGCGAAGTACACAACAAACTCCCACCCGCCAAAATTTATTGTGCTTATTATAGTCAACACGGAATACCAAAATTGAATTGGCATGAAATGGCAGTTTCATAAAGAGAATAACCACCAATTTTTCAAAATTGAGACGAGAACGTATAGTCACTCCTGATATATTCATTTACATAAAACTTGATAAAATGAAATAGGTACTATTTTATTAGATGAGATATAAAAACAGTTCACGCTTTTGTAGTGAGTGGGTCAGTACTTGACTGTAAATGGAATTGTCAGGCCGTTTTAAAATAACGTCGTTACGGGACCGGTTCTAAATTACGTTAATAATGTGTGTGCGTAAGGTTGGTATTAAGTGGTTGTGGACAGGTAAATCATTTAGTTTGTCTGTTCGTGACAGTATCTTAAATATAGTCAAGTCTAGTTTAAGCTTTAATTTGTGTAGTTAATGTAACTGTTCCAGGAAGTTTTGACCCATTCACAGACC
Source organism: Catonia carolina (assembly GCA_035578175.1). Lineage (NCBI taxonomy): Eukaryota > Metazoa > Arthropoda > Insecta > Hemiptera > Achilidae > Catonia > Catonia carolina. The sequence continues at coordinate 52,737,709 of JAQMRL010000007.1, forward strand.
GGAGTTATGGAAGGACGTTTAAGTTTTCTCGCTGGTGTCATTTCTTGTCCCGGTGACATCATCCATTTATTCCATTTGTGAAGAGGGCAAAACAGTTAGTACCTATTTTAGATGCAGGAAGCCAGTGCGATTTCCATTAAGTGGCATTTGAAAAGAAATGACTAACCGGACAGCGATGAGACAATCACTCATTTCAACTTATATACCGTAATTGATTGTAGACTCATTGTAAACAGATAAAACCATGTCCTCTGATATTGAATTTTGATATTATTGAAATTTTTACAATGCAAACAATTTTTCTGAATAAGGTTATTAGACGGTTGAATAGCGTTATGACGGTAAAAATGTACAGTACAGTACAATTTTGATTTTTTTACTGCAATAAGGGCCTATAGTAAACATGAAACAGCCACAGAGAATTCCTTTCCGTTTTATAAGAAGCATCCTATTTTTGTTTTTTTTTTCTTGGAGAAAGGGCGTCTAATACACCGGCACGTAAATACGGTACCTAATGTCATACAGCCTGCGTCACGCAGGAAGCTCTAAGCTTCCAACGGTAAAAATATTTTTGAAATCGGTTGGATAGTTTCTGAGAATACCTTGTTTAAACAGTCAAATAAACGTTATTTCTTTATGATATAACTATAGATTATTGTTATTTTTTTAAAATTCATTTATAATTAAGTTATTTTTTTAATTTTGATAAGTATAAATAAGACTTTTTTCACTAAAAGTACACAAGTTATGATTGCCCCAATAATACGTATTTCTTTATTTCCATATCACATCCAGTTGAGATATTTTGTTTGAAATTTTCACACAAATAAAACTCTTTTTCAGATAATTACCTTTATTGTATCTTTACCAAATTCAGGGTAGATAAGTAATTTGGATTGAAGGTCATGAAGACCTTTATTCTGTCACATATTTAGGCCTAATCATAAAATAAAAAATAATAACTACGAGTAGGTACTCCTGATAATGATGATAATAAATAATTTGTGTTACTACATCACCTGCGATGGCCTTGTTCTTGCATTGTTTTTCTTTTCAGTTTTATTTTTCTGTATATTTATTCCTTGTGTAGGACAGCAGATCGGCCTCAATTATGTACTAAGATCAAATCGTGCAATTCATGTCACTAATAAAATTATAGACCACACTGACTTCATCGCTTATCTTCAAATACTACTATATCTTGTTCATTTTCATCCTTAAAAATTGAGTGTGAAACATTCACACCATTTTTTCTTACCTGTGTAAATAATAAAAAAAACCTTCCCTATCTCAATCATGATAAAACAATACAAAATGAAAAACAACCTAAAATTAATCATGATTAAATAATGCTAAACACTGTTATGAGGTATAAAATCAAACACTGTTGGACTTCGATATTTTTATGAGAAAAATACGGAAAACCACTAATTGACGATGCCCATAACCGGGAGATGGAGGGTTGAATTATTTGCACTCGATCGGCTAATTCCAGGGCTACACGAAAAGTTCAGTTTTTATCACAAGGTCAGTCAATTATATGACTAAAGCATTTAACAACAGAAGAGATAGAGGTGTAAAAAGACACTTCAGTCAGAATAATTTCCTCTGAGAATAATGATTTTCATCATTAATTATACAGCTAGACCCTGTGGTGAATAAAGTGAAGATGTCATTTTCAGGGTGGAAAGTAGAAGCTTTTCAGAGGGCCTAGCATGCTAATTAGCATCCTTTTCACTCAGTGAGGAAGAAGGCACTGGTAAACCACCTCACTCCTCATTTTTCTTAGTAAACTTCAAACCAGACTTTCAGCTGATGATCAAATCATAATACTGACGCTGAACTAAGCGCTTTAGAAAAATTCTTAAAATACAAGTTGTAGGTTTCTTCTTAATCTTCTACAACGTTGATTGTATACTTTTTTGCTCTAAAATGTATACTAAAGCTGCAATCATAAAAAAGATTTTTTTACCACGAGAGTCCCCAAACAAATTTCGGAAGACATGCCGCTTACCCTATCTTGTAGAGCACAATCAATATATAAAGTAAATGAGATGATTTTAAAGAAAATTGTACAAGCCATATCTGAGAAAATCGCAAAAAGTGAAAATTTCTGGAATAAACTACTACGTCTTGTGGTTGACCGATTATGATTAAAATTTTTGTGTCTGGTTTCCTATTGGGATGTGACTGAAGATCCAGCTTCCAACTTTGTAAGATATTCCGTTCTTGAGTTATCTTGTTCATACACACACACACACCCACACAAACACGCCAATCGTTAAAAAGTTATTTTCATTTTGTTCAGGGGACCGGAAAACGTGTATTTCCGGTGAAAACTCGATTTAAAAAAAAACAAAATAAAAACAATACTTTTCTTCATTAAACACCATTTTGGGCAAAAGAAAGTAATAAGTCATTCAAGAAAGTTAAAAATATGATGGTATCGTGTAACAACCAGGGGCAAGTAATATCACCATACGTTCCCCGCCTACTGAATTTACAAGGACTTAAAAGCAATCGTTATAATTATAACAATTACTATTTCAGGTAATAATTATTATAATAAATTACAATACATTGATTTACGATGCAGTTTTCCTTATATATAGGTTATTTACATCAATAAAAAATAAACCTTCATGTTATGGTTTTCAAATAATAATTCTAATTATATCACTCTAAACCAATTTCACCCGTTATCAAACTTGTTCTTCAATTTATATAATATATCAATACTTAAATAGATATTTCGGAATAGTAAGGTAAAATTTTATTTAAAAAAAAATTTATACAATTACATACCTAATTATTTTAACTTTAAAATTTTACAAACATGTACATTTTTTAAACGTTAGCGGCCGTATCAATTATTTGGTATCTCGATGATTTTACGTGGTCTATTTCTTCATATTTTTATCGGTAAATAAATTCAGTTTTGTCTATATGTTTTACAGTTATATATATATATATTTAATTATATTAACTATATATAAATAAGGCAATAAAGTATTGTACTTATATCGAATTTTATAAATCGAGTTTACACCGGAAATACCTTCTCGTTTTCAAGCAGCCCGCACACGTGTGCGGGTGTGTGTGTATGTGTGTATGAAATAATTAAAAAACGAAATACGTATGGAGTTGAAATTTTTAACTTAACTAAAATAACTTAGTACCACAAGGGGACCTAAACCGAACATTTTAATCAAAATCGGACAACAAAAGTAGCAGTTTATCCGTGCGATTTTCTCAATAAACGGCTCTTACGATTTTCTTAAAAATTGCCTAATTTATTAAATTTTTATGCTCTAGCAGATAGAGTAAGCGCCATGTCTGCAAAAATTCTTGGGGGTTGGGGGGTCTGTGCTTTCATGGTGAATTTTTTTTAGTATTGCGGCATTAATATGCATTCTAGGGCAAAAGTGTAAATCAAAGTTGTTGACCATTAAAAACCTACAACTTTTATTTCAAAATTTAGTGTTTTTTGTTCAACGCTTAGTTTAGCGTCAATTTATGATTTCTGTATTTTACAAATCAAAAATTTGTTTTTTTAAATATTGCGCCCTTACTATGCATTTTATAACAAAAGTGTATAACGAAACGTACAGAAAATAAAAAATCTACAACTTTTATTTAAAGCATTTTCTGCTACAGAACCTGCTTTAGCGTCAATTAGTGATTTCCCGTATTTTTATGTCGTACAGAGGATGATTGTCGTATCACGTCATTCACTCGTGATTAAAATTTATATTTCATTCTACATCGTTTACTAATGATTAAACATAGCTTTCTTTATTATTTACAGTGGGAAGAGAAAGCAGTGTGAGTGTTTAACACCAGATTTTTATGTATTCCTTCATCATCATCTGTCTTGTAAAATTGTTTACATTAATTACAAACATTACAAAAATTATAGAAAACCAGAAATATCTGGAAAAACTGGATCTTTATTATTTTGCAGTGATATGCCTCACTGAAATTTTCTATGCGTTGACGTAATTACTAGTCCTATACTCATAGGTGTGTAAAACAGGAACATATAAATATGTATTAGATCATTTCAGCGTTCAGTAATCTCGAACATACTTACTAAAATTATCATACTATTATTTCTACTACAACATAAAATATATACATACACACACACTCACACACTTAATACACATATTCAGGTAGACACACAATCGGCAACAATGCAACATAGTTCCCAGGTTGTCGTCTACATTGAAGGTCATTAATATAAGTAAAGATTCCCCTTCCATGTTAACAATAGATTATCTCTTTAGAACCAAGTACGTACTGAAGTACAATGAATCCTATAGTACGATATTCTAATAGTAACGCATGCCTTCGTAGTAAAATATTTAAATGCCCAGCAATAGAGAAGTAACATAAAAACACACAGGATAGCATATAACTTGTTGATTAATAAATTGTCCATTTCTTATCTTCTATTGTTCAATAATTTTCCCTATTTAACCCTTTACAGGTCTTTGGTAAATATACTTACCACTTGCAATAAGGTTAATTTTATTTATGAAAAAGCTATGCAGTTGAACCGTTTTGGTATTTTATGGTTCTATAGATATTTTCTGGTAAGTAGGCTAATCCACATTTTGAAATTAGCTCGCAGCGACAATTTGCTTCATGAGTTGCGCGAATGTGGTAAGAATTCATACCAGCGTATGCTAGCTGCCGTGTTGTTTTGTTGTTACTTTTGTACAGTGTCTAGAAAATTCGAGTTTTTTACGGGAAAGCAAGCATTCTTGCTTATATAAAGTTAAGATAAGCTATTCTACAAAATCTTTTGGTTATATTGTACACAAGTTGTTTTAATAAGCATTCTTACCAATAAACATAATGTGATACCCATTTCAATAAACTTTCCTAGATAAGTGTACTTAACAGGGCTTAACATCAGCAAAAAAGAAATATCTTACTGTTCTGGCACTAGAAATACAGTATTCACGTCCCTATAAAGCAAAATTTAACATTTTAAAACATGTATATTTTTCCCCGTGGTACTGCCCTATAAAGGGTTAAGCCCTACATAACATACATATAAGGAAGGTTATATTTTCATCCCGATTTTCTGAAATCGAGTTTCCACCGGAAATACATGTGCTTAGGTCATGTGAACCCAAAAACAGGTTTTACGGATTTCACTGTATGTATGAATGAAACATCTCAGAACGGAAAATCGTACCAAGTTGAATCTTGAATCTTAATTTAGGTAAACTGGACGGCGTACAGCTGTGCACATTGAGACTATTAACCAACCTGAAAATATTATCTACTACTGTTTTCTATCCATGTTTTTAAGATAAATAATTTCGTTTTATGCAACATTTTATAGATTTATTTTAATATATACGAAATTTTATTAATACGAAGTTGTGTTTCGTTTTTACGGAAAAATTTTAATGAATATGTTTACTTAAAATAATTTATCATATATTTTCTTGTGTTATTAATTAATTTATAAATGTTTGCTTATAAAATCCACGATATCCACGACAAACAACCATGATATACAATGATTGCTCTGTGGGTGTGAACGGAATATCTCAAGAACAGAGCATCGTACGAAATTAAAACTTGAAACTTACGTTAAGTACCACTACAGGACGCGACACGAACCTTTTCATCAAAAGGTTTAGTCATAGAAACTACTACCGGAAGTAGTAGTTTATGTGAGAGATTTTTCCCTTTTTTGCCATTTTCTCAAAAAATTAAACTTGAAACTTAAGTTAAGTACCACTAGACGACTTAACACACAGAGGACATAACTCCACAGAGGACATAACAGTCCACACAGGACATAAACTTAAGTTAAGTACCACTAGAGGACGCGACACGAACCTGTTCATCAAAAGGTATAGTCACATAAGCTACTACCGGAAGTAATAGTTTATGTGAGCGATTTTTCCTTTTTTGCCATTTGCTCAAAAAAACGGCTTATGATATTTTTTTAAAGATTGCCTCATTTACTACATTTTTATGCTCTACATGGTGGGATAAGTGCCATGTCTGCTGAAATTATTGGGAAGGCTGTGCTCTTGTATAAATACATTTGCTTTAAAAATTGCGGGCTTTATAATTTATGCATTCTAGGGCAAAGTTGTATATAATCAAAGTTTTGGAAAATTTAAATACCCTACAACCTTTATTTCAAACATTGTTTTGTATAACATATAATAACGGCAATTAAATATTTTCTGTTTTCTCCATCAAAATCTGTACCGTAAATATATGGTATTTTTTTAGATTGTGGCCTTTGTACGTATTTCACGACAAAATTTTATAATCATAGTTATTAAAATTAAAAACCTACAACCTTTATTTTAAACATTTTTCTTTGCATAGCCTAGTTTAGAGGCAATTACTGATTTTAAGTAATTTTTTTGTTCATCGAAAATGGTGAAAAATTGAATTTTTTAAGATTAGGGCCTTAGTATGCATTTCACGAAAAAAATATAATAAAGTAATAGAAAATTTAAAAGTTCACAACTTTTATTTCAATCACTTTCTTTTACAGAGCTTAGTTTAGCATCAAATCATGAATTTTCGTATTTTTAAGTTCAACAGAGGTTGATTTTCATTTTGCGTCATTGACTCAAGATTAATATTAGATATGTAATTTTTCATTTTACATTGTTTACTAAGATTAAACATAGGTTACCTACATGTTTTATTATTTACATTGGCAATAGAAAGTCGTGTGAGTCTTTCACATTAATTTCTTTTGTAAAAATTAATGTTTTATAAAAAAATAACATGAATGACATGTAAATAAAATGTAATACTTGGAAGAAAATTGCCGTTAGTGACGTACGTCTCAATAATATGTAGGTTATGGTGAAAATTATGTGAAGATGGTAGGCCTAATTGATGCAATGATTAATATAACACGAATATGAGATGTCCTCCGTGAAATGTTAATTACTTGCTAGACGTTCATAAATGTTGATCAGTGCAAATACTAACACCCACACTGGAGAATTGTGTCAGTAGACTAATTTTTTTAAATGAATAAAATTCTTAATTACTTGCAAGATAATTACGGTATCAAGTTAGTGAACAACTTATTCGTTGATTAACTCGGAGCAAAAAAGTGACATTTTAAATTTTTACTTTCTCGAATTTTATCTATAGTATAAAATTACGATGGTACAAAAGCTTCTATACCTGGATTTTAATTGAACTTCACGGTTCATGACCCTCCAGAAACCAAAACATAGTGTAAAACTAGAGCAATCGGTATGTGTGTGCCTTTCTCTTTCGTTGCAGATCAAAAAATATTGAACAGATTGATAATGTATTTTAGAAATGGTCCTTTTTGTGTTTTTAAGTTGGTAGGTTCATGAACGTTAAAGGTTCGTGGATATTACAGTACTATGGCACCCCTGCTATATGTAGTTTAGAGTGGGAAAAATGGTACCAGCTATCTTGTACAGAATGATACTTTAGCCAGTAACTTAGGTACCTCTCATTAATACATGCAAAAACGCTGTCTGCATACTACTGATATACTACATATTACATCAATTTAATTAGCTAGTACAACTTTAAAAATTAAAGTTGTACTTCACCTACTTTTATTATTAATTATGTAGCACAAACGGTTATGTATTTAAAAATATATATATATATCCAACTTTACCGGAAAATATTAGAAAAGGAGGAATAACAAATCCGGAGAATTATAAACGAAACGAAAACAAAATCTAGAGTGGAACACCCACTAGACTTTATCTTACCAATGTAAATAAAAACCCCTTTATGTTAACTCATTGGTAAACAATTTAAAATTAAAAACATAACCGAATTTTTATCATGAGTGAATGACGCAAAAAAACATCAACCTCTGTAGAACTTAAAAATACGGAAATTCACTAATTGACGCTAAACTAAGCTTTGTAGAGAAAAGTTCTAGGCATAAAAGTCTTCGATTTTTATTTCCTTTGTTTTTAATAATTACACCCTTTCGTCGTAAAATGCATACTAAGGCCACCACCTTAAAAAATCCCTTTTTTACTGATTTGTGAGTAAAATACTGACAATCACTATTTGACGCTATAATAAATATTGTAGAAAAAAATGCTTGACAAACACTTAAAGACTTTTAATTTCCCACACTTAAATTACACACAATTTTTCCCAACAATGCATTATAAGCGGATGTATTCGTGAATAGCCCACGAAGGGTTAAAACATTTTTACTTTCTCTTGAATATATGAATATAGGCTGTAGGAAGGAAAGTATTGTTTTCATGTCGATTTTTCAAAATCGAGTTTTCACTGGATCTACACGTTTTAAGACCCCCTGAACCCAAAAAACATGTTTTTAGCGATTGGTGTGTGTCTGTGTGTGTGTGTGTGTGTGTGTGTGTGTGTGTGTGTGTGTGTGTGTGTGTAGTAGGTGTGTGTAGTAATGTGTAGTGTGTGCAGAAATTCTTGGTGAGGCTGTTTTCTCGCAAAACAACATTTTTTTAAGATTGCGGCATTAATATGCATTTTAGCGCAAAAATGCATGTAAAAATTTACATTTGTATGTAAAAATTTACATTTTTTTCAGTTGTAGAGAATTTAAAATTCTACAACTTTTATTTTAAACATTTTTTTGTATAAGGCTTTGTTTAGTGGTAATCACCACTAAATCGCTAATTATAATTAGCGATTTCTTTTCTTACGAAAACGTTAAAAAAATCGATTATTTTAAAGATTTCAGCCTTATTATGCATTTTACGTCAAAAAAATATAATCAATTTAAAGGAAGTTAAAAGATCTACAACTTTTATTTCAAGCATTTTTCTCTACAGATCCTAGTTTAGCGTAAAAGAGTGATTTTCCGCATTTTTATGCCAAACTCATTTTGATTTTCATTTTGCGTCTTTGGGTTTCACCATGTTCTTTGGGTTCAGGGGCTCTGAAAACGTGTAGATCCGGTGAAAACTCGATTTCGAAAAATCAACATGAAAACAATACTTTCCTTCCTATATATTCATATAGGCAAGAGAAAGTAAAAATAGAGAGATCAGTTTGGATTGATGGGATTGTGATTAAACGGGATTGCAGCATATAGTGAGGATTAATGAGACACTTAGTGCGGTTTGGCGCACTTTTAATTTTAATAATTCTCATATTATAAAGTTGCTGTATAAAGGGATTGTATTCTAATTAGGTATTCTGGTGGAGCAATTTCAAATTACGGTACGAAATGCTCTTATTAATACAACCGATGAAATCGCTTCAACTGTAGGGGCTTTAGTAATCGTTCCAACAAACAGATGATACTCATTCAGCCTACACGTGATTTTAGTGCCTATTTTATACTTACTGAATCGGAATAAAATTGAATACACAGAATTATGTTATTGTATTTCATTTATGCTCGGTTAAATTTAATTAAATTATCTATGGACGACGGTGAATTAAATATTCTCTGACTATTCACTCCAAATATACTAAATAGGTTAATTGAGAAAATTAGATTGAAATGGCATTAGAATGTACAATATTAGTTTGTACTGTTACTGATCAGCATTTTTACTTTTTCATTTTTAAGGAAAGTATTGTTTTCATGTCGATTTTTCGAAATCGAGTTTTCACCGAATCTACATGTTTTCAGAGCCCCTGAACCCAAAAAACATGTTTTTATGGATCGGTGTGTGTGTGTGTGTGTGTGTACAAAATATCTCAAGAAAGAAACATTGTACGAACTTGAAACTTGAAACTTAAGTTACATACCACTACCGGACCCGACACGAACATTTTCATTAAAATCGGTCAACCGGAAGTAGTAGTTTATTCGTATAATTTTTCACTTTTTTGCAATTTTCTCAAAAACTGGTTTTACGATTTTTTTTAAAAATTGCCTGGTTTACTCAATTTTTTATTCTCTACATGATAGGGTAGGCGCCATGTTTGCTGAAATTCTTGGTGAGGTTGTTTTCACGTAAAAAAAGTGTTTTTTTAAGATTACGCCTTTAATATGTATTATCGCGCAAAAATTTATATAATAAAAAATGTAGAGAATTTAAAATTCTATAACATTTATTTCAAACATTTTTTTGTATAACGCTTAGTTTAGCGGTAATTAGCGATTTTCTGTTTTTTCTCACGAAAACGTGTGAAAAGTCGATTTTTTTAAGATTTCGGCCTTCTTAAAATGCATAAAATTGCATTTTATGACAAAAGTGTATATAATCAAATTTATAGAAAACTAGAAGATCTACAACTTTTATTTAGAGAATTTTTCTCTACAGAGCCTAGTTTAGCGTGAAAGAGTGATTTTCCGTATTTTTAAGCTAAACTGCGGTTGATTTTCATTTTGCGTCTTTCACTCATTATTAAAATTAGTTCACGTTATTAAAATTAGTTTTGTTTATTTCTAATGTTTTATTAATAATATTAGGTTTATTGTTAATTATTTGCACTGGCAAGAGAAAGTTGTGTGAGTGTTTCACACCAGATTTTTTAACTTTCATATTACCTAGAGAAATTAAAGAGAGACTGTACTTTGTATCCCGCCAATGTTAAATTTGCTAATTTTAGGTACAATTTTTTATAGGATTGGTGAAAGTTACGAAAATGAAAGTTTACACACTTATAGTTGTAAGGTAGTTTTAGCAACTGACATTTTTTCAATTTAATCTGTTGGACCAGTACGTTTTTAAAAGAATAACGAATAACATAAAATTTTTACAATTATATTCTACGTTTTTTGCATATTACTACTTTTTGTAAAAACAATGTCGGTGAATGTGCATGTACATGATAATTAACTGGTAAAACTTTTAGTCTGGTAGGTTAAATGGTTTCTAAGAAAACATACCTAAGAATTAAAATCTAAATTTACGGGAAAAGGCACAATTGAGAAATAAAATGTACACAAACAAGTTTAATTTTCCATCTACAGTTGGTTAGTACAGCTGCTATAACAGCGGAGAATATTAAAAATAGTGAAGCAGATATTTTAAAAAAAACTAAAATTCTTTTGCACTAAAACGAGCAATATAAAAATTATTTGTTCGTGGCGACATATTAATGTTTTAGGATAATCCTGATAAAAACTTAAATTTTTTTATTAAAATAACTTTTTGTTGTAGTTTAATGTTTTTGTGGCAAGTCTAAGTCTATACTACTAATTAAAAAACATAAAATATCGAAAATCAAAATTATCAGTCAAAACCATCATACAGTCTTCCCTTAAATTCGGAATATTTTGTTCCATTCCGATCGAACAACAAAATGTATGGCATTTATATTTTTAAACGCTTGACAAGCGACTTAGCAGCATCATCTGCGTAAAAACATTTAGAAATTAACCACCACCAGAAGCTATTCTTTTGCTTAATCAAAATCCTCAATAAAAATTGAATCTTCGTTCCAAAATATTAATTAGCAAAACCCTTTTAAGACCTATCTGGATTTATGGTGTCCATTTATTTGGAGTAGCGGCAGAGAGTAACTTAAAGTCAATCCAGTTTTTTCAGTCAAAACTCTTAAGATTTGCTTCTGGCTCCCCTTTTTACTTTCTCTCTCCTAGGCCTATATGAATATATAGGAAGGAAAGTATCGTTTTTATGTCGGTTTTTCGAAATCGAGTTTTCACCTGATCTACACGTTTTCAAACCCCCTGAACCCAAAAAACATGTTTTTAGCGATTGGTCTGTGTGTGTGAACAGAATATCTCAAGAACGGAACATCGTAGGAACTTCAAACTTGAAATGTAAGTTACATACCTCTACTGAACTCGACACAAACATTTTCATCAAAATCGGTCAACCGGAAGTAGTAGTTTATTCGTGTAATTTTTCACTTTTTTGCGATTTTCTCAAAAACTGGTCCTACGATGTTTTTTAAATTGCCTGGTTTACTAAATTTTTATTCTCTTAGATAGGGTAGGCGCCATGTTTGCTGAAATTCTTGGTGAGGCTGTTTTCACGTAAAAAAAATTGTTTTTTTTTTAAGATTACAGCTTTAATATTCATTTTAGCGCAAAAATTTATATAGTAAAAAATGTAAAGAATTTTAAATCCTACCACTTTTATTTTAAACATTTTTTTTTGTATAACGCTTAGTTTAGCGGTAATTAGCATTATTATGTTTTTTTCTTACGAAAACGTGTGAAAAATCGATTTTTTTAATAATTCAGCATTAGTATGCATTTTACGACAAAAGTCTATATAATCAAATTTAAAGGAAATTAAAAGATCTACAATTTTTATTTAGAGCAGTTTTCTCTGCAGAGCCTAGTTTAGGGTGAAAGAGTGATTTTCCGTATTTTTAACCTAAACTGCGGTTGATTTCCATTTTGCGTCTTTCACTCATGATTAAAATGAGGTTATGTTTTTTGAGGTTACTTTATTTCTAATGTTTTATTACTAATGTTAGGTTATATTGTTAATTGTTTGCATTGGTAAGAGAAAGTTGTGTGAGTGTTTCACTCCAGATTTTAAAGCAATAAAAGCCTCCACGTTGATTTTGAAATCCCGATTAACCCCAAAATCCCAAAAGGAACTAACCGCATTCTTCTATAGTAAATTTCACGAACGACTAGACGCCCATCCAAATCAACTAGCCCGTCACCTAGATGACCTAGCTACTTCCCAACTGTGTGACCTCAAAGCGAAAATGTAGCAGAAACCGCTTTGTCTAAATAAAGGGTAACACCTATAGTTCTAAACAAACGGAGAATGTACCACTTGGTACCTCTTCTCTTGAAAGTAAAATTCCCCACCGCCAGTTAAATTTAATATCATGTACGAAAATTGAACAGCTTAATGTACAGTACCATAATAAAAATTAAAGACAAAAAAAAATGTTTTTAAACGGTAAAACCTCTTTATAAATCTACAACCCTAAAGCCAAACCCTATACTTTCCAAAACAGATAGTTAAAGGTAAAACAAAATCGGTTTCTAAATTTTTAACTCTGACTAAAAAATTGGATTAATTAGAAATTTTAATTTGTAAAATGATGTTACACGTTAATTTTTAAAATTAAATTTCAAAATATACACGAAGAACTTAAAGTAATTATAAAATTATTATTCGCTCGATTTTCGTAATATTGTTTTTTAATTACATTTGAAGAGCCTTTTTAAAGAACTTAGTAATTATAAAACCATTCGCTCGATTTTCATGATATTTATTTTAGTTACATTTGAAGATCCTTTTTAAGATAATTTAATAATTTTTGTACACCAACTCTATTTCTGTAAGTTCCTAAACTTAGAGTAGGTAATTCTGAAAATTAGTACAGTGGTCTTAGTTTTAACCGATTTGAATAGAACCGATGTACGTTCGGATAACCGAAAATAAAGTTAATCGAACCGTAGCAGATTTACATTTTTAATAAAGCTGAGAATTGATTATACTTGTGACAACCCGGTTCGGACCCCGAAATTGAAATATTGTAAGATAATTGTCGTATAATTCAACATTTTACTTCGCATACCAGCGCACAGACTTTCTCTACGAGCATGGAAATTTAAGTCTAGAGGGAAGTGAGGCTTTGGAAGACCTAAAAAGACATGGATGCCGAAACAGGCCATTGAGCCTAATCCTTGACAGATGATGATGATCATCAAGATAATCAAATAATGATGAATCAAATAATGATGGTGAAGATAAGACAAGATAATAAATAAGATTATATTTTCATATTGTAAGATTACATATAAAATTGTACCGTACTACATTATAAGAATGATGACTTACATACCATAACTTCGCTTTTCCCGCACCGATACGTTAAATGAAATAAAATTTTACAGTACAGTACATTACATATTAAATCAGCACAATACACAAACACATTTTACATTTATTATTTACCACTGAAAAAGCAAAACTATTATTGAACATTACAAAATGTGCTGTACTATTTTCTTGAAATTCCTATCAGCAATGAGAAAATATCTACCATTTTCTATAACTCGATATAATTTATAGTTTCTGGCCAGATAAAGCGTTAACAAGATGAATTTATTTACACGAAAAATACATTTATATATATTATATACATAACTTTTTACATAGAGAACATAAAAAACAGGGGTTGTACCCCTATTTATTTCCGTTTTCTACAGCTTTCTGAAAAATAACTTAATATATGGTTCTGGAATCTGTTTTATTTGCTTTATCAAGTAAAGATCAAGAAGAAATTACCATTTTTGATTCTTCACTAACGCCCTTAAAATTTAATATTTAATCATTTATTTCACGGGATGAGCCAAAATCCAGGGGAATTTTTTTGCTATCCGTAACACGCTAGCAAAGCGTTTCCGGACCTACGTTTATTATGAAATTTTTTTATTATTTTTTGACGTAGATTTATTTCCAGTAGTATTTCCGTTTCTTCCTAAATAATTGAATACAAAATTTATTACAAAACATTCTTAATGTTCGAGACAAATGACTGAAAAAATATTTTAATACTGTAGGTTTAGTTTCAGTTTTTTTTTTTGTAATTTGTGTTCTCTGGTACATACGAAATAATTTGGTGGCTCCACCGAAACATTCGGCAACAACGAGTGGTATAGCAGCTGTAATAGGTATATAAAAAAATATTAGGTATTTTTCAGTAGAATTTAGTGTAGGCTGCAGGATATTATTCATATTATATTATGCCCTTATGTATTATGCCATATGTATAGGATACCTTGGCAGGTGAGTGTCACATTATTGGCCCTCTATCTGATAGTTCCAGAACTCAAAAAATAGCTCTGTTTCTTATCACATGGTCAGCTAATTATATAATGAAGCATTTAAGAACAGAAGAGATACAGGTGTAAAAGAGACTAATCACAGTTATCTCCTCTGAGAATAATGAATTTCATTATGCAGATAGACCCAGTTTTGAAAGAAGTATAAGTATCATTTGCAAGGTGGAAGGTAAATGCTTTTCGGTGGGCCTGGCATGCTAATAAGCATACTTTTCCACTCAGTGATGAAGGCAAGGGTAAACCACCTCATTCATAGTTTTACTAAGAAAGTCTCCAGAGGTTTAAACCAACCTTTCGGCTGACGACCTAAACAACAACTGTATAAGTAAAGAATTTTTAGTAATTTAAGTTGAGGAAATTTTCGAAAACCTAGTTGGACACCAGGTTTCTATGACTACTAATGTGCTTGAACTTTCAGGTTTCAAAACTGTAAAGATTTTGTATTTTTAAAAGGCCTTACAGGTCTTAAGAGGGTAACAGAAAAATCTGTTAAGACCACTGTATGAGCAATCTAAGAGTGATACCTAGAAAGAATAAAGAGTGGAATGAAACCGGGAAGAGCAATGAACCAGTTAAATACAAATCTCTGAGTTATCAATTATGCCTGCATGTAACACAGGTGCAATCATATATGTATGTACATATTGTTTTCTTAATAAAGAATGCATCCTTTATTGTATATGGACACTTTATGCTTAGGTATTCTCTCCTTATATAGGACCAGCATGAACGCATATGAAATTAAACAACCGGTACACTGAAGGAGAAAGTACATTACTATACTACACGTCCAACATGCATGTATGAAACTGGAGTACCGTCCGGATCTTTGACTGTATCATTTTTATCCATCGTTAATATCAAACACTATAAATTAGTAAGGTAAATCACACCAACACTCCGGCTAATCTTCAGCTATAACCCAAATTTACTCACTTTCTATCTTATATCTTATTTCCGTCTGCATTAGCAGCAATTTGCAGAACAGTCGGACGTTAAAACAAAAAAAAAAAAAAAAATAGTGTAAAGAGTTGTTAGTTTTATGTTTTTTAAACAAGTTGACCGGAGTAAGTCCAAACTCGACTAAACACCCTTATCCTTTTAAACGAGGACGTCGGTTTTTAAGATGAACAAGTCGACTTTTACAAACTTTGCAGGAGAAACAATCATTAAACAGACAAACAAAAAGATTAAAGACACGAAGCTTTCAGTAGCTAGGTTATCAGCTGATGTCAACAATTAGCTGAAAAAGATTTGGGCGTATTTTCATAGTGATTATTGACGGACTCGCCCGAATTTTTGTATTACACTTGTACTCAATAACGTTTCTTATGTTAGCCTATTGTTAATTTTTGAAAGAAACTAACCACGCAGAATAACATTAACATTACGTAATGAAGCCATCATAACCTAGTTTTAAAAAATGGACCTGTCCGTCCGTGAAACCGTTTTTTATAAGGCATCTACAGCTTTTGTTTTCTATTATCTCGTTACCAGATCTCCATTTATTCCTGTTCTCTCAATCACAATTCCCAAGCATCTTTCAGGCGTAGCTTCATCCACCCAGTGCCTCCGTAATCAACTATCTATGCACTCTTCTCTTTCCACCGTCTCTCCGGTTAATATTAACAACCAGAGTTTGAAAATTATTATTACAATTGCTTTCCTCGTATTTGTTGAGGAATCCTCTTGATGAGCTGTAGATTATTTATTAGATTTATTCTAGAAATTATGATCCTACTACTTTGTTCCAAAAACAATCTTTAAGGTTCATATGTGTTAAGTTATCTCGGCCAAAAACGACAACCCTTTAATGGAGGGGTCTTTACTACAGCCGCTAACTCTGAATCAGTCGCTGTTTAAGTACCTCTTGGTCCACTGGAGGTATTTTATTTCCCTCCTACTATCCACATCTGGGAGGCATTCCCCTATCCACTACCTGAGGACGCGTCCTCTAGGGGTTACCAGCTCCCCCGTGGACCATGAAACCTACCTCCTCAAATATAAAATAGACACTTGTATAAAGCATGTCAAATTTTAGATTTCTGACTTGACTACCCCTTAAAGTTTCACAAGTTGAAGGGATCATTCATTGTGGTCACCAGTTGATTACCATAATATGACTGCCCATATTCGAATTCATATTAATTAAACATTAAACAAAACATTATAAACGTGTAACTGAATGCTTAAAAATACGTACCAAATTAAAACTATTAAGATATATTACCCAAGCTCCATGGTACACAAACAATAAAACATTTCATAGATATTGTTAATATATCGTACGTCCAGAACTTGCTTTTTAAATCGACAATATATCAAAGAAGATTATAAAATAATTTTTATATCGTGGCTTTTGTTCTCCTAATTAACGAGAAGACTGAACCGTAAACTCCCAACAGACTTAATTTAAGTAACTTTTTTTTTAAAAATGATCATTATGTGCAATGGAAGGTGAAAATAACGTAAAAAGCAATCGTCAGCTCGTAATTTTATATGAAAATACGTAAAGATCAGTTAACTTTCTTTTAAGGTGATTTAACAGTGAATTGTCTTTTCATGTCATTCTCTTTTACAATTTTCAAATCTGTTTATCGTTCTTTGTTCAGTAGATAGTAGATTTTACTTTTTAATAATAATTAAAATAAAATGAATAAGTAATTACACCGATGCTTTTCACAGGTGAATTACCGGGAATAACTGGGTAATTACGGTAAATAATCAGTAAGTTTAAAATAAAAACTAGTAGAACAAAAATCAGTAGTCACGTTGACTTGACAATGTTATACTTAAAATACAGCTGTCTGCATTTTTAACAAACTTCTACACAAACTAAAACTATGTTACATAAAAGAATATGTAAATCCTCAATCTATACAAAGTATAAAAATATATTTTAAATGATGAAACAAGCTTTCAGTTGTTATTTCTAACTTATACTATATTTGGACTTACTCTACGAAGGTTGAAAGCTATTGACCGGGACTGCATGTAGTACTCGTCCACGCGCATACACAACTACAAACCCACATACAAACACGATACTGCTCTATTGATCACAGTAAAATCGGTTATGGTAGTTTGAACACAAGTAATTGATACATTGTCAACACGTTATAATGTCAATTATCTGAATTTCATTTAACCGGTATATGTTTAACCGAAATTTCAGTATAAGGGGTAGGAAAATCATTTTATTTAGCGAGGACATTAGAAACTCATACTCATTTCGACTACATAAATATTTTATTTACAAATCTTTTAGTTTCTGTTCTACAAGGGACGTTCAATATTTAAAGAGAAAAATTAATATTATGTAGAAAAGCGGTTCATTTAATAATAATAAAACTTTTTGAGGGTCAAGTAGGCAACCTTGAGAACACCTGAATTTTGTTGAAATTAAAGTACGAACTGTTTATTGGACGAACAGTAAATTGGATTGTGAATTTGTAGAAAGTGTAAACGATTAATACATTTTAGGCAATCAGTTTTAGTATAATGTAACCCGAAACAAGCACTTTGTTCCACTCCACACAGCTTTCACTAAATTACATCAAAAGCAATCGAATTATTGAGCTTCTAAACTTTATAAATCTCATGCCTACTGACATCAAAAATTTGCCAAATATAAAAAAGTTAAAAAAATCTGGTGTGAAACACTCACACAACTTTCTCTTGCCAATGCTAAAAATGCCAAATAATCTAGTAATAAAACATTAGAAATAAACAAAAAACTAACCTCAAAAAACAAAACCTTATTTTAATCATGAGTGAAACACACAAATGAAAACCGATCTCAGTTTGGCTTAAAAATACGGAAAATCACTCTTTCATACTAAACTAGGCTCTGTAGAGAAAAATGCTTTACATAAAAGTTGCAGATATGTTAATTTCCTATAAATTTGATTATAAACTATACACTTTTGTCGTAAAATGCATTCTAAGGTCGAAATCTTAAAAAATTCGATTTTTCACACGTTTTCGTGAGAAAAAACAGAAAATCGCTAATTACCGCTAAACCAAGCGTTATACAAAATAATTGTTTGATATAAAAGTTGTATAATTTTAAATTCTTTACAATATAATTAAATTCTTTAATTATATACATTTTATCGGTAAACTGCATAATAAAGCCGCAATCTTAAAAAAAACAATTTTTGTAATTGAAAACAGCCTCACCAAGAATTTCAGCAAACATGGCGCCTACCCTATCTTGTAGAGCATAAAAAGTTAAGTAAATGAGGCGATTTTTTAAAAAAATCGTAGGACCAGTTTTTGAAAAAATCGCAAAAAAGTGAAAAATTACACGAACAAACTACTACTTCCGGTTGATCGATTATGATTAAAATGTTCATGTCGGGTCTGGTAGTGGTATGTAACTTAAGTTTCAAGTTTCAAGTTCGTACGATGTTCCGTTCTTGAGATATTCTGTATACTCTCTCACACACACACACACACACACACACGTACGCCCGCACGCATGCACACACACACACACAGACCAATCGCTAAAAACATGTTTTTTGGGTTCAGGGGGTCTGAAAACGTGTAGATCCGGTGAAAACTCGATTTCTTAAAATCGACATGAAAACAATAGGCCTAACTTTCCTTCATGTATATTCATATAGGCAAGAGAAAGTAAAAAGGTAGTTATGTTATGGTTGCTTAGCCAAGATAGACTCAAGACACTCTGGGTTTTAACTCGTACATTAACACTCCGGATTTTAACTGGTACATTAACTTTACTTTAGAGCCATAAAAATAGACTTCTACCAAAACGGTAAGCACTCATCAAGTCTACCCTAAAACATGGTCGTGCCATAGTTTGATGATTGATTTCCCCAGCACAATAATTTATCAATTTGTATAAAAAGAAATTGCTACAATTTCATAATATTTATGTAAAATTATGTTCTTTTTAGTTCTTTTTGTGCAACTGTTAAATAGGAAATAAATGTAAATATTATTAACAGCAACAAAATAACACAATAGTGATTAAACTTGTGCAAAAATAATGAAAGAAATACTAATTTGATCTACCCTTGAAAATCGGAATCCATAAATGGATAGATGAAATTTTTCTTCCACAAATTTAGATAAGTAATTTTAAATTTTAAGTTTTTAATGAAAAACATTTAAGTATGTACTTAACGTAAAAAAAAGTAACAAGTTATAGATTTCCAAATTTTTTTTTTCTTGTCGAGAGTATTGTTCGGTTAAATATAGTACATTAAATTTGTAATATTAACAAAAACTGATCTTTCAACGAAATAATATTTTGTGTTTTTTTTCTGTAGATGCAGACTTCTTAAAAATACTTATTTAGAAATCTTTCACGACCAAAATATAAATTATACGCGAAATTTAAATGTAACTATCTTAGTATACAGAATAAACAATAACTAAACCAACGTATCTTCTTACCGTTAAATACATCAAAATGGTTTTTACTTTTAACAGAATTGTGCAACTGTGAAAAGTATAAATTTCATACTGAGTTTAGGGCCGGCCTGTGGTGTATTAGTCAACGCAATTTGCTTTGACACGGGTCCCCGATTCGAGTCCTGGTCAGGTCAAGCTTTCTTTTCATCACTCATTTCTATTTTGCTCCCCACATCTTTTGCATTAGCATTAATGTGGAGAACAGTTGGACGAAAAATAAAACAATATCTAGTGTGAAATAGATGATTTTTTCTTGTCAGAGTAAATAATGACAAACATAACCTAATTTTAATCATGAGCGGATAAAGCTAAGTAAAAATAAATCTCTGTTGGGCTTCAATCACTAATTGTCGCTTAACTAAGTTCTATATAGGACTTGATGCTTGGAATAAAAGTTGCAGGGTAATAATTTTCTCAAACATAGATTATACGTAATTTCCCCTAAAATCCATATTAAGGCTATATTAAAGCTTGCGGTTTTAATAAACGGTTTCTCATGGCAAGAACACAGCCCCTAACAAATGTCAGCAGACATTCCGCTTACTCCATTTTGAGAAACGTAAAAAATTTAGCAAATGAAACTATTTTAATAAAACTCATAGGAACCGTTTTTAGGAAAATTGTAAAGCTAAAATTTTACAAATTTCGGTTGGTCGATTTTTCTGAAAATGTTCGTGTCGGGTTCCATTGTGGTACCTTAAAAAGGTTTATGTTTCAATTTCGTACTATTTTCCATTTTTGAGTTATTTCAATCAAACACATACCATGGACAGACCAATCGGTAAAAATATTCTTTTGGGCTCAGGGGACGTGAAAAAGTGTATTTTCGGTGGAAACTCAAATTTGAAAAATTGATATAAAAACCTAACTTTCCTTACATTTTCTATGTAGAACAAGAGAAAGTAAAAATAAATTCTAAGTTAAACAAAAAAAATAAACAATATTCAAATACACCTGAATATTTTTTTTTAATTTTCACTTAAAACGAATAACATGTTAATGTTAAGTTGTTACTTTTAATAACTGCTAATGAGTACTGTAATTAAAATTATCACTTCTCAGTAAATAATAATGTGATTTTTAATTTTTCCGTAATACACTAAAAAAAAAGAAACAGGAAATAGTAAAATAACTTACAAGGCACAATTATTTTTAATAGTTTAACATAACACTATGTAATAAATATTTATTTATTTAATACAGTTAACCTCAGTAATTTGATCTCCAAGGGACTGCTACAAAATTTTAAAATAAAATTTCGAATTACAGAGATACAGTATAGGCCAGCATTTATATAACTGTATTTATTAACCCATTTCTTTTTACAAAAATCATTGCAATAATATACTTAATTTAATTTCCTTAAGGGGACTCCCTCTGCTCACGTTTCCGTTTGTTCAATTAAAGAATTGTGATTATCTTTTATTAAAAACAAACAATAATGCAAGACAGCTAATATTTTAATAGTGGAACTATATAATATCATGCAAATTTTATATTTATAAATAATTTTATAATATAATTTATTAAATATATAATTTTAAAAGTGCAAAACTCGTGGAACTAGAATCATGTATTTATCTTACTCCATTGTTATATTAATTTTTATACTTTAACAGATAATTTTGCATTAAAAATACAACTTGTAATTTATTGGCAGATTTATTTTTTAGTAAATATCAAAAGTCTAGTGCCATAAAAATCTACAATTGCTTACAGAACAGCTAAAAAAAGTTCATCAAGATATATTCAGTGCCTGCTGAGATGAGTAAGTGAATCTAGGTTAGAAGCGACTTCCGATTTTGTTCGCTCCATCATTGTGTACCGGGTAATATGAAAATGTATTTTCTGTTTTACTCATTTACCAGTAGGCTAAATAGTTCTGTTAAAAAACCCATCAAGCAAACTTACTGCTACTGGAATACCTGAGTTGTCAACGTTATTCAAATAATATCCGCCAAGACTTCATCAGTCCCAACCGCCAAGATTGTATAAAACAGAATATATTTTAGTTATTATTTTGCATTCGGTAATACATAATTAAAACATTTAAAACACATACACGGGATCCTAAAGGTCAGCTGCGTATGCGAAAAACACAAATAATTTACACATAAGATAACAAACACTAATTTGTTCCAAAAAGTTTATCATTTTTACTTTCTCTTGCCTATATGAATATTATAGGAAGGAAAGTATCGTTTTCATGTCGGTTTTCCGAAATCGAGTTTTTACCGGATCTACACGTTTTCAGACCGCCTGAACCCAAAAAACATGTTTTTAGCGATTGGCCAGTGTGTGTGTGTGTGTGTGTGTGTGTGTGTGTGTGTGTGTGTGTGTGCGCGCGCGCGCGTGTGTGTATGTGTGTGTGTATGTGTGTGTGTGTGTGTGTGCGTGCGTGCGTGTGTGCGTGCGTGTGTGTGTGTGTGTGTGTGAACAGAATATCTCAAGAACGAAACATCGTACGAACTTGAAACTTGAAACTTAAGTTACATACCACTACCGGACCCGACACGAACATTAAATCGGACAACCGGAAGTAGTAGTTATATTCAAGATATCATAACTACTTCCGGTACAAGTAGGCCTAGTATATGTTTAGTATATATTTTTCGTGTAATTTTTCACGTTTTTGCGATTTTCTCAAAAACTGGTCTTACGATTTTTTTTTAAATCGCCTGATTTACTAAATGTTTTATGCTCTACAAGATAGTGTAGGCACCATGTTTTCTGAAATTCTTGGTGAGGCTGTTTTCACGTAAAAATTTGTTTTTTATTAAGATAACGGCTTTAATATGCATTTTAGCGCAAAAATGTATGTATATAATAAAAGTTGTAGAGAAATTAAAATCCTACAACTTTTATTTCAAACTGTTTTTTTATAACGCTTAGTTTAGCGGTAATTAGCAATTTTCTGTTTTTTTCTCACGAAAACGTGTGAATAATCGA
Organism: Catonia carolina; assembly: GCA_035578175.1. NCBI lineage: Eukaryota > Metazoa > Arthropoda > Insecta > Hemiptera > Achilidae > Catonia > Catonia carolina. The sequence goes on from JAQMRL010000007.1 coordinate 52,760,840, forward strand.
TTTTTTTTTATAAGATTTCGGCCTTAGTATGTATTTCACGACAAAAGTGTATATAAAGAAATTTATAGGTAATTAAAAGATCTACATTTTCTATTTAAAGAATTTTTCTCTACAGAGCCTAGTTTAGCGTGAAAAAGTGATTTTCCGTATTTTTTAGCCACACTGAGGTTAATTTTCATTCTGCGTCTTTCACTCACGAATAAAATTAGGTTATGTTTTTTGAGGTTAGTTTTTTATTTATTTCTAATGTTTTATTACTAATGTTAGGTTATATTGTTAATTATTTGCATTGGCAAGAGAAAGTTGTGCGAGTGTTTCACACCAGATTTTTTTATAGATTGTTCTTGCCAACTAAAAAAGATTTAGTAGAGTCTCTTGTATTTTATAATATCTTTGTAATATCTTTATACATGGTACGTTTTTGCTAAAATAAATCAGCTGATTACAAAGAAGAATATTTTGCGTTTCAATATTGGCGAAATATTCAAAACACCCAATTTTCGACATAGGCAGTTCTTGCTTGAAACCCTACAATTGTTTTCAGTTTAAATGAAGTCTGTTTATAATTTATTATGATCAGACCTTAAAGAACCCTGGATTAAGTTTTAACTTAATATTAATATGGAAGAAAATATGATATTGAAGTCACCAAATGGAAGAACCCGGCATTGGGGTCTTAATGCAACTCAACGCAGTTCACAACGTGATGATAACCACTTAGGTTGTTCACGTTTATAAAAAATCTGGTGTGAAAAACTCACACAACTTTCTCTTGCCAATGCAAATAATTAACAATAAACCTAACATTATTAATAAAATAATAGAAATAAACAAAAAACTAACCTCAAAAACATAACCTTATTTTAATCATGAGTGAATGACGCAAAATGAAAATCAACCTCAGTTTGGCCTAAAAATACGGAAAATTACTCTTTAACGCTCAACTAGGCTCTGTAGAGTAAAATTCTCTAAATAAAAGTTGTAGATCTTTTAAATTACTATAAATTTGATGATATACACTTTTGTCAAAAAATGTATAATATGGCCGAAATCTTAAAACAATCGATTTTTCACACGTTTTCGTGAGAAAAAACATAAAATCACTAATTACCGCTAAACTAAGCGTTATACAAACAAATGTTTGAAATAAAAGTTGTAAAATTTTAAATTTTCTACATTTTTTATTATATAAATTTTTGCGCTATAATACATATTAAAGCCGTAATCTTAAAAAAAACACTTTTTTACGTAGAAACACCCTCACCAAGAATTTCAGCAAACATGGAGTCTATCCTATTTTGTAGAGAATAAAAAATTGAGTAAATGAGGCGATTTTTAAAAAAATCGTAGGACCAGTTTTTGAGAAAATCGCAAAATAGTGAAAAATTACACGAATAAACTACTACTTCTGGATGACCGATTTTGATGAAAATGTTCGTGTCGTGTCCGGTAGTGGTATGTAGCTTAAGTTCTAAGTTTCAAGTTTGTACGATGTTCCGTTCTTGAGATATTTTGTACACACACACACACACACACACACACAAACACACACACACACACACACACACACACACACACACACACACACAGACAGAGAGAGAGACCAATCGCTAAAAACATGTTTTTTGGGTTCAGGGGGTCTGAAAACGTATAGATCCGGTGAAAACTCGATTTCTTAAAATCGACATGAAAACAATACTTTCCTTCCTATATATTCATAAAGGCAAGAGAAAGTAAAAAATAGTAAAAATACCGCGCGCGACACAGACGCATTGCTAGATTTTAAATACAGCAAATAAGACAGTCACAATCAACTTACTAAAGTGTACGAGTATATTTTTTATTTATAAATTTTATACACGGAAAAAATAATGAGTTCATAAAATAGCAAATGTTATTTTTATCGCTTTTCAACGCCATAAAAATATTCGATACGTCTATTCCAACATTTTTACCTGATCGATAAAAGCGAGCAACATAAATCGAGTTGAACAACATGGAAGTAGAACGAGTCACCGCAAACATGTACATTGGTTAATGACAAGGTCGAAGCCACCTGACGCACATCATTTTATCAATGTGGCCAGTGAAATATGTGACCATTGTGTCCGCTAATAATATTTAACCTTTATAAATAAAAATGGGTTACCAAATCGCACTAACTCTCTCGCTTATTTATACAGACTACTTTTACTTTCTTTTGCCCTATATGAAATGGAAGAAAAGTATTGATTCTATGTAGATTTTTTAAATCCAGTTTTCATCGGAAATACAGGTTTTCAGGACACCTTAACTCCAAAAAACATGTTTTACAAGTGGATTATGTGTATGCGAGTGCGCGCGAGGTTTTTAATTTGTTTTTGTGTGTGTGTGTGTCTTTATGTCTATGTGGACAAATACTCAAGAACAGAATATTGTGTGAATTTGAAACTCAGAATATAAGTTTGGTACCATAAGGGCACCTGACACGAACATTTTCTTTAAAATCAGTCAACCGGATGTAGTAGTTTTTTTATCCAATTTTTTCATTTTTTTCCAATTTTCTCAGAATCAGCTCCTACGATTTTCGTTAAAATAAGTATATTCACTAAATGTTTTATCCTCTACAAAATACTTTAAGCGTCATGATTGATAAAATTTTTGTAGGAGCTGTGCTCTCGTTGTATTTTTTTTTAAAGATTGGGGCTTTAATAAACTAGAGAAATTTTTCCAAGTTTTAAATAAACTATTCATTGGTTAGTTTCTACTTGCCTTTCTTGCAATCGTTTTTCTGTTTCTATGCTCATTTATTCAATTATTCTCCACAAAATAAAAATATCCAAATTTTATTTGTTAAAAATATATTGTAAAGTAGTTTTAGTTATGAAAGAAAACTTGTTCATTTTCCTCTATAATACAAATGTACATAACCCTAATGTATTTTTTCTTTATTGTTATTTTATGGCAGTTAAATGTATCTACGTATTTTTTTGGGATTTAAATTTTTTGTATATTTCTTTTCGTGGTCATAACTCTTTTTGAAGACGAGTTTTTGCGTATAAGTATTTATACGCAAAAACGTAAAAGTTTAATAAATGTTGTATATGGCTTATTAGTAAATTTAATTGTAGTTATGAAATAAAATAGAAATAAATAATATGTATGCATTTTAGGGAAAAAGCGTGTATAATATAATATACAGCGTGTCTCACGAGTAACCCGACAGACCTCTAAGGTGGTTTCCTCTCATCAACATAATGATAAAAGTTTATATAAACATTTTGGGGTTAGTGGCAGAAAACGTGTATTTCTGGTGAAAACTCAAATTCAAAAATTTAACATAAAAACATAACTTTCCTTACATTATAATTTACTAGCATGCCCCGTCGCAGCTTTGCACGCAAAAAATGGTACCTGCTAGATCGTAACGACTCTTCATTTTTGTGTAGGACAGATTCAAGCTGTCAAAATAAAATATCAAAGCAATTGATCACTCACCAATTAAAAGAAAATTAAAACAAATTAAAGAAACACGGAACTTTAATTTGTTTTACTTCTATAAAATACTCAACAACACAAAATCGTATCTACATAATAAAATACAATAAAATTATCATGTGATGTTATCACCAGCTGATCCTTAGCACCACGTCGCTATTTGCTAAATCATATGACTTTATTTATGACAAATCTTTATATGAATTACATCAGCTGGTTTAAAAGCAGCAGATTATCTAACCTCATGAAAGCCTTAATGTAGGACATAAACATTATTTTCAACCCTTTAGGGCTAACTTTTCAAGGGTTTCAATAGCCTAATACCTGCACCGGCATCATAGTTACAACATAACAAAACTGCATGAAAATTGGTTTAGTAATTTAGGAGATAAAGGGGAACATACACACACAAACATACATACACACACACAAATATATACACAGACACATACATCGAATTTTATATATATAAATTATAACTTTCCTTTTATATAGTTGACACAGAGAAAGTAATAAATAAATATACAAAAAACATGAAAAATACTTTATTTGAAAACACGATATGGAAAAATTGGAAATTTCGTTATAGTTTTTATCATTTTTCATTGTAAAATGTTTTGTAGAATTTCAATTGTTCTCTTTACAACCGCATAAAAATTATTTAATCCGTTCGATGTACAGGAAAGAAAATCTCTATTATGAAAAATAAATTTGAGCTCTGTTTGAGTTTTAAATATATGGTATTTAAAGTGTATTCAAAGGTTAAGGTTATTACTTTAAATAGAAACAGAAAATAATGATTCATAGGTGGTTATGAGTACATTTATACACAATCTCTAAAACCAATAAAATATTAGAACGAAAAAATAAAAACCACTACAACTCCCGTTTTACGTGTAAACCGAGTGGTATCTTATCCGCTTAAAATTATAAAACAAAAGAAAAATTAGCATAATTACCAATCACTTTTAGTTACCACAGTTTGCAGTAAATTTTAATCCTTAGCCCATCAAATTTTCAATCGAAGAACTTTAAAATCAAATCACCATCGTTGAAAATCAAATGAATAATGTAAATATAAAATAATCTTATTTTTATTTGTTTAGTACTATGATGTAACTATGTTGGCATGAGATAAATTATCATTATGTTTGTTTGTTTCATAAAAATCATAAAAAGAAATAAATTGCTGTAATTATTTTTAGCGCCATAAATTTTTATGACAGTTAGTATTTTTGATTAGTTTTGTAATCCATACCTCCATTAAATTCTTAGTTTAAATCCATACCTCCATTAAATTCTTTTCCACCGAATAAAAATTCAGGTTTTTTATTTTGTAATCATTCCGGATTGTTAAATTTGGCACGTATAGATCTTAAAGAACATTATTATTATCCCATTTAATTTTAACCATAATTTTTTTAAAAATTGATGAATAAATTTTACTGAAAAATTCAGTTATAAAGAAATTTACATGCGACTTGATTGATCTTGTTAATTAAATTTCTCGGTTATTTTGGTTTCACAACAGAAATATATTTTCTTGAGATCACTTGAGGAATGTACAAGCACATTTTTCGGAAACAATGCAATAAGTGGTTATAAATAGAATTTACACTTTCAATAGCTTATAAAAAAATTATTTTTTTAAATTTTAATGATTATTTGCATGATTATGTGAAAGATTTCTGTAATTTTATATCAACAAATGTTCAATGGGTACACCGTCTGTAACACGACAAACATTAACACAGTAGACGAATTCATCCCAAACACGTACTAGGAAATCCCGATCAACGGTAGGAATAGAATTTTGGTGATGGTTGTTTGATGTCATCCACATGAACAGGAAGGGCAATACAAAATCTTTACTCTTCACGGAATAAAAAGTAAATCACAAGACATTAATTCTGGAAGCCATGGTGGCCAACGCATGAACACCATGTTTTCCTCATTAGCACGGCCAATTCATTGTTTTCCCTACTGGAGTAGTGGCCATCTTCCCAGACTGTTAATGTAACACGATAACTTATTGCATCAATAACATAAATTTAAAAAAAAACCTGTAAAACCACATGATTTACTGTATTCAAAAACACAAGTTTAGTTTTTATCGAAAGGTGTACAAGTAAAGTATCGAAGAAATCGAAAGATAAGGTATTGAAAGGTAAGGTATCGAAAGTGTTTATTTCATTTTATAATCACCCAATACGTTACTTTTAGGTAATAACTCGCTTTCTACTTCTTAGAAACAAACAAACGAATTTCGAATACCTAATATTCTTAAATATAACTTGGAAAATACGCTTACCGATTTTCAGAACGTACCTCTTTGGAAAGGTATTGCAATTATATAAATATTGCTTCAGGTATTAACCCCATTCTTATTCTTGAAAATTCTTTAAAATTCTTAAATTCTTTAAATTTTTGAAATTTTTTAAAAATTCTTGGGTTGAAAATTCTTTAGGTTTTAATAAATCACGTAAGGAAAAATTATGTGAGCTCTCTACGAAACGGAGGAAAAAGGTTACTGACCATTGAATGGTCAGTAACGACCACCTTTTTAATAATTAATTAAATAACTAATAAATTTTATTAATTTTGTTTTATGGACGACTGTTTTTCTTATTGCTGCTAATTCAGACAAAAAAAAATTATAAATTAAAAAATGCCATGTTCGGCAATCGAGCTGAAACCCCGGTGCAGAACCCAGTTGCGCTGATAACTACATCACTGATTGGCCAAATAGACCTAATAATAAAGTGAAGGAAGATAAACGAATTAAAAAAGTAAACCAACTGCTGTTATTGGTTTACTGTTATTTATAAAGTTTGATAACTAATAATGAAAAGTAGTAAATAATAAAGAAAATATAATATCTTAAGCTTAGTAATAAACATTGAAAAATCACTGATAGGAAACAAACGTGATAAGGAAGCGATATATGAAAAACATGTATTTGGAGTGTTTCATTTTTTACTTTGTGGGTGTCGGGAAAGCAGAAAATATTAGAATCGATGGAGGAGTCGCTATGGAAGTGAATGGAGATCAGCTGAACAGAAAAAGTATTACTGTGAATAGGATGCAGAAGAGATTGCATTGTAAGTTAAAAACAAAAGGAAGAAAAAAATATACGATTTTTTTGTGTATATTTTAAATTTAAGATGCCGGGCAAGAAAGGAAAGGGCAGGCCGAAGAACCAGAACTTAGAAAAGGTTAATGAAGGATGTGAAGTTCACGTAGACATGATAAGAATGGGTAAAGAAAAACTCATCTTTGAAGTGACAAGCCGAAGCTTCTTAACAATAAATCAATGAATGAACATGTAGTTTAAAATATACTGAGTTACTCTATGAGGAAATAAAAAAGTTAGATAGTTTTATAAACAGGTCGACGAATCAAACAGAAATGATCCTTTGCATATTTAAACATAATAAATAAATAAAACCGTTTTGATTGCCTCTGTAGCTTGGTGGTTGTAGTGCTAAACAGTGCTGCCCACTGCAAAGCGGGTTCGATTCCTGGCTACGATCTAGAATTAATACATCTTAAAACCTACTAAACATAGTACCGTTTCTTACAGTAGTCGCTAATAACCAAAGCAGTTGATGCGAATTTTAAATAAAAAAATCTGGTGTGAAACACTCACACAACTTTCTCTTGCCAATGAAAATAATTAACAGTAATCCTAACATTAGAAAAAAACAAAAATCTAACCTCAATAAACATAACCTAATTTTAACCATGGAAGAAAGACGCAAAATGAAAATTAACCTCAGTTTGGCTTAAAAATACGGAAAATCACTCTTTAACGCTAAACTAAGGCTCTTTAAAGCAAAATGCCGGCAATAAAAGTTGTAGACCTTTTAATTTCCTATAAATTTGATTATATATACACTTTAGTCGTGAAATGCATACTAAGGCCGAAATCTAAAAAAAATCGATTTTTCACACGTTTTCGTGAGAAAAAAACAGAAAATCGCCAATTACCGCTGAACTAAGCGTTATAAAAAAAAATATTTGGAATAAAAGTTATAGAATTTTAAATTCTCTATAACTTCTATTATATAAATTTTTGCGCTAAAATGCATATTAAAGCCGTAATCTTAAAAAAACAATTTTTTACGTAAAAACAGCCTCACCAAAAATTTCAGCAAACATGGCGCCTACCCTATTTTGTAGAGCATAAAAAATACAGTAAACCAGGCAATTTTTAAAAAAATCGTACGACCAGTTTTTGAGAAAATTGTAAAAAAGTGAAAAATTACACTAATAAACTACTACTTCCGGTTGACCGATTTTGATGAAAATAATTGTGTCGGGTCTGGTAGTGGTATGTAACTTAAGTTTCAATTTTCATGTCTGTACGATGTTCCGTTCTTGAGATATTCTGTTCACACACATACACACAGACCAATCGCTAAAAACATGTTTTTTTGGGTTCAGGGGGTCTGAAAACGTGTAGATCCGGTGAAAACTCGATTTCTAAAAATCGTCATGAAAACAATACTTTCTTTCCTATATATTCATGTTGGCAAGAGAAAGTACAAATTAATTTCTTACAATGGATTTTTCATAGTTTTGAAACGCTATTAAAAAGAAAAAGAAAATTCTATGGGGATCTATACAAAAAATATTTTTCGTTTTTTTGGCTTAACGCCCGACTACTTTGCACATTTCAATGCTAATACAGACGATAAAGAAATAGTTGATCTGGGAATCAAATCCGGTACTCCTAGTATGGAAGCCATTTTGCGCTGACCACTGAACAAACCGAAAAGTGTTAAAAAAAAAGAATAACAAAACATAATTTTTTAGACACTAGATTTAAGGTAATTGATATAAAATTTAAAAGAATTCAAAAAGGATCTTAAATCTACTGGAATTAAATAAAAATATATAGAACACATTGTAAGCAGATTAAATGCGATAACATCAAAGAACTTCCAAAAATTTAAAATAACTACTTGACGTGTTCTCTAGTATCTATAAATATTTTTTTGAAATAGTTTTATAAAGTGCTTAAAAGCGATATTTGGACTAAAAACAACTGCTGTACATAATTTTTTCTGCTAAAAATTAAGAACTTAAATCTATCATGGATGCTAATAATTATGTGAGGTTAACTATGTGAGGTAACAAGGTTAACTATGTGAGGTAACAACGCCCTTATACATAATATTTGGCTGATGAATGACTACATAGGCCTACATATTTTTTCTGGTAAAAATTAACATCCTAAATGTATCACAGTTGACAACAATCTTATTAAAACTCATTCCAGAAACAACTTAAAAGAAAGTAAAAATGCAGATAAATTCATTAAAACATATTATTACTTAAGTATTGTAAATGTATTTTATACGCGCATAAATTAAAAAAAAGTTATTAGGACATCGTACATTAGAAAAAAAAACACTAAAAAATAATAATAAAATAACGGAAATACAAAGTGTTACATAGGTAATAAATAACCAAACACACACACACACACACACACACACACACGCATACATACATAATATTTTATAGTATTCTTGATGTAAACATGACTACATTTGGACAATATTATTAGCTAAGTATACATATAATGCCGAAAGGCACATAAAATTTGACATACATCATACAGGGAAAATACTACTACCGATAATCTATTAAATTAAAATTCGCCTATTTTAAAAGATAACACTTAACAAAAGATAACTGCTTACAAATAATTTAAGAACCTCTAAACACTAACCATAAATTTTAAGGAATTAAAAAGTTCCCGTACATAAGATTGTATATAATATTTTTATCATAATACTCTTTTCTACCATGTGCTAGAATAAAACTTCTCTAACCAAATATTTACATGGTATTTTTTAATCATAAAAATGTTATCATTTTATTAAAAAACATAATAATAATAATAATAATAATAATAATAATGTGTAAACTTAGACTAAACGAGGCAATACACTTTTAACCTAAAAATTATCTCGCTCGTCAAAATAATGAGAAAATATACTATAGATTAACTATTAATAATTTTGTGGAATATTTAAAAAAAACCGTTTATAAATGTAATAAATAAATCGTATAACCTAAAATATATTAATGTAACATATTTATAATTAGTAACATAATATAACCTAAAATTCTATGTTTGTATTTTATTAATAATATCTGTGGTTAGTTTTATAAAACATAGATAACCGGTCAGTAATATTAAACAATTAACTAATAAAATTTATTAAAGTGAATGAATTTATTTAAATAAAAAGACCGAGTGTAATAATCAGGTGTGAATTTTTCAACTCAGTAAAGAGCTACATCGGCACGATCTCACGTGAATAACATGTATTTTAGTACAGGCCTATAATGTTTCATGCCCCTCCCACGGTCTACAGTACAGTATGAAATGTCTACATAACCAAAAAATCATTTTTATAATATTATTTGTGCCAAGTATTTATGTGTTTTTTAAAATATAATTAGGTAAAATTTATAAATATTATATAAAGTGTTTTATTGTAGTTATTTTTTATTTATATAAATTTATTATTGTTTTACTTCTAAAAAGTTTTCATAAATAATTTTACGGGAGGAGAGATTATATATATATATTTATATATGTAAATATAATTTATCGGATGTTATCGCGTATATGTACACTCACACATACTTAAATAAGAGTCGGCTTTACTCACATGGACAAGATCCAGATCTCTCCAATTTACAGGGTTGATATAGGCCTATCCAGCACACGACCAGCTAGCGCACTTAGAGTCCGCAACCGCGCCAGTCACCACACTCTCCTGCCGTACTCGACCGCACTCCGATCGAGCTCTCTCTGTTCAAACCGGGACGCGCATGCGTAATGTTTTGCCAACAGACCCTTCCGCCATCTAACGTCAGAGAAACTAAACTTCATCAGATCTCGGCCGATATCTCATTGTGGGATCAATACATTCCATTTGGGTTTTTCAACTCCTTAAAAAATTAAGTAACAATCTTTATTAATATTTCATGTATGCTCATTAGAGTTCAGTTAACGGGTTTTAATATTAATTGTCAACTATTTTATTAGTTTAAGTACTTTTAGAATCATATTGTTCAACGCTGTATCTTGGGGCATTTCTTTTATGCCTCTTTATATCCAATCCAATTTTCTTTAATGATTTGTAAAAATTATTACATAATAGTTCAATATTATAAAATATATTTATATATTTGGTATAAGTTTTTACTTTCGCTTGCCTATATGAATATATAGGAAGGAAAGTATTGTTTCTATGTTGATTTTTTGAAATCGACTTTTCACCGGATCTACACGTTTTCAGACCCCCTGAACCCAAAAAACATGTTTTTAGCGATTGGTCTGTGTGACTGTCTGTGTGTGTGTGTGTGTGTGTGTGTGTGTGTGTGTGTGTGTAAACTTAGAACTTAAGCTACATACCACAACCGGACACAACGCGAACATTTTCATCAAAATCGGTCAACCGGAAGTAGTAGTTTATTTGAGTAATTTTTCACTTTTTTGCGATTTTCTCAAAAACTGGTTTTACGACTTTTTTTAAAAATCACCTGGTTTATTAAATTTTTATTCTCTACAAGATAGGGTAGGCGCCATTATTGCTGAAATTCTTGGTGAGACTGTTTTTACGTAAAGAAATTGTTTTTTTAAGATTTCGGCTTTAATATAAATTTTAGCTCAAAAATTTATATAATAAAAGTTGTAGAGAATTTAAAAACCTACAAGTTTTATTTCAAACATTTTTTTGTATAACGCTTAGTTTAGCAGCAATTAGCGATTTTCTGTGTTTTTCTCACGAAAACGTGTGAAAAATCGATTTTTTTTAGATTTTGGCCTTAGTATGCATTTTACGACAAAAGTGTATAAAACTAATTTTATAGGAAATAAACAGATCTACAACTTTTATAAAAGCATTTTTTTCTGCAGAGCCTAGTTTAGTGTGAAAGATTGATTTTCCGTATTTTTAAGCCCAACTGAGTTCGATTTTCATTTTGCGACTTTCAGTCATGATTAAGGTTATATTTTTAGAGGTTAGTTTTTTGTTTATTTCTAATGTTTTATTACTAATGTTAGGTTATATTGTTAATTATTTGCATTGGCAAGAGAAAATTGTGTGAGTGTTTCACACCAGATTTTTTAGTATTCAGTATAGTGTTTTGTTAAGATTGAACGGATAAAATATATACATGTTTTGTTACAAATATTATTCATACAATGTGCAAAACGTTATTGAGTTCATGTAACTAGTAATAATTAGTCATGACAAAAATCTTTCTTATTTACAATGAGTTTTGATTTTACATTTAGACCATCTGCACCGCAAAATAATTATGTTTAAATAAACCAACAGCCAAAGGTAAGTAGACATAAAGAACGGCCAATATACATAAAGGACGTAGGCCTAACATTAATATCCAAACATTCGTATATAGCCTACTATCGGTTTTATAATCATAGACACCCGAGTTTGAACCCTTGCATCTCCAAAACTATGAGTCGGATTTTAACATACTTTACCTCAAAATTTAGCTCATTTTATTCTGCGTTTACCTATAATAATCCTATATTTTTAATGTTGTTTAAAAACTGCCATATCGAGGTTGAAAGACAAAAAGACCCGGTTTTTTTAATACCGCAAGAAATTTCATGCGTTTAGAGGCATGTAACTCGATAATTATTTGATCGAAGAGTTTGAAATTTTAACACAACATAGATAATTATATTCTTACAGTGTGTACGAAATTTGAAATTCGTATGTTATTTAAATTATGATTTATTAACAATATTCTGAACCCCTGCTATCTCGGAAACCGTTCCATCGTTCGGCACGGGCAAACTATCATTTTATTCAGCGTAAAAAAATTTAGTACAAATTTGTTAATAACATGAAAAATATTGATTACCAAATGTTGTGGTAAAATTTTTTAAATTTTGAAAAATAGCCTGGGAAATGCGGGGGTGGCGCTACTATTCATGTTGCTAGTTTGTGTACGTGACATTCTGTCGGACTGTCTACCTGAATTGACAGACTGCATTGTCAATTCAGGTAGACAGTTGATTCAGGCAACATGGAGGTAGCGCCCACCCTCCGCATTACCCATCTATTTTTCAAAATTTTAAAAATTCTACCACAACATTAACATATATTTGCACTAAGTTTTTTACGCTGAATAAAACGATAGTTTACCCGTGCCGAACGATGGAGCGGTTACCGAGATAGCAAGGGTTCAGAATGATGTTAATAAATCAAAATTTAAATAACGTACGAATTTGAAATTTCGAACACGCTGTAAGAATATAATTATCTATGTTGTATTAAAATTTCAAATTTTTCGGTCAAATAATTATCGAGTTACACGCCTCTAAACGCATGAAATTTGTTGCGGTAGCAAAAAACCGGGTCTTTTAGTCTCCTAACCTCGATATGGCATTTTTTAAACAACATTAAAAATATAGAAATATATGAGTCAACGCAGAATAAAATAAGCTAAATTTTTATACAAAATAGGTTGAAATCCGACTCATAGTTTTAGGGTTCAAACTTGGGTGTCTATGATTACGAATTGATAGTAGGCTTACCTTTATTCTACATCCTTAACCTAACTGCTATTTTTTACTTTCCCTTACCTATATGAATATATAGAAAGGAAAGTATTGTTTTCATGTCAATTTTTTGAAATTAAATTTTCACGGGATCTACACGTTTTCAGACCCCCTGAACCCAAAAAACAAGTTTTTAGCGATTGGTCTGTGTGTGTGTGAACAGAATATCTCAAGAACGGAACATTGTACAAACTTGAAACTTAGAATCTAAGCTACATACCACTACCGAACCCGACGCGAACATTTTCATCAAAATCAGTCAACCAGAAGTAGAAGTTTATTCGCGTAATTTTTCACTTTTTGTGATTTTCTCAAAAACTGGTCCTACGATTTTTTTAAAAATCGCCTGGTTTATTCAATTTCTTATTCTCTACAAGGTAGGGTAGGCGCCATGTTTGCTGAAATTATTGGTGAGGCTGTTTTCACGTAAAAAAATAGTTTTTTTAATAAGATTACGGTTTTAATAATTATGCATTTGAGCGCAAAAATTTATATAATAAAAAATGTAGAGAATTTAAAATCCTTCAACTTCTATTTCAACATTTTTTTGTATAACGCTTAGTTTAGCGGTAATTAGCGATTTTCTGTTTTTTTCTCACGAAAACGTGTGAAAAATTAATTTTTTTAAGATTTCGGCCTTAGTATGCATTTTACGACAAAAGTGTGTAGACTATTATAATAAAATTTATAGGAAATAAAAAGATCTACAACTTTTATTTAGATTATTTTTCACTACAGAGCCTAGTTTAGCGTGAAATAGTGATTTTCCGTATTTTAAAGCCAAACTGAGGTTGATTTTCATTTTGCGTCTTTCACTCATGATTAAAATAAGGTTATGTTTTTTGAGGTTAATTTTTTGTTTATATCTAATGTTTTATTACTAATGTTAGGTTATATTGTTTAAATTATTTGCATTGGCAAGAGAAAGTTGTGTGAGTGTTTCACACCAGATTTTTTTCTGTTACTTAAATTTAAAACTGTACAATTCTGTACTACAACCAACAAATGATTTAGTTAGCAAAGAATAAAAAATATGACATGATTATGAATAAAGTAAATTGATTTCCTCCGGATTAATGGGAGACTAGGATAAAAATTATCAACTTCCATTATAATAGTGGGACAATTATAATTCATTATCTACTCTTCCAGCCTTATGAAACTTAACATTTCTGAAATTTTAAATTTCTATTTCAATTATTCAATATTGTTTTTGTAAAACAATTATATATTTTTAGCAAAATTTAAAATTTATCTATTCGTTTACCATTTTATTTTCTCTTTTAAATCCTCCGTGTTACTCTTATATCATTAAACATAACCTAGTAGGCTACATAAACTTAAATGAGTAAGCCTACTATACCAAAAACTTTAAAAAAAATAATAAATAAATTAAACATTTCCAAAATTTTTCATTTTTTTATTCCTCGGGCAAAATGTGTTTTATAAAGAAGAAATTATTAGTGTTCTACCAAATTCCATACTAATTGTTAGATTACCCTAACCTTTGATTAACCTGGAGGAAAATTTTAGACTGATTGAAAATTTTTGAAAAAAGATGCATTTTTAAATATTAGAAAACAAAATAAAGTTTTTAATGGTATTTGATACATAATAATGTTACCAGAAAGGTTCACATCATATTTTCTTTATAAAAAATAAACATTTCAAGGCACACCCAACATCAAAGCACTATCTATAGAGTTTTAAGACAACATACTATTGTATTGGGAAATAGAGTTTTATTCAAAAATAATAACACAATTCAAATCAAGATTTAATGTTGAATCTGACTTCGAACAGGGCAGTACCAAGGGAAAAACCGTCACCACATGGATAATTTTGGGCTTAAATTAATATTTTTTTGAAATCTATAAATGATATTCTTTTGTAGCATAATAATATACTTTTATAGCATACAAAAATGCAAAAATCGATTACATTTTTTAGCAAAAAAGGACCATATTTTTACTTCAGTAACGTCTTAAGTTCTTGAATTAAAAATATATCTGCAGAATTTGAGTGGTATGACAAAATGTGAGTTTTTGTATGATTTTATAATAAATTTTAATGTAAATGTATCAAATCTGATACGGTTCAGACCCCACTGTTTTTTCAGTCTTCTCACTTCTGGAACATCTGGACTATTCCAAATTATATGACGGTTGTGATAACCAAAAATTTTCTACACCATAAAAAGCTTCCAAAAGCCCTTTAAGTTTGAGAAAACCTAACCTGGTTTATATTTTACTAGCATGCCCCGTCGCGGCTTTGCACGCAAAAAATGGTGTAATCACTTTTTTTTTAAATATGTAGCAGAAATTGTGTAGCTGCTAGATTTTTTTTGATGGCATTATTGAAAATGGAAAAATAAACAAAAAACACAACAACAAAAAAATAATTGTAAAAACCAAAACCTTAAATCTACGTTGAATAAATAAGTGTCAAAATAAAATATCAAAGCAACTGATCGCTCACTAATTAAAATAAAATTAAAACAAATTAAAGAAACTCGGAACTGTACTTTTATAAAATACTCAACAATACAAAATCGTATCTACATAATAAAATACAATAAAATTATCATTTGATATTGTCACCAGCTGATTCTTAGCACCACGTCGCTATTTGCTAAATCATATGACTTTATTTATGACAAACCTTTATTTGAATCACATCAGCTGGTTTAAAAGCAGCAGATTATCTAACCTCATAAAAGCCTTAATGTAGGACATAAAAATTATTTTTAATTTTTTAGGGCTAAATTTTTAATGGTTTCAATAGCTTAAAACCTGCACTGGGATCATAGTTACAACATAAAAAAACTGCATGAAAATTGGTTCAGTAATTTAGGAGATAAAGGGGAACATACACACACACACACATACATACATCGAATTCTATATAAATAGATTTTAACCGATCCTGTTTGATTTGGAATAAACGAAACATTCATACAAACATAATTACTCATGAAAGTTCCTACAAGATAAATAATTTTGCTTCAATGTGGTCACAAGGAAAACAGCTGATTTTTGTTAATCGACTAACAGTGCGCGAACTTACGTTCCGATTTGTTATTTAATTTATAGTTTATTCTTTATCGATACCGGTGGTAATTTTTGTTTGTGACATTCATTATTTAATATAGTTTCGTTTGATATGTGACATTATGTGTGATATTTATTTTAAATAAGACATTTTTATTTCATTTAAATTACAACAATCAACGTCGGTTGCCATGGCAACGGAGAACACTAACCTAGATGTTGAACCAAATGGCAGCGATTCAATATGGGAAACCGTGGTCGGGAAAAAGAAACCACTCTCAAATAGTGATCAAGATTCACGCCTAAAGAAGAGACAAGAAATTGACAATACAGTGCGTCTTTCTAACTCATTTTCACCTCTGTCAAACACTATGGATGAAACAGAACTACGAGAGGACAAAGTTCCTCCAATATATTTAAAGGGAGTAGCAGATGCCAACTGTCTTATAAAAATCCTGAGAGACGTTGGAGGACAGGACTCATTTACTTTAAAAAGCAGCGTCTCTAACGTTATCGTTTACCCGAATTCGCCTGCAACTTACAGTATATTTGTGCGGTGTCTTGAACAACACAAAGCAAATTTTCATACATATCAACTGCCTTCGGAGAAACTTCCAAAGGTTGTTATACGCGGATTACATCCTTCTGCAAGAACAGAAGATATCCAAGAAGCTTTTCGTCAGTTAGGATACACTGCTGTTACAGTGACAAATGTACTATCTCGCCGAAAAGTAATTGTGAACGACAAACAAGAAGAAGAAATCATCCGAACACCTTTACCACTCTTTTTTGTAGAAATAAGCAGCGACACATACGACGAGAAGGTTTTTGATCTGAAATCTCTTCTTAGCTACAGAATTGTTATTGAAGAACCACGAAAGAAACGCAGTATACCACAGTGTACAAGATGCCAGTCGTTCGCTCACACCAAAACCTACTGTCGCCACCCATTTCGATGTGTACGTTGTGGTGAAGCGCATGATTCAAAAATCTGCACAAAAACACGCACGACACCTGCAAGATGCGCTAATTGCCGGGGCACGCACCCTGCCAACTATAAAGGTTGTCAGGTGTACCAAACACTGCGCAATCAACGACAGCAAAGGACAGCGTCTTCTGCTCAGCACAACCAGCAGCAACCACATCATTCAACCAGACAGACTTCCCTCCGCTACCAAACAACACAACAATCAACAACACAGCTTGGCAAAAATCTTCACAACCAGCTACACCACGACAAAGAACATACAGCAACACTGAAGACATCAACACTAACCAGTCGTCCCAATGGCCTTCTGTCGAGTCGCATTCACAGACATCAACTGATTTAGTAAGTTTAATCACAAATTTAAATAAACTCATCCAACCCCTTTTCAGTCTTCTTTCACAATTAACTAATCTTACACAGTCGCTCGCTCACACATATGCCAAATAACTTACTGACTTGTGGGTCCCTGTCAGTTCTTCTATGGAACGCAAATGGTCTCGCCCAGCACAGAAACGAACTAGACTTTACATTGCATGACAAACGTATTGACATAGCTTTAATTACGGAAACACACTTTACTTCACGAACTAGGTTCTTCATTCGAGATTACACAACATACAGAACGGATCATCCAGACAACACAGCTCACGGTGGTGTTGCAGTAATTATTAAATCATCTTTAACTCATTATCCCTGTCAAAACATTTCCACCCCTTGCATTCAATTCTCCTGCATCGTAGTAAAAACTCTTCATAAAAATATTACAATCGGTTCTGTTTATTGTCCTCCACGATTTGTTATCTCTCGAGCTATGTTTTCTGACTTCTTTACTAAACTTGGTTCGTGCTTCCTAGTCGGTGGTGACTTTAATGCCAAACATGTTCATTGGGGCTCTCGATTGAGCACTTCTCGAGGGAGAAATCTTTTTAGTAGTATAACTGTGAATAATGTACGTGCAATTTCTCCGAATTCTCCCACTTATTGGCCAACTTCCCCTAGAAAAATTCCGGACCTTCTTGACCTGTTCTTCCAAAAAGGCCTAACGAACGTTCAATACGACATTTCGTCTACACCGGACTTATCATCTGACCATTCTCCTGTGTATCTGTTGCTGTGGGCAGAACCCAGTTCCCAAACCAACCCAACCTTAGTCGCTGGAGAGACGAATTGGAATAACTTTCGTGAAATTTTAAACGCTTCGTTAAATATACCTATTTTACTGAAAACCGGAGAGGAAATAGAAAAGGCAATAGAATTCTTTAACGAAACTGTACAGCAGGCTGTATGGACCTCTTCAATCAGTAAACCTCCAAAATTGTACCCAATTTACCCACAATACATTAAAAATCTTATCACTGACAAACGGCGAGCCAGGAAAAGGTGGCAAAACACTCGATTGCTTGCTGACAAACGTATATTTACTAAATTAACTAATTTACTTAAGACTCAACTAAAACTTTTTCGAGATGATAAACGTGATGAACAAATCAGTCAACTTTCCAGTCGGGATGGTAGCTTGTGGAGGAAAACACGAGCTATGCTCCGACAGTCGCAAGTGCGTGTTCCAATACGTAACGAGGGGGAGCCGTGGAGAATCACAGACGAAGAGCAAGTAGAACTCTTTGCTGACCATTTAGAGCAGATATTCCAACCACATCAGGACTTAGCAGACGTCACACATGATGGTTATGTCCTACAATCCCTAGACACACCTTTGCCGGTTTCGCTTCCCCATGATCCGATTAAACCTTCTGAGATCAAACGCGAAATAGCCGGTTTAAAAACTGGAAAAGCCCCTGGATATGATCTTATATGCTCTGAAGTACTCAAAGAATTGCCTCGAAAGGGTATTGTATTTCTAACATGTTTATTTAGTTCTATATTTCGTACAGCAACCTTCCCTATACAGTGGAAGCATTCGCAAATTCGAATGATTTTAAAGCCTAATAAACCTCCCTCTGTTCCTTCATCGTACCGCCCAATTAGTCTCCTTCCACTGTGCTCCAAAATATTTGAAAAGATTTTACACAAACGGTTTTTAACTATTCTTCCACAACATGCCATCCCTGATCATCAATTTGGCTTTCGGTCAAACCATTCTACTATTCACCAATTACACCATATTGTCGATATTTTAGCGTCATCATTAGAACGGAAATTGTATTCGGCTGGAATTTTTCTTGATGTCAGTCAGGCTTTCGACAAGGTCTGGCATAACGGTCTTTTATTTAAATTGAAATCTATTTTACCGTCTACGTACTATCTTGTAATCAAGTCGTTTCTTTCACATCGCTTCTTTTCTGTAAAACAAGGTTCTGCTGTATCTTCGTGTCGTCCAATAAATGCAGGAGTTCCCCAAGGAGCAGTTTTGTCACCCCTTTTGTACTCCATCTACGTATCCGATTTTCCTACCACACAACAAACTATAACTGCAACATTTGCCGATGACACAGCAATATTAGCCAGCGAAGCCAGGTGTGAAGACGTAACGCTTAATCTTCAACATCACATAAACACTGTATAACATTGGTGTAATACTTGGAAAATTAAACTTAATGCGGAAAAATCACAACACATTACATTTACTCTCAGACGACAAACTTGTCCCCCAGTTTATTTGCACAATACACCGATCCCACAAAAAACCTCAGTGAAATACTTAGGACTGACACTAAACAGAAGACTGACATGGAATCCACATACTAGACTCAAAAGGAAATCTCTTAACGCGCGGTTAAAACCTCTCTACAGTCTTATCCACCATAAATCTCCTCTTCCAATTACTCAGAAACTTAACTGTTACAAGGTACATCTTCGTCCTATTTGGACCTATGGTTCTGTGATCTACGGATCAGCTAAAGTATCGAACATAAAACGTATTCAGACATTCCAGAACAAAACTTTACACATCATCACAGGCTGTCCAACATACGTTAGTAACAAAACATTACATAGAGACCTTAACATTGAAACGGTGGACGAAACAATAAAGAAACTATACAGACGTTTTCATAGCAAACTACACTATCACACAAATCCACAAATTCAGTCATTGTCCGCTCCTCACCTACCACACAACCCACTTAGAAGACTGAAAAGGCAATGGAATAGACACCTTTTGTGAATCGTCCTGAGGGGTTGCCGCTGGGCGACTACCTCACACAAGTGATATCAAGACATTTATATAAAACTACTGACATTATAACTGCTGGTTGTGTTAACTTCTTACACAGTTGTAGTTTATTTTCTTAAATAAAGTCAAAAAAAAAATGTGGTCACAAGATGTGACGTGTAGAAATTAAGAGAGACTTACAAACGATTTTGTATTTTCTTATTCTACGTTTACGACTGAGTGAAAAAAATTATATATTTTTTATAAATGAAAGTGAAAGCAGACGAGTGGAACGGGTCGTCCGTCCTACGTATTTGTTTTTAATTTGATAATAATAATGGGCGTCAACAGGAACGTATACATACTATATTTAAATAAAAGGCGGAAAATGAGACAAGGCTAAAGATGTTATAAGCTATATTTGAAGAAGTAATTTCCTTTATACGTAGGCGTAATAGTAAATGCATTATTTTGTATTGTTCATTATACGAGTAATTATTATCCTATAATAGCAATTTAGCTGGCGCTGCACACTGACTTATTTATAGCCTCATTGAATTACGTTAATTAGATGAATACATTTGTATTGTCACATTAAGTGATATCAATATTATTTATTTATTTAACAATATCAGTCCGAAAATCTTTTTATATAAGTTATTAATAATTTTAATACCTTACATTCATCTATTTATCTCTAATTTTAAATTTAATCACGATGTGACAAATTAATCTAACCAACTATGGTTTACCAAGCCTTAGTATAGGTCAATTTAGTGTTTCTTTATCAAATATCAAGTCACCTAGAATCATAATATCAGACGGGGAGTTCTCAGATAAATGTGTAATCATTTCCTTTGTGTACTATCTACCGACGCTACAAAGCAATTCCTGTAATTCAGCTGTAAACTTTGTGATATACGGTATAGTACATATTTAATTTTTGAAAAGTAAGTTGTGCAATTTGGAGGTTAGATAACAAAATTTCGTCGCAATAGCGTTATTGTAGCTCTTACAAACGAATCAAATGCTTGTTTCTTCTACTATAGTTGTTTATTTATTTCGGGAAGTTCGCTGCAGTTTTGTACGCCTGTATAATATAAAGTTCCCGGGTTTAAAGTTGGAAAACATCTGTAACTTGAAAACTCTTGAACAATTACTCAGAAATTTAGAGCGAATAAAAAAATTTTTAATTAAATATTTAGAAAAGTCTCTTACGTCACAGATACGTGAAAATAAAAATCTCTTTCGTGAGACGACACGTCTCATGGCTGGTGGCAATTTTTAAAAAGTTTACCTTTGAGCTATGGCAAAAACCATTAGTGATTACTGTATCTACTCTTTAAGAGGAATCGAATGGAACTATTTTTCTTTGCAAATTTCGAATTTTATATCGTGATTTCCGGTTTTTGGCTACTTCCGGTTGAAACTGGAACTTCTAACCCAATGGTTTCAGTATTTACTCTTTAAGAGTAGGTACCTAATCAAATGACAATATTTATGTTTCCAAATCCCGAATTGATTTTTTTACTTCCTGTTTTGAGCCACTTCCGGTCAAGACTAAAACTTCAAACCCAATCCAGGCCCTCAAAATTTTTGTGTAGATTACGAACCCGAAAACCGTTGTTGCTATCTCTTGTGGTTTCTGACATCTCAGTTTAACGGACGGACACACATATGAAAATGATAAATAATAATTTTATAATTTTTCACCAAAAATATTACTTAAAAATACTTACATTTCCTTAAAAGTTTAATACCGTTGTGTATCGCACATTTTGATATGACTAATAACGGAGATCTTCAGAGGTTATTTAATTGACAAAAACGATACAGTGTAACCGAAGTCAGTATATGGATCTAGAAGTAGAAAATTAGATTCAACAGAATATGATGGTGCATATAAATTTTACCAATAAATGAAGCCTTCACATTACTATAACAGTCAACGGTAATGCAGTACCATTTACCAACTCAGTCAAGTATCTTGGGATCATGCCAGGTGCAAAATTGAGATGAAATGAACACGTAAAGAAGAAATTGAAAGTACTACAAAATAACGTAAAGAAAAATGTATTGGCCAGACCTCTGAACTCTCAATCTGTGATGAAATGCTTCTTTACAAACAAGTACTAAAACCGGTGTGGATATATTTCACTTGTGGAGCAAGTAGCTGATATATTGGAAGTCGGGGAGAAAACATTGGCAGTGTTTCTAGATCTGAGTAAAGCTCAGATCTAGATCTGAGCTAGATCTGAGCTAGATCTGAGTAGATTGTGTTGATCGTGAAATTTTATTGAAAACATTAGAGTCATTAGGCGTTAGGGATGTAGAATTGAAATGGTTTCAATCTTACCTTATTAATAGATTACAGTGTGTGGAGTTAACTAAGTTCTTAGGGGGAAACTTACAACGGTTGTATCTGGAAGGCTTGAAGTCAAAGCAGGGTTTCCACAAGGGTCAGTTTTGGGTCCAATTCTGTTTCTATTGTACATTAATAGGCTATCAGAAGTCATACCTATTGGCAGAGCTTTGTTGTTTGCTGATAATACTTCAGTAATCAATAACAGTTTACTGGTAGATGCTCTAGAAGTAAATATACATGTTAACATAGAGTCCGTAGTACAGTTCTTGAATCAAATGTTATTAACAGTTAATGGGAAAAAGTATCATTACTTGCAGTTCAAAAATCAACATAACGTTAAAGAAAGTAGAGAAGTGGATGTATTTCTTCATAATAATAGTTTAGAGCATGTAGAAACAGTGACGTTCCAAAGAGTATTTTAAGATAGATTTTTGTCTTGGGACTACTATACCAATCAAGTTTGTAGTAAAATATCATCTGGGGTATTTGCACTAAAACAAAGTGCCAGATTAAATGATAAAAAATTACTAATGGCAGCTTATCATGGCCTCATTCCGCCTCGTATCCGTTATGGTATCTTAGTATGGGGTAATTCTAGCATAAGTAATATGAATAGTGTTTTTAAAATTCAAAAGAAAGCTATTTGGTGTATGGTGAGAGCTAACCAGCTAACCTCATGCGGGCCACTATTTAAGGAGCTCAAATTGCTTTCAGTTCCCTGTCACTACATTTTTGAGGTGATTATGTATGTTAGGCAAAATAATTTTATGCAGAATTTCAATCTTCACAATCATAATACGAGAGATAGAAATCATTATTATGTGGCTAATCACTCCTCAAAATTGTTTGAACAAAAACCTACTTATGCAGGGAGAAAATTCAGTAATAAATTACCCCAATTTTTAAAATGTTGTGATAATTTGCATTCCTTTAAAAAGAATCTGAAAAATTACTTGATCGGTGAAACCTTTTATAGCGTAAAAGAATTTCTTTCTTGATAGTAGTGATACATTGTGTGATTCTTATTGTATTTCAGGTGTACTCCTCATGGAGTCTCCAGAGCGCAAAAAAAATGTTCGACAGATCTATGGATACGCCAAAGCAAGCAACATACTTACCATCCAAAGGTTCCAAAACAAGGTGCTAAATAACATTGTAAACGCTGCATGGTTTGTCCGCAACAGTGATATTCACCGTAACTTAGGAAGTTCGTTTCCATACCAACTAAGCAAAAAGTATTTGAGTAGGTTGAAAGCGAAACTATAGTTGTCACATGATGAGTTGGGAACTATAGGACCTCCCTTTCTCTTACTCTTCTATCGACATCTCCCGCTCCAACTCCTTCAGTCTTACGTTAGCTTTATGTTTAATGTCTATTAAAGGAAACTAGTTAAAATATTAAAATAAACACCAGTATTGTACAATATCCGTCCTTAAAATATTTCACCTAAGAAACTATAAATAAAACTGGTTATTAATGGTTGAAATAAAGTAACGGGTGTTTTATTAAGGACACAACCCTGATTATAAGAAGGTAGAAGTAATACATCGGTAAATTTTCTGTCCCCCAATCGGTATGTTGAACTTTAAACTTTAAAGGCCAACGACTAAGACAGTTAAAATGTTCCAGTCAAGCATTAGTGTGGTGACAGCAGTCGTTTCGTTATATTGTGTCAGCAATGGTTTTCTCCAAGTAAGAACGTGTGTTTATTGTAGAGACTTAGACTACATAGCGAATAAATCTTACAAATGTGTGCAAGATAAGTTTCAGTTGAAATTTTCCCGTTCTGCCGTTCCGAATAAATCGTCAATATTGCGTTTGATAAATAAATTCCGTAGAACTGGGAGTGTACTCGATGAGAAACCACCTCGCCAGCCAACAAAGTTAACCGCGGAAGATTTTACCTTTGTTGGCTGGTAAGGTGGTTTCTCATCGAGTACACTTCCAGTTCTACGGAATTTATTTATCAAACGCAATATTGACGATTTATTCGGAACGGCAGAACGGGGAAATTTTAACTGAAACTTATCTTACACACATTTGTAAGATTTACTCGCTATGTAAGTCTCTACAATAAATACGCGTTCTTACTTGGAAAAAACAATTACTGACACAATATAACGAAACGACTGCTGTCACCACACTAATGCTTGACTTGAACATTTTAACTGTTTTAGTCGTTTGCCTTAAGTACATTGTTGCCAACATACTGATTGGGGGACAAAAAATTTACCGATGTATTACTTCTATCTTCTTATAATCAGGGTTGCGTCCTTAATAAAACACCCGTTAACTATAAAATCTGACTTATTACATTATTTTGATCTGTCATGTAGTCTAAAACCATTGATTTCGATAAATTTCTTACACAGTTTTTAAAAGTACCATATTTTTTACTTTCTCTTGCCTATATGAATATATAGGAAGGAAAGTATTGTTTTCATGTCGATTTTTCGAAATCGAGTTTTCATCGGATCTATACGTTTTCAGACACCCTGAACCCAAAAAACATGTTTTTAGCGATTGGTCTGTGTGTGTGTCTGTGTCTGTCTGTGTGTGTGTGTGTGTGTGTGTGTGTGTGCATGTGTGTGTGTGTGTGTGTGTGTGTGTGTATGTGTGTGTGTGTGTGTATGTGTGTGTATGTACGTGTGTGTGTGCGTGCGTGTGTGTGTGTGTGTGTGTGAGAGAACAGAATATCTCAAGAACGGAACATCGTACGAACTTGAAACTTTAAACTTAAGTTACATACCACTACCGGACGCAACACGAACATTTTCATCAAAATCGGTCAACCGGAAGTAGTAGTTTATTCGTATAATTTTTCAGTTTTTTGCGATTTTCTCAAAAACTGGTCCTACGATTTTTTTTTAAAATCGCCTATTTTACTCAATTTTTTATTCTCTACAAGATAGGGTAGGCGCCATGTTTGCTGAAATTCTCGGTGAGGCTGTTTTCACGTAAAAACGTTGTTTTTTTAAGATTACGGCTTTAATATAAATTTTAGCGCAAAAACTTATATAATAAAAGTTTTAGAGAATTTAAAAACCTACAACTTCTGTTTCAAACATTTTTTTTTATGACGCTTAGTTTAGCAGTAATTAGCGATTTTCTGATTTTTTCTCACGAAAACGTGTGAAAAATCGATTTTTTTAAGATTTTGGCCTTAGTATGCATTTTACGACAAAAGTGTATATAACCAAATTTATACGAAATTTAACGATCTACAACTTTTATTTAACGTATTTTTCTCTACAGAGCCTAGTTTAGCGTGAAATAGTGATTTTCCGTATTTTTAAGCCAGACTGAGGTTGATTTTCATTTTGAGTGTTTCACTCATGATTAAAATAAGGTTATGTTTATTGAGGTTAGTTTTTTGTTTATTTCTAATATTTTATTACTAATGTTAAATTATATTGTAAATTATTTGCATTGGCAAGAGAAAGTTATGTGAGTGTTTCACACCAGATTTTTTTCATTTATTAACGATTCAGGTGATATAAGCACAACGGTTGTAGATTCATTAGGTTAAAAATGTTAAAAGACATGAAATATGCCAATTTTTTAAATATTCCTGCGCGCTGTACGGGTACAGCGCCCTTTTGACGGGTGGTGTAAGATCATTTGAACAGACAGTGTTTTATTTTATTGACTGTGGTTTGAAATACACTCACTCAGAAAAGATTTGTTAGCGTTCACAAGCCATCATTACTATAGTATCAAATTTCTTCTGTAGATAATGGAAGATTACAGATCGGTTGTAATGTGTCTTCCATTAGCCACTATAAAAACTCAAGTCTGCGTAAAACTATACTGCTCTCTATAATATATGAGGAGCTTCTTTTCAAAACTTAACATATCCACAAAATTCGAAAATTGAGTTTTCTAGCTTATCTCAATTTTATACTTGGTTTACATAAGGAGAATATTCGTTTTGTAACAAAACTTAACATATAACGTATATAAATATAGTTGAATATGTGGTTTTGCGTCAAAACTTCACATATCCATTCTATTAAAAATTGTGAGTTATTTTTCGACAAAAGTTTACATATCCAATGCTAATTATAGAGCGGTCTTCTAGTTTATTTCAAAAGTTAACATCTCCAACTGAACTTTTTCGCGCGTATTTATTTCTTACTGTTTCTCAAAAATCCCTTCAGATAGCATCACATTGTTACTTGCTACTTATAGAATACATATTGAAGATATCATGTTGGCAATTGCAAACATCAACGCTTCGTATAACCTGTACGCGTAAACGTTTTCTAACCTAGTTCACGGTTCACGCACGGCGTCGCCCACGTTGTTTAGTGTTTACTATTTCGTTAAGTACATCGTTTATACAAGTTTGTTTATTTTATGCAAGTATAAATGTGTTATTGTATTTAAATTGAGTGAATCTTTTATTTAATATGGAATTACAAACATTAGTGCGTGATATAAACAGTGGTTCCCGTAAAAAAGTTAAAAAACCAAAAGAAAACTACTCTCGTTATTTCGATACAGACCCTAACCTGCATAGACTCAAACAGTTACCACGACCGTGTAACCATAATGGTAAAGCGTATAATTGTGTCAGTATTCAGAATTCAGATATAATGTCAAATCGCATGCAAATTTATTCAGCCAAGGGTAAAATTAATCAAGATATGATATTATGTAAATTTATATCCACGCAAGATCCTAAGCGGAAAAGAAGTAAAGATGGCAGTAAACCGAAATCAGTTTCCTTAAAATATTTTCTAAAAAGTAAAAAGCTGGGAATGGTTACCGTATGTAAAAAGTTTTTCTGTTTTGCGCTAGGCATACCGGCTTCCCGAGTACTTAGACTAGGAAAAATAATTAATTTAGGGCAAGTGCCTACTGAAAAGCGAGGAGGTAATCGGAAGTATAAATTATTTGAGGGCAAAATGGAAAAGGTAAAAACGTTTCTCAGCAATTTACCAGCCTCAGAATCGCATTACAGTCGTAATAAAAGTAAAAGAGTGTATTTGAGTGCTGACTTTAATACAATGAAATTGTGGACATTGTACAATAATTCAGAAAGCAATGCTAGTCTGAAAGTTACATACTCGTTTTTCTACAAAATCTTTAGCACTAAATTTAACATTGGTTTTCGTTCTCCAGCAAGCGATGCATGTGCCTTTTGTACACGTTTAAAATCCGAATTAGCTTTGAAAGAAAATGACTCAAGCTGTTTACAGGATATTAGAACACGATTAAGAGTTCATAAACTGCGTGCAAATGCATTTTATGATATTATGAAACAAACGAAACAAAATGAGACTTGATCGCTTTCTCATTTGATTTGCAGCAAGTTCATCCACTTCCCAAAACAAACATACAGGATGCTTTTTATAGTAGACAAATTAACTATTATTCATTTTGTTGTGTAAACACGGATTCTCAGAATCCTACATTTTATACATGGACCGAGAATCAGTCTCGAAGAGGTTCAACTGAGATTGGGTCAGCATTAATACACCATTTACGTTCACTTGCTTTGAATAGTGTAACGACAATTTTTCTATTTTGTGATGGTTGTGCTGGCCAAAATAGAAATGCTCACATTGTCCATATGCTGTGTTACTGGTTAACAACTGAATCTCCAGATAACATAAACACTATTCAGATAACTTTCCCAGTCAGGGGACATTCATTTTTACCTGCTGATAGGGCCTTTGGAAGAACAGAAAAATTAATTAAAAAGAAAGCTGAAATTAAAACTGCTGAAGAATATGGTGAAATATATAAAGAAGTTGGGGAAGTTAAAGTACTTGGTAAAGATTGGGTTGTATATAATTTAAAGGCTCTAGAAGACGTTTATTCCAAGATAAAAGGTATCAGAGACGCAAAACGAATAATCATCACAAAACACAAAAAGCGCTCAACAAATGAAATTTTCAGTAAAGTCCAGTTCTTCACAAACTATAAATTTTCTTCATCCGTTGAACAAATGAATCAAAGGTCCATCGTAAAAAAAAATAAAAAAGAGAATAATATACAACTGACAGAATGTGAGTTAAAAAATACAATTTCTACTGAAAAAAAAAGAGATGTGCTTAATTTATTAATGAAACACTTCGGATCAAATTGGGAGTCTATCCCAGAACTTGTGTGGTATAAAAAAATTTGTGTAATGCAAGAAACTGAGAGTGATTTTACTAACTGTGAAGAAGATGAATTGTGCAATTGTTTAGATGAAGACTGTGGGATTCATGTTTAATTTTTATTTTATACCTATCATATTTTACTTTTATTTTGTATTTTGAAAAATGCAGTTTCTTTTGTATGTTAGTGTTTGTAAAAATAGGTTATGTGTAAAAGTGATAAAAAATTTTGTGTTTTTTTACTCCAATAAATTATGTAGAAAGATAATTTTATGGTAAGTACAAAAAGTGTTAAGCTTAGTATTACCTAACGTTTAAGGTTAGAATACTGCTATAATCTTCATTTAATGTTTGTTTTTGTTTTCAAAACTTAACATCTCCGTGCTTTTTTAACAAAACTTAACATCTCCAAGACATTTTCCTCAATTTTCATTAAACCAGTAAACATATAATTCTAAATTTTACCTAAAAAAATTGTGGTTCACCAAGTAACATTTTCAACTAAACAGAATTAAAAAATACTTTCAGGATTTTATACTAGAAGTTTTTGCCATCTCCTGGAAAATTTTTGTCTGTGGACATGTTAAGTTTTGAAAAAAAGCTCCTCATATATAATACAGTATGATCTCAGTTATCCGAAATGATTGGGGGGGCCCATTTCGGATAACCGACGTTTTACTTTCTCTTGCCTGTATGAATATATAGGAAGGAAAGTATTGTTTTCATGTTGATTTTTCGAAATCGAGTTTTCACTGGATCTACACGGTTTCAGACCCCGTGAACCCAAAAAACATGTATTTAGCGATTGGTCTGCGCGCGCGCGCGTGTGTGTGTGTGTGTGTGTATACAGAATATCTCAAGAAGGAACATCGTAGGAACTTGAAACTTGAAACTTAATTACATACAACTACGGGACCCGACATGAACATTTTCATCAAACTCGATCAACCGGAAGTAGTAGTTAATCGTGTAATTTTTCACTTTTTTGCGATTTTCTCAAAAACTAGCTCTACGAGTTTTTTAAAAATCGCCTGGTTTACTAAATGTTTCATGCTCTGCAAGATAGAATAGGTGCCATGTTTGCTGAAATTCTTGGTGAGGCTGTTTTCACGTAAAAAAATTGTTTTTTTAAGATTGCGGCTTTAATATGCATTTAAGCGCAAAAATTTATATGATAAAAGTTGTAGAAAATTTAAAATCATACAACTTTTATATGAATTACTTTTCTGTATAAAGCTTAGTTTAGCGGTAATTAGCGATTTTCTGGTTTTTTCTAACGAAAACGTGTGAAAAATCGATTTTCTTTTAAATTTCATTTTTTTTAAGTATGCACTTTACGACAAGTGTAAGTGTACATAATCAAATTTATAGGAAATTAAACGATCTGCAACTTTAATAGGAGAATTTTTCTCTAGAGAGCCTAGTTTAGCGTGAAAGAGTGATTTTTCATATTTTTAAGCAAATTGGCAGACTGCTAGGTTTCCACAATCGACGTAGGAAGCCTCACGAACTAGTTTAAGTGTAAATCAGTGAAAAGTATACCCTAATTACTGTAAAAGTGTTAAAAAAGAGTTTTTCTCTTGAATGTGTTAGATATATAGATGAATGTGTTCTATATCAGTACTTTGAACTTAGTTTGTACAAAAGTTAGTATTTATGTACCAGGCGATTTCTTAGGCGGAAGTTGTTTTATAGCATTACGTACTTCCCTTAAGGTAACAGGACGTGAAGATAAAGAAAGTGTCAACGGACTTACAAGAAAAGGTGTAATTTTTTCAAAATTATTCATGTCGTTTTTTATCTATGCGGTTCGAAAACAGAAAATAAATGATCTGCTTTTTTGGTCACTTTTTCCCTAAGCCCGGACGTTCGTTCCGACGTGACGCAACGGAGATGACTGAGGTACATTTTTCAACAATCGCTTTGTAGCTCGCCACAAGCTGTAGTCATAAGAAGGTTACGTCATTTAGTTGAAGAAGCATAATAGGCTACGTTGATGGAAAACGAAAATAAATCTTGCTAAATTCACTCACATCAAATTCACTTTACGAAGATGTACCTGTTCTCGTTTATTTCTAAACAATGCACCGATTCCTCAGGACAGTCAAGTCCTCTATCTGGGTTTGATCTTTGAACAACGCTTATCGTGGGGCCCAACTATTAAAACGAAACCCAGTGTACTAGTCTAAAAACATTTATATAGAATTCTTCATAAATAAATCACCAATACTGATAAACTTAATTTAAAATCACTCGATAAACTTAAACTGCACGTTTACACAATTGGCTGAGCGAACAAGGTAACATTCAAAGATTTCAGACTTTTCAATCAAATCGTACCGAACGCATCAATTTAGTTATAAACAATAATCTTAGAACTTTTTTGGAAAAACCGCAAAGTTACGTCGTAACAACTTTCATAAAAGACTAAAACATCACACGAATTCACTTGTTTAGCGCATCCATCACCCAGAAACTAATCTATATGACGACTTTGAAGACGGTGGAGCAGAAATCTACTCGACTAAATTGACAAAACCTATAAATAATTAATTAATCCTATAATATTATAGTTTTACTTCACATTTCACTTTCTTAACTTATTTTTGATTGTACCTAAATTATAACTCTTTTAATTTGTTAACATGGTTAATTACAAAAGTTTGAGATATTTTCTTATTTTAGCTTTTTAATAAGACTTATATTTTTGCAAAAAGTAAATTTTTAATTCACTGTTTAATTTACTTGTTACATTTGTTTTTTATATATTTTCATATTATTTTTATATTTTTATTATTTTTATATGTTATTTGGATTTGGTGGTTGTATGGCATATTTCAGTTACAAAAAACCCTTTAAGTTACTAATAAATATTTTAAGATAAGCTCATAAAAATAATAAGAATTTTTTAATATTTTATAAATTTCCAGAGTATTTGAAAATTTAATTTTACAAAATTTACTCTTACTTCATTATTTCATATTTATTTAATTTTTATCAAATAATTAGAGGAAGGTTTTAAACAAAAATGAAAAACATGTTGAGTTTTGTTCTACCACTTTAGGCCCCTGCAAAACTGTTAAAAGGCATTATGCATCGCATATTCTACTTGAAAACGCACTCAGGACGTGTAACTGCATACATTATTTTGCTAATATAGAAACGCAATTTAAATAAATGGAGATGAGGAACAGAAATTGTAGCTGCGTTGATTCAAGCTTTCATACAGGGTGTTTTACGATGTAGTGGATACACTTCCGGAGATTATTCGCTCACTTTTACACGTTTTTATTTAACTTTTATTCAAGAAATTCACAATCTGTTAGATACAATCAGTGAATGTGATAACACAAAATACGAATAGCATTAACATGATAAAACAAAAGAACGTGAGTGGAGACACAGTCCAGTGACAGAACTCCAACATGATAGATGCAGAAGTAAGCGAGTCCCAGAACGCTTCCGCCTTTTACAGATTTCTTCGGTTGTCTTCGTTGATAAAAAAAATGTGAATTGAAAATTGTGTATCTCCACATTTTATTGTTAAAATACGATCCTCTCAGATGGTAAATGTAGGTCTGCTATGAAGTTGATCATCCATTTTTTTCGTATAATGCTGTTCAAACTTGTTGTAGGCACAAGCCTACATTTTGAACTTTTATACATACATAAGAGAGTATTTAAGTCGTGTAGGAACAATCCTACACTCGGTCCAGGCGGTCTTTTAAATATCCTGTAGCCTTCAGAGTCTAAATATTTCGCCTCAAACGAGTCTCTTGTAATAGGAATATTACAATTTTTTCCAGTAATTTTTTAGTTTACCTGTTAGCAGAGGTGTTTGTAAGTTGATTATCCCAAAAAATATTGTTTTTTTGTTTGCAAGTTGTGTTTCTTCATTCTAGTCACGCCGTTCGCCGCTTTTCAGAAGACACCGACTACTTCGTGCAGTTTTCACAGGCTCTCCAGAATCTGACGGTCGGTTGTTACCATTTGGGATAGTTCTATTTGAGACATTCCACCATGCGTTCGAGAGTCACCAAAAATAAAAATGGTGGGGTATAGTAATCTCAGTCTACACAATTTAGCACTCCTTGTAATCTCATCCTTAGTTCAGTAGAGCAGATTCTCCACCTAGTCAAGACCACTACTTGATGGCCTCATCTCAAAATTTGGACCTTACACTTCACATCCGGCAGAAGCTTTTACCGGTTCTGATTGCTCAAAACTCTTTTTAGTACAGTAGAACAAACCTCGAATTAAAACACATAAATAAAGAAATTTTCCAACTTTAATGAAGATATAATAACAAAATGAATGATTGATTTCAGAAAATTGATAAGAACTTAAAAAAGAATTGAAGAGTTCGAACTATGTTCGTATATCAAAAGTCTCTATGTACTTGAATTTTATTACAACACTGTTAAATTTTCTTTAAAGTAATCGATATTGCTGTAAGGATCTTCTCACGGTTGAAACGGTAAAGAAAATATTAATTTCCAGGGACGAAATAATTTTTCGTTTCGATTGAAATTTACATAAAAGATTTTATGTTCCATTTTCATTACAAAACAAAGCATGAGAATGGCTAATCTATCAGATAAGAGTCAAATAAACGATCAAAGTTGAGAAAATGAAACCATTGGTGAATTATAAGTCAGCTTTGACCGTTATAATTTTGTATGGTAATTGAACGTTCGCGTGATATTTTCTATCCGGCAATTACTGTTTGTAAATAATTTCTACTTTTTAATATTCTCATAAAACTAGTATTTTAGAAACTGAACAATCGTCTTTTATCGCTTACAAAATAAAATAATTCCTAGTGTACTTGTATTTTTCCATGCTTATCGTGAACGATGTTTCAAAAGTGTTAAGTTTCGATAACACTTCTGGAGATTTCATTGAAAATTATACTTAACATAATTGTAAATTGCTCAAAAGAAACTACTCCTTGGCTGGTATTTGAGAACATCAAGGGGTGGCTCACTAATTCAAGGGTTTGTACCAACCAATTTAAAACTCCTCATAGATTTTATTGTCAAATAAGTGGAGAAACAGGGCCATTTAATGAAGATGACGCTAAATCGTAGAACGAAAATGCTCTACCTCCGCTGCTAAATGATAACGAAAAATCCAGGTTTTAATGTAAGTGAGTTCGGTATATTTTTAATTGGCCCCAGACAAAACAATGTTTTATAGTAATAAACTGTCATGAAAACAAAAAGTAACACACAACGCGTCATTTTTTAAGTCCGTACTTTATACGATCAGTTCTTTAAAGCCCATCTCTTATTAAAGATATGCCTTTTCTAGTTGTATCCCGAATAAGACGCTTTTCCATATAATACGCTAACGTGGGGCTTTGTTCTTTGTGCTCTGTTTCTTTTCACGAATTTTAAAATTTCATGTATGTAAGGAAAAAGCAAGGGAAAAATATCGTGTTTAACAAACTACCTTTACCAAGACATTGAAATGTTTGTTATAATTCTAATTGCCCTATTTTTGCTTGCGAAAATCTTAAGGTGCCAAAGATGTCACCATGTTAGAAGTTTTAATCGATTGACTAGGAATACACCCCAACCGATAAGAAAAAAAAGATTACTTTTCATGTATATTTATTTGAAAAATTCCCCGTGAATCATTTTAGGATTAAAGATGGATTTTGATCGATTACTGACGTTTTAGCATGAGTATATAAGCTGTTTTCTGTAAACTCAAAAATTCGGATGGATTAATCTCTAATTAGTCCGTATTTCTGATGCTCTAATTTAAACACTGCAATAATTTATTTATAGTAAATTATAGGTAAACTAAATTGCGTGTGAACATTATTAGAATACGAGAAATGTGAATAGAATTAGATATTATCTTGGGCATTCATAGAAGGCCTCATTACGGAACAATGCGGTAAAAAAGTAAAGCTAATGTATGTTGGACAAAGTAAGTTAGGTTATCTTA
Organism: Catonia carolina; assembly: GCA_035578175.1. Lineage (NCBI taxonomy): Eukaryota > Metazoa > Arthropoda > Insecta > Hemiptera > Achilidae > Catonia > Catonia carolina. The sequence continues at coordinate 52,795,523 of JAQMRL010000007.1, forward strand.
CAATTGCCTCAGAGTTGGATTCTATGGAGTGTAACGACTTTCCTCACGCAAAACTGTTTGCTTATCCTAAAATCCATTTTTGACAATCATCAAACAAGCAAGTCATGTCAATGCACTAAACTAGGTTATGAATAGCCAAAACATCTTCAGTAATATATATATATATATATATATATTTACTAAAATTACTATACTAGAGTCTGTCTACGCAAAGACTACTCCGACGTAGGCAACCAACAATACAAGTGAGCATGCGTATTAATTAAAAATACGCACACCATGATCAAAAACAAAATTCTATACAACACTGATTCGCTCTTAGCTTAATAGGCCTATAATAAAAACACGTTCAATTTATTTTTTAGAAAATGTTTTATAAATCGAACGTTAGTTTGCCATTAACAACTAAAATTTTACTATTGTTACTCTTACATTGTTATTTTTTATTGCATTATTTACTATTATTAAATTATTATTTATGATTAGTTGGTTTTTATTATAGACTCAGTTTTATTTCATTTTTGGGTACAAGTAGTAATATAAGACTAGTGCGCTTGAATTATAACAGGAGAGTAAACAATTCCAGTGATTTGTTGTTTACCATTTCAGATTAATTTTCATATCATTAAAATAATTAATGTCTGTGACTAGTTTAATACAAATGTTTGCACTTGCCCGTATTTAACTCATTTTTAGTTTCATCAGTTATCTTTTGGAATTGTATCGGTTCGTTTCGATTTTCTTCGTAGACTGAAGTTGAAAAGTTTTGTAAGCTGTGTTTTGTTAACACACGTGATAGTGAATGTGTTGAGCTTTTAAAACATAAAAGCGGTAAACATTAAAAACTAGAAAAAAATTGTTTTGTTAAATGTAATAGTTAAAATAATTAATTAAGGAGTCTTTATGAAACTACAATAATTACTACAAGTAATCAGAACGGTATAATTGAAAACGCTTAAAGGATAATGTTTATTTTAGCTGGATGTAGTTATTTTTATGATGAAACGTAGTGCAAGATAATTGGCCGGCGGAGAGGTAGATACGCGCCAGCCAGTGTAAAACTTTCGTTTATAACCTATAGGCGTATGCCTCGCGCGGAGTACTCTTACAGTAAATGGACTATAAAGATATTAGCTGAAAATGTATTAAACTGCCGTTAAATCGGTGTGTTTTAGAGGAATGCTTTATCTTATACAAAAATAAAGTTATCACTATTTTCCTGGAGTTGAGGCATCAACCATGCGTTTAACATGTCCAGACAAATTACTCCGGTTACTGACACTTCGTGAAAGAAGAACGGCCCGTAAACCTTTTTTACGAGATAATGCGCAAAAGACGTTTACTTTAGGGTAATCGCGTGTATGCTGTAAAGTTATTTTTGGGTTTTCTGTGCCCCATATTCTAACATTATGTCTATTAACTTTTCCATTAATGTGAAAATTACATTCATCACTGAAAATTAGGCGATTAAAGAATGCGTCGTCATGTTCAACACAATGTTGAATCTCCAGACAACAATTTTTACGTACGACCTCATCACTGGTATTTAAACGTTGTACAAACTGCAATTAATAAGGTGTCATTTTCATACGTTTCCGCAAAATTTTCCACACAGTCGGTTGACGAATTTGCAATTCTAAACTTGCTGATCTAGTTGATTTTTCTGGACTTCGTACATAAACATCACGAACACTATCAATTTGTTCTTCTGTAACAGAAGGTCTTCCAGTACTCTTCCTTTTACACAGACATCCACTGTTTTCAAAATGTTTATACCAGTAATAGATTGATTGCCTTGTTGGTGGTGGTTTACCGTATCTTGTTCTGAAATAACGTTGCACAACCGTAACCGAGTTTGATTTAGCTAATTCAAGAACGCAATACGGTTTCTCCACTTGAGTAGCGGCCATTTTGCTAGACTGGTCGTTGTAACAGCAGCCAACAACAAAATGCTAGCAACAGTTGTACCAACATAAACTTTAAAACATTCTTTACAAAGCTATATCATTTATTATATTCAAATACACCAGTTTGATGTTTAAGAAGCTGCCAAAAATGTCTATTTCATTTATAATCACCTGTATTTTCACAAACCTTGATGATGCAATATTTCGCCAGAGCCTCATAAACAAGACGTCTGTGTGCGTAACGTTGTTGTGCTGCTCTACGTATTGCAGTGCTATTTACAGTGCTTTTAGTGTCTCTGAATGTGAAGTAAGGCGCTCTGTGTTACATTATTCATCAGTTTTTTCTGGACGTTCGCCGGAGTACCAATTATGGAATTTATTTCGGTTACACATATTTTTCGATAATCCGAACATTACGAAATCTGGTTTAGGTCCCAATTAGTTTAGATTAGCGGGATAGTTGTGTATTAAGTTTTGCATTTATAAACTTTTTTTTAATTTTAGTGACCGATATTTGATTTATGTTCACAATGGCGGAAACAGTTTGATAACAAAAGGAACAAAGGTATTATTAATTACGAATTGAATTGAATAGATGCAGTAGTGGTAGCCCAATATGCGAATAGACATCTCTGTTATACATTGTGACAATTGAATAGGGGAGAGGAACGAGTTAATTAATATTAGGCTTTTGAATTTATGACATTTAGCGAAACGAAATCAAATTAATTATGTATTCAGAAATAGTGTCGTTCGTGGAATAACGGCTGAAAAACATTCATCGAGCTTTGTCATGTAGTATATTTAGTTGATTGATATATGATACACACAATGTGATATTATTCATTATCATTATTATTATTATTATTATTATTATTATTATTATTATTATTATCACTATTATTTGTTTTATCGTATAAACTTTATAATATAATTCTATTGTAAATCTGTTATTTTATTTGATACAATATTATTGCATTTAATTATAGAATTTTGTACCCATTTGTATTATCTAATTTCTCATATATTTTTAATAACGAACTACAAACGACAATAAGATACTCTCCCAGAAGGACAAAGAAGGCTTCGAATACAACAATATTAGAATAACAATACAATATTATATTTCTGGAGACAAAAAATCAGATGATTAACAAATATTATATAACCAACCGGGTTATCTAGTAATGAAAGCCGTGGCCACGAGTCAGCTATTAAGTCCTCGTTTTACTTAGTATTGTCTCTAAGCTGATCACCTAAACAACAACATAGTACGGAGACGATGGTTCCGCTCTTCAAATCCTAAAAAAGGTAATTAATTTTCTATTTATAAAATTTTATTAATATTAGACAGTGGCTACCGGTGTACTTCGAAAATTGGAGTTCAATTAATCATACTTTCTCAGGAACAGTCGGCCTGAGTCTGTACAAGACTACCCCTACGTTATACATATCTTCCTCATCTCACTGGGTCATGGGGTTGCTTTGTCTTAAATTTGACTTTGATTTTGACTTAGTGATCAAGTATATTTTGACTTAGATATATATTATCTAATATAATATTATAATAATAATATAATATTATAATATAATATTAATATAGTGATATTTTGACTTAGTGTGGTCAAGTTGGCAACACTTTAGACACTGTTAATTAGCTGTTTGATCATAATTAATATAAACATAACCTATTTTATTCATTTCAAAATGTTAGTCCCGCTTGAATCATCTAAACCGAAAAAGCTATTCGAATTAGTAAAACTGGCGAAAATTTACTCGAACATCTTAACAATATGATGAAATGTGAAGTGACAATTTCCAGTCCAAATTCAAACGGCACATTCTTGAAATGAATCATTCGGATTCGCCCAACAAAAACAAATGCAAAACTTATGCGTGAGCTGGTAACGTAATTTTTACGTTCTTCTGAGACTCAAAAGGTCCGATGTTTTGTGACAGATTAGAGTAACAAAGTACTGTGCACAGTGAGTACTTTTCTAACATGATCAAACAGAAAGTTAGACCCACGATACGGCGAAAACGCAAGAACGCTCTCTCAAAGATGTGATTCTCTTGCATAACAACGCGCCTCCCCACACTGCTCAAAGAACGAGAGAAACGCTTGAAAATTTAGATTGGAAGGTGTTTTAACATTTTCCTTATAGCCTACACCTCGCCGAGTCCGATTTCCATTATGTTCCACCCACTTAAAGACGCGAAAAGAAGTTCGACGACAATGAAACGGTAAAAAAGTGTTACATAAATGGTTCAAAGAGGAAAGTAAATTTTTTTCTTGTTTGGAGCAAAGTAAATACTTCTAGGCTCCGGGAATCAGAAAACACGCAGAACGGTGGAAAGTATGTGTCTAAATGTTGTTGGAGACTACGTTGAAAAGTAATGTAAGTTTAATTTTCATTGAATAAATAAATTTTTCTCTACATCAATTTTCTTTTTAAATGAACGTCCCTTGAACGATCACTAATGAAAAATTAAATTGTAAAAGAACATAACAATAATACTTTAATACTTTATTCCCTTAATTTCACAATATTAACCGATGCGCATCCTTTTTAAAAACTAATATACAATGCAGTCCAGTACATTATCAACAAATTACATTACACAAGATAGAGGAAATTAACCTATCTAACAATGACAAGAATCCTTGTCCTAGGGTAGGAGTTCTGTTTTTTTTTATCTAATAACATGTTACTTTTGAAATTACAGTAATCTCTTGTTATCCGCGGGGGTTACGTTCCGGAGGGTTACCGCGGCTCGTTAAACCGCGGATATGGATACCTTATATGTACGAAAAGATGGGGGTTAGGTTCTGAAGGAAAAGTCCTGTAGTCGTTTTAAGTGTTTAATAGTTTTAGGAACATATTACCATTATTATAATCTATGAATATTTAATAAATAATACAGTATTGTATGCATAGAAAATTAAAGTTGCTTTAAAATAGTTAGTTATGGCTGTTTGCTTCTTCTTTTCAAACTCCTTGTGGAGATTACTTCTTCGTACGTGGATTTCTTCTTCTCTTTATGGACTTCTTCGTATGGTATCATCAGCTCCTGGAGTCCTCTTTTGATTTGAAGGGCCCTTTTCATGACGGGATCCGTCTCCAACATGCGATCAGCAAACTGCGTCGCCATGCTAAGGATCTCGTTGATGGTTTGTGAAGAAATGCTTGGCTTTGTTTCAGGATCGTCAAACAAACAAAGAACTATACGTACGTACGAAGAAGTTAAGACTGACATATGGAGGAAAACCTACGGAGAAATTATAGTATCGCGTCTGGGCGTATGTATGGTGGTTGGGGGTAAGGGTTGTACTGGCGGGGCCTAACACCCGGTGACGCGCTCACTACGTACAGTACGTGGAATCTACTAGTTAGATTCCACTACTTTTTATTTTTTTTTAGTAGCTAGGCTCATGGCGGCCGTCGCCATACTAGTGTGTCACTCAACATGGTACGAACGCCAAAAAATTTATTCAAACACGTAGGGTGACACGTGTTTTCTGAATTGAATGACTTCCCCACCTCCCACCAAGTACGGTGTACAAAAGGTGAGATTACGTAAGTATTTTAAGGTTTTAGGCCTACGGACAAAGTCCGCGGATAACCAAAACCCGCGGATGCTAAAACCGCGGATACCAAGGATTACTGTACAATAAAAGACTAGGGCTTTGAAACCACACAATTATTAACAGTTATTAAATAAACTAGGCTTACATCTGATAATATAATAAATCTTATTTAACAATTAAATAATAAACTAAAATAATATCAATGAATGAGTCAATATTTACTTACATCATAAATATCATTTCTATGTTTCCTCTTCCTATATTTTTGTTATCTATTTTTGCACAACCAATTCCAAACTTCCTGTCATTTAAGTTTTTCATACGCAAAGGAAACAAATTACATTTTTTGGGTGCCAAATTAATTTACTTGACAATAAAAGTTTATTTATTTATTTATTAGGAATTAGATAAGAAGTTTGTTCTTTTATTTAGTATAAGTATTATATATTCATATTTTATCTATAAGTATCGTTCAAAGGCCGTTTAATTAATGAGAGAAACTGATGTGGAGAAAAAACTATTTTATTCCGTCTATTGTAAACAATTTATTTCTTTTTAATAATTTCTCTGGCCAAGCAAAAACGATAACTAGAGGAGTTTGTTCGTAACAAAGAAAACTGGTCTTACCCTTTTACATATAAAACATTATAAATAGCGTAAAAAAAAATCAAATACAATAAAACGATATCGCACAATAGTAATCTATGTGTCCAAGTAGGCTACCTACGAGAGTAAGAAAACAATTTGCTATATCTATTACATTTTTTGATAAATAATTACATGGTTGAGTAGGAATGCTGATCTAGAACAAAATAATAATACAAAAACCTATTAACCTATAAAACATTTTTTATTATAAATAAAATTATATAAAATAGTTAACAATATAAAATAATTAATTTAGTATTGTATTATGTAGTCAGATATAAGATTCAGGTATCAAAAATAAGATAAATTTTCGTCCTCCGTAACGACATCATTCGCTTTCCTTTTTTCAAAATATCGGAAAATTTTTACATTGACTGTTTATTGTTTTTGGACAGATATTAAAAAAATAGGTTTCTATTCAATCTTTGCATAGAAAATTATGGAAACCTTTCAAAACTGAAAGAAATTGTACCAGTTTTTTAAGAAATAAATTTTATTTGTCTTATGACTCATGTTCAGTTATACTGAGGTCGTATTTCTATCAATCCTTTGGTGATTTATATTTATCTTCTTCTTGACACGGATTATGCCTTCCGACCTTTTTTGACTTCACCATCCACCTTTTTCGCGGCCTTACCACACTCTGAATCCATCAGGAATGTAGTTTAATGGTCATTCGATTGCCCCATCGATTCTCACTCATTCGTATCAAATGTGCCTCCCACTTTTCTCTGTTAAGGACCAACTGTTTCCAAGAAGGAGGAGGCATTTAAATGGACATCGATTTCCTTATTCTTAATGTGATCTATTAAACTTCAACTCTGAACTCTTTTCAAAACCCGCATTTCCGCCCCCTGGATCTGACTTCTTCTCTCCTCCTAAGTACCCAGTACTCACTACCATACAGAAATACTCGAACAGACATAGTCTTGTAAAATTTCTACTGGGGTTCTTACCGATCTCTTTTACCCAGTGTTCTTGCTATTGTCTCAGAGATATACTAAAAACGATTTAACTTATTTTTCATGTTTGCATTTCTAGCATACGTTAAGTCATATCCAAGGTATCATTCGTATAAATCAGATATTACCTGGATTGGGATATACCCCAAGTATTCATATTGATGGCAACAAAATTCTTGTTTCCGGTGGGCTACTTATTAATTTTATTAGGACGTTGGCGGTGTACTATCAACGCATAATGTTGCATGAAAAAATAAAAGCTATAACTTTATTTTTCCCTAAGCGCAGTGAAGAGGGAGTCGCTAGTAAACAAACAAAATACAGAACTTCCTCGTTCATCCGAATAAATCAGGATCGGAAAACATTATTCATAAAATCGCGATATCAGTATTTAAACAACATTGCAATCTAGAGACATTATATTAAGTAAACCGTACTTTTGTTAATACTCAAATATTCAAAATGTACAGCACACACGTTACTGTATTTGCTTGGTCATCGCTGGGCAACCTCATAGTGGAGCATCAACTCAACAACACACCGCATAAACGTATAATATGAAACAATTGCGCGATCGTGCTGCCTTTAAACTCCACACAAAAATAAAGCAAAGAAATGCCAATGATTTCTTTGTAAATAAAAACCTAGACAATTAATTGTAAATATTTTTATTTAAACATTTGCATGTTTCTGTCCAAAGTATAAACAAACGGTAAGTTTTCCAATTACATTTTCTTACGATCAATTTCCTCTTATTTCGGTTTATCCAAATTATTGGTATTCTGGTCTCAATCAGACCAGATAAACAAGGTGATATTGTATAAAGTAAGTCAAATTATTATTGTTATAACTTTTGTGTTTATTAAATAAATATTTATAAAAACCACTTTCTTATTTCAGGGACGATAAAACATGAAATACATTTGAAACCCGTGTAAAAAAAGTGTACTATCGTAATAGTTTATCGTGGTATAGAATGCAAGGCAGTAAGAGATTATTGGTTCTTTTCAAATAAAGGTTATTAGATACATGAAATAATGTCATCTATTGTACGTAACAAATAATATAAAACATTATCAGGACAATTTTGTAGGGTGTGTCACATTGTGTGTGATACAAAGTACGTTTTTGTTTGTTCTCCTGAGAGGGAGGTCACAGGGCTCAAGGGGTCTCTAGCCTAGTGGTTGAACATGCAATTCCCGTAAGTGCAATGTGGAGCATAGCAAGACACATAGTGGTTTTCATTAAAATGCGTATAAATGTACCTGACTCTTAATAGTCGGGATACACAAACATCCGACAACTTTGGTAATCCTAACGATTCACATAAAATTAATTATGAAAATAGGTGGGGAAATATTTGCCGAGTATAACATTTTAACAGAATAAAACGATAGACTGCAGAAATTTTCTTACTAATATAAAGTACCCATCGTATTTTGTCTTGTTTAGCCGTAAAGTCGTCACCGCGAGTCAGCTGTTCAACAGCTGATTTTCGGAGTTAATCTCCAAAAGCATGGCACAATTGCAAATGATATTCAAATACAGGGAGGATTCAAAAATTGTCGATCACATAGAGGGCTAGATTTCGTGATTAAAATCCTAGTAAAGGAAATTAGTTTATTATTATTTAGGTCATCAGCCAAAAGGCTCGTTTGAACCTCTAGAGGCTTTACTAAGTAAAACGAGGCTCTCCTCCTTTTACACTTACCTTTCTCACTGATTGAAAATTAAGCTTATGCTTATCAGCATCCCAGGCCCTCCAAAAACCGTCTACTTTCTACCCTGCAAATGATACCATCACTTCATTCACCACAGGGTCTGGCTGTATGATGAAATATATTGCTCTCAGAGGAGATAACTCTGTCTAGGGCCTTTTACACCTCTACCTCTTCTGTTGTTAAAAGCTTCAGTCAGATTGGCTGACCATGTGATAAGAAACAGATCTATGTTTTGTAGCCCTCGAACTAGCAGACCGAGTACAAGTAATTTAACACTTATTTGTACGTCATGAGGAAGCAAGTGACCTACTACATCAGAAATCATTGGAGGTAATAAGCTGAAATTTTGGGAGCATAATATTGTTACATAGGGACAATGATAGGCGGCTTTTGTATGGGTTTCAACAAGTGTAATCTACTGCTTTTCAGACTAGCGTTTAGTTTTCACTCACTTGTCGATTTTCTAGTACAGATTAGAAGGTTCCATTTAGTAATTATGTTCCTTCTAATGTTATTTATTTCTTTACAGTTCATTCAACGTAACTTTGAAACTTTTATAAACAATTCTACCAACAGCGGTTCGGAGAATGAGATTAACGTTATTGGCGCCAGTTGCTAGTTATGTTCAAAATAGTGAACATACTGTTTCTAATATAGTAATATAATTAATACTAATACAGTAACTTCGAAGCTTCTTTCGAGGAGCTTTTTTTTTGAAAACACATCACATTCATTCTACATTAATGTAGTAAAAACGCTAAAATGTTTGCATATTAACTGAGATTTTAAACATAGTATCAATAAATATTTTATATATTTGCAAACATTTTTAATGGTATGTACATCTAAAACATTCTTTTTTTCAGGTACGTATCGGTTCTGGATATTGGTGACCATCGAATTTTGCACTGTAGAATAGCTGAAAAGTTTGCAGATATCGAAGCCACAACACCCTTCTTCTGCCAGATTCTCTTTTTCCATAAATTTCCCCCCTGTAAAATGTTTCGAAGTACCAAATATCTTGAATTATTTCTCATGAATGTTCCAAGTATAAGACCTTTACAGCTCGTACTTCATTCTTCTAATAACCTCTACATTCCTTATCCAAGCAATCCGTTAAAGAATGAATGCTACACTTACGCTCAACATTTGTTTAGACAACCACATGCCAATTGCTTTTAATTTCCTTGTGATGGCTTCATCCAAGTTTCAGCACTCTACACCGTACATGAGTACAGAGAAGACATAACATCGTAGATGTTTCATTATTGTTGCAAGAGTAAGATTGTGGCTCTTGAATACGGGACGTTTTTATCAAATACTGTCCTTCCCTATATAGCATTTTATTTCCTGTGTATTGTCTCTGTGCGATTTGTACATAATAGACTGTATCCAATGAATAAAGAAAACAAAACATTTTCTGGTTGTTATAAACGTATTTAAATTATTATGAATTCAAATGCAGTTAAATGGATTTGCATTTGTGCACAAACAAAAGTTATACTTGTAACGATGTGTTACTGATAAATAAGATTCAAATTCAAGATTTAACAATATAAATATCTCTCACGATATTAGATATTGTATGTGTGTACGTGTCCATGAAGATGTTTAGTAGTTGTGACAATGATGTAGATTTTCTTCTTTACAATTTTATTGAATTTAAATGTATCAGCTGAAAGCAGATAATAATAAACTAAAGAATAAGGAGGGCTTCCAGAAAGCACGAAATATGCATTTGTTCCATTGCTAGTTTATCATTGTTCCCAGAAAACAATATTGCCTCGAACACTACATACCAAAAATGAATAATTTTATTAGTACTTCACTTATAAACTGTATGTATTGATAGGCCTGCAAGGTTTCAGTATATTACGTGCAACGATTTTTGAGAAAACGGGTCATAAGTAGGAGCTATTTACAGGTCCTCTTCAATAATCGTCTTCATAATATGAGATAATGCCCATAACAGGCAGGTGGGGTGTTAAGTTATTTGTACTTGATATGCTATTTCCAGAGCTACAAAAAATAGTTCTGTTTCTTATCACATAGTCAGCCTATAATATGACAGAATCATTTAAGGACAGAAGCGGTAGAGGTGCAACAGACAACACAGTTATCTCCTCTGAGAGTAATGAATTTCATTACACAGCTAAACCCTGTGGTGAATGAAGTAAAGGTGTCATATTCAGGGTGAAAAGTAGATGCTTTTCAGAGGACCTGGCATGCTGATAAGCATACTTTTCTACTCAGTGAGGAAGGCATTTGTAAACCACCTCACTCCTCGTTATACTTAGCAAAGCCTCTACAGGTTCAAACCAGCCTTTCTACTGATGACCTAAACAACAGAATATAAAAATCTCTTCATTATTTTATTACAATATAATACATGTTTCTATTTTTTTTCTTTTGTATCTCTTGATTATTTCAACAATTTTTTTTGACTTCTGTAAGTAGACTCGCTAAAACATGTCCGAAAAGCACAAGTTGCTTTGGTCTCGGGTTGCTGAGGGCAACCTGAAGGTATAACATTAAATCTTCGCTGGATGTAAATATAACTTAACAGTATAGAGCAATAAAAAATAAAAAAGTATCCACCCTATCCAAATCCTTTGTAAATAACTTCGCTATACTTTTTTCCAAACTTAAATTATTTCCTCACACTAAAAAGATTCATTTAAATTTATACATTCAGGATTTATTTGTCAAATAAACAATTTCTAAAACAATTTCATGGATTTAACTCAAAGATTTTTAAATTACATTCCACTTTTTTCATTTCGTTTGAAAGCCACTCTCAGTAAATTCATCATGATGCAGTTAAGTGCCCTGAGGCTGCCTTGATGTTTGTCTCAAACATACAGGTTCCCAACAGGATCTTTAGTTTTTATTCCATCATAACTGATACTTAAATCATCTATTGCCTTTATTGTCAGACATCAAATTTTTTTACTTTCTTCTGCTCTTTATGAATACACAGGGTGTCTCACGAGTAACCCAACAAACTTCAAAGGTGGTCTCCTCTCATCAAAATAATGAAAAAAGTTTATATAAAAATGGGTCCGGAAACGCTTCGTTAGCGAGTTACGGCTAGCGAAAAATTTCGCCCTGAGTTCAGAACATACGCCTAAATAAATTCATCCTAGAGGTCTAGGAACCCAATTTTATGAGTAGATTTGATGGTTTCTTATGTATTTCGACCCAAAAAATTGAATAAAATAAGTTCCAGAACCATATCTCCAGTAGTTTTTGTAATATCAAATTATGTTGTGAACCCATTGCGAAATCTTTCGCTAGCTGTAACTCGCTAACGAAGCGTTTCCGGATCCATGTTTATATAAACGTTGTTCTTTATTTTCATAAGAAGAAACCACCTTAGAAGTTTGTCGGGTTACTCGTGAGACACCCTGTATAGGGAAGGGAAGTATTATTTTCATGGTGTTATTTCGAAATTGAGTTTTCACCGGAAATACGCGTTTTCAGGCCACCGAACCCAAAAATTGAGTTTTTTAGTGATTGTACTGTGTGTATATGTATGTGCGCGCTCGTGTATTTTCTACAAGTAGGGTAACCGTCATATCTGTTGAAATACTTGGCGAGGCTGTGCTTTCGTGGTAAAAAAAAATAGTTTTTTAAAGATTGTGGCTTTAATATGCATTTTAGGGCATACATGTATGTAATTAATATTGTTGTAGAAAATCAAAAACCTACGACTAGTATTCAAACTTTTTTTTCTGGAACGCTTAGTAAAGCGTCAATTCATTAGGCATTTTCTGTATTTGCTCATCAAAATTAGTAAAATTTGGGATTTTTAAGACTGCGGCTTTAGCATGCATTTTACGACAAAAGTGCATAAAGTTATAAAAGTGTATAAAGTAAAAGTGTATCAAAGTTATAGAAAATGAAAAAATACAACTTTTATTTTTCAAGTACCTACCTTTTTTTTACAATCTAGTTTAGCGTCAATTAGTGATTTTCCGTATTTTTAACTCAAACGGAGATTGATTTTCATTTAGCTTCATTCACTCACGATTAAAATTAAGTTATGTTAGTTATACACATTGTTTACTCATGATTAAAGCTAGGTTATATTGTTCATTATTTACATTTGCAAGAGTAATAAATTTATTTGCCTTCAACTGATCCTAAAACATTAACGAGAGATAACGTTTCTAACGTTGACAATGCATCTAGCAATGTTAATTTTTTCATTTAATAGATATTAAATTAAGTTAATTAATTTTAAATGAATTTAAATTTTACAGAAATGTTATTTACAATATATTCTTTAAAAAAAAGAAAAAGATTTGTTAACAATTTAAAATTGACATGAAAAGGTCAACACACTCTAAAAGGAAACACTCTATATAGAGTGTTTCAGGAGGAATCTGCCATACTGCACAAGCTGATTCCTCTCATCAAAATAATGAAAAAAGTTCAATAAACATGGGTCCGGAAATAGTTCGTTGGCGAGTTATACAGGGTCAAAGATTTCACCTGAATTCAGCTTCCTCAACCAAATTACCTCACACTGAAATTTTTAGGGTGTTAATTTTTGTTAATTAGATAAGTTTTATGTAAATGAACTAACAAATCGTATAAAACCTGTCCCAGAACTCTATCTCTAATAGTTCAGGAGAAAATCGGGGTAAAGAAAAAAAAGGTTAGGGTCGAAAACACACTTTTTTTTGCGTTTGGAGTACAATAACTCCGTTAAATTGCCTATAAACAAAGAAAAATGTTTCATACAATTTAAAGAGAATTTTATTTTCAATAAATAGTGCAAATAAAGTCAATAAAAACGGAATAGTTTTATTTTAAACTCTATTTTATTAACGAACACGCAAAACTACAAATTATGAAAATGACGCATTGATAACGAAGTAGTGAAGGTTATTAGTACATAGGTTGGCCGTACATAGGGTAGGCGCCATGTTTACTGAAATTCTTGGTAAGACTGTCACTTGAAAAAATTGTTTTTTTAAGATTACGGCTTTAATATGGATTTTAACGCAAAAACTTATTAATAAAATATGTAGAAAATTTAAAATCCTACAACTTTTATTTCACACATTTTTTTTTGTATAACGCTTAGTTTAGTAGTAATTAGCGGTTTTCTGTTTTTTTCTCACGAAAACGTGTGAAAAATCGATTTTTTTTTTAGATTTCGGCCTTAGTATGCATTTTACGACAAAAATGTATATAATAAAATTTATAGTAAAGTAAAAGATCTTCAACTTTTATAAAAGCATTTTCTCTACAAAGCCTAGTTTAGCGTGAAAGAGTGATTTTCCGTATTTTTAAGCCAAACTGAGGTCGATTTTCATCTTGCGTTTTTCACTCATGATTAAAATAAGGTTATGTTGTTTAGGTTAGTTTTTTTGTTTATTTCTAATGTTTTATTACTAATGTTAGGTTATTTTGGTCATTATTTGCATTAGTAAGAGAAAGTTGTGTGAGTGTTTCACACCAGATTTTTTTAAATGCTGTAGAAAACTGGTAAGTCGCACAAGGAAACCGCAAACGCGCATATCTTAAGAAATATATTTTTTTAAATACATTTCTTTGATACGAGAGACACAAAAGTGAATCGAACTTCCTTCCGGACAGAATATAACGGTCAATAGAACTGAGAATAGAAGCAGAGTTTATAGGCATACTGTTCTTCGGCCTGAAAGTGTTTATGTAAGTCTCATACTGTATAAATTTACGAAATCGAATTTTAATTTTTTTATTAAAAACAAAGATTATTTTTGTTATCACAATTTTATAAAAATTCAAGTAAACAATATTTTCACTAACAATATGTGTAGGCAAAGAAAAACAGCTCTAAGGAAGAACAAAATTAATATATGGCATGGTGGGCGGAACTGTATAAAAACACAACTGAAAGAACACTCTAAAATAATATATCCCTGCTTCGTTTACCTTCGTTTTAAAAATAAAATGTATTTGTTTTAAGTTCAAAAGGGCGTAAATTATTACATGTTTAGAAACATCTTTCCCAGTTTCTTAGAAAAATTGTCTAAAAATTACGGCTTTGTGTTTTTCTGAAACGTCCACCCAGTAGTAAACAACTGAAGAATATGTCATTAAAGGTGTTACTTCCGTGTATGTTTACTTCTTTTTGTACACAAAATTGGACATGTTAGAAGAAAGTTGAGAAAGCGTAACAGCGCGCCTACACAAGTAAATCGGTTTATTCTCTTCTTCAGCCAATAAGCTCTTTTTAATGAGACCCACTTCAAAATCAAATTATTCTCTTAGAAAAATGTCGAGAGACTTGAATACAAAAATTACTACAGTTTTGATGGAATACTTAATATGGAAAATTCTCTTCAATTATGGGTTGCGTGGATTTTGTTGAATTTATTTTATTTTTACGTATTTTTGAGTTTATAAATGTATATCGAATATTACAGCTAAGCTGATGCTTTTAACATTTCATCAAAATTCTTTTATTATTTTTTTTTATAAGATTTGTGTAATCTGATGTAATCACATTTCATTTCATTTTGGTCAAATGTTCATTATAAATCTCACTTGAAAATTATGACTAGCATCCAATAGGGCTATAATATTTATTCTAATACTCACTACCACATTCTATTTTATTTTTATACCCTTTTATTATCGAAGGATCTACTCATCCCAATGTTAAACAAATTTGCGGTAAAAAATAAAATTAATGTAATATATACAATTCATATTTATATATATATATATATATTGTATTACAATAATTTTAAATATATATATAATATTCGATGTATGTGTGTGTGTGTGTGTGTGTGTGTGTGTGTGTGTGTGTGTGTGTGTGTGTGTGTGTGTGTGTGTGTGTGTGTGTGTGTGTGCGCGCGCGCGCGCGCGTTTGTGTGTGTGTGTGTATGTTCCCCTTTATCTCCTAAATTACTGAACCAATTTCCATGCGTAACCTTTTTTTTATGTTGGAACTATGATGCTGGTGCAGGTTTTAGGCTATTAAACCGCTTAAAAGGTTAGCCCTAAAAGGGTTGAAAATAATTTTTATGTCATACATTAAGGCTTTTATGAGGTTAGATAATCTGCTGCTTTTAAACCAGCTGATGTGATTCAAATAACGATTTATCATAAATAAAGTCATATGATTTAGCGACTAGCGACGTGGTGCTAAGGATCAGCTGGTGACAACATAACGTGATAATGTTGTTGTATTTCTTTATGTAGATAAGATTTTGTATTGTTGAGTATTTTATAAAAGTAAAGTTCCGTGTTTCTTTAACTTGTTTTAATTTTCTTTTAATTAGTGAGTGATCAATTGTTTTGATATTTTATTTTGACCTTTATTTTATTCAACGTAGATTGAAGTTTTTGGTTTTCACAATAATTTTTTTGTGGTTGTTTTTTTTACTTTTCTATTTTCAATAATAATAATGCCATCAAAAAACATCACTAGGAAGAAAATCTTCAAAAGCAAAAGCAACTTCAAAAAGCAATAACTGCTGAAACGGAGGAACAACAAGAATCTTGCCTATTTTTCTGCTATTTTCTGCTACATGTTTAAAAAAAATGTGATTACACCATTTTTCGCGTGCAAAGCCGCGACGGGGCATGCTAGTAAAATATAAAAATGGATACAATTAAAGAGAAATAAACAAAATAATGAATAAAATTAGAAACAAAATGTATTCGAAGTTGATTTAAGAACTACCCTAGAGGGAAAAAATTCCTTTCGTGAGATGACGCGTCTCATGGCTGGTGAAAATTTTTAAAAAGGCTTACCTTTGACTTATGGCAGAAACCATTAGTGATTCCTGAATCTACTCTATAAGAGGAATTGAATGAAACAATTTTTGTCTCCAAATTCCGAATTTTATTTCTTGACTTCCGGTTTTGGGCCACTTCCAGTCGAAACCGGAACTTCAAACCCAATAATTTCTGATCTACCTTTAGGAGAAATCAAATAACACTACAGGGTGATTATAAATGAAATAGACACTTTCGACCGCTTCTTAAACATCAAATTGGTGTATTTGAATATAATAAATGATACAGGTTTGTAGAGATGTTTAAGTTTATGTTGGTACAACTGTAGCTAGCATTTTGTTGTCGGCTGCTGTTACGACGACCAGTCTAGCAAAATGGCCGCTACTCAAGTGGAGAAACCGTATTGCGTTCTTGAATTAGCTAAATCAAACTCGGTTACGGTTGTGCAATGTTATTTCAGAACAAGATACGGTAAACCACCACCAACAAGGCAATCAATCTATGACTGGTATAAACATTTTGAAAACAGTGGATGTCTGGGTAAAAGGAAGAGTACTGGAAGACCTTCTGTTACAGAAGAACAAATTGATAGTGTTCGTGATGTTTATGTACGAAGTCCAGGAAAATCAACTAGATCAGCAAGTTTAGAATTGCAAATTCGTCAACCGACTGCGTGGAAAATTTTGCGGAAACGTATAAAAATGACACCTTATTAATTACAGTTTGTACAAAGTTTAAATACCAGTGATAAAGTCGTACGTAAAAATTGTTGTCTGGAGATGCAACATTGTGTTGAAAATGACGCATTCTTTAATCGCCTAATTTTTAGTGATGAATGTAATTTTCACATTAGTGGAAAAGTTAATAGACATAATGTTAGAATATGGGGCACAGAAAACCCAAAAATAACTTTACAGCATACACGCGATTACCCTAAAGTAAACTTCTTTTGCGCTTTATGTCGTGAAAAGGTTTACGGGCCGTTCTTCTTTCACGAAGTGTCAGTAACCGGAGTAATTATCTGAACATGTTAAACGAATGGTTAATGCCTCAATTCCAGGAAGATTGTGATAACTTCATTTTTGTACAAGATGGAGCTCCGCCTCACTGCTACTTACAGGTCAGAAATTTATCTTGATGAACGTCTTCATAGACGATGGATCGGCCGTGCAAGTGAGGAAAACATTATGTTTACGCCGTGGCCACCACGTAATCCAGACTTAACGCCTCTGCGACTTTTTCTAATGGGGTTATGTAAAAGACAAAGTTTTTGACCATCACTTCCTGTAGATATCGGTCATCTAAAACAACGTATCGCAAATGCTCTTGCCACAGTTGACCGTCATATGCTTAATCGTGAGTGGGAAGAATTCGACTACCGTGTTGATATCTGTCGTGCACACATTGAACATCTGTAAATATTTTGCGTGTACGTGTTCGAAATTTATAATAACTAATCGTTCATCACTTAATCTCAACAGTTTATGCAGAAAATATATTAAAAAATAAAATGAAATAAAATAAAGTATCTCACTTACGTGCTTTCCACTGCCGTTGTAATCTGCTGATAGGAATGGGATCAAAGGGTTGGACAAACACATAAGGACAAAGAAAAAAAAAATAAAATACCTGCAGGTAAACTTAAAGGAGATTAGGAAGAATGAATAGAAATAAATTTCGGCGTATTAGTGGACTGTAAAAAAAGGTGCGCGTAAGAATGAAGTAACGAAGCGAATTATTTACCGTGAAACGGATATGCGTAAAGGCGTTTTTAAACATAAAAAAGTCACTTCAATAAATAACAAATTAAACACTTTAAAATGTAAATTAGCGGTTAAGCGTCCAATAGACAGCAGTACTCGACGGCGATTCAACAACAACTGCGTCTGTTGACCACCAGAGCGCGGCAACGTCGAAAAGTTTGATTAGAGACACAAACAATTTTCAATAAAAACTTAATGAATTCTTCTATATAATCATGTAAAATTACATTAACTTTTCAAAAATTAATTTTCTATAAGCTATCGAAACTGTTTATTTCATTTATAATCACCCTATTTTTGTTTCTAATTCTGACTTTGATTTCTTGACTTTCGGTTTTGGGCCACTTTCGATCCAATATGGAACTTCAAATCTAATTTAGGCCCACTAATTTGTTGTGAAGATTACAAATACGAAAACGGTTTGTAGCTATCTTTTGTAATTTCTGACATCTGGTTGTGACGGACGGAAAAAACAAAATGATGGATGACAATTTTAAAATTTGTTACCAGATTCTTGAAAAGCAAAAACCATATATCTCAGTATAATAGAACGTTTATAAACAGATTATTGAAAATATTGAACAGATTTTTAAAATGTTACTTAGATGCAACGATAAAAAACTGTTATTTCCAAACCTGTTTCACAATGGATGAATAGACCATTAAATAATAAAAAGGATGTATATAATATTTATTGTGATAATGAGGATTGTAATTTGTATTATATTGGTATAACTAGTCGTAAATTTTCAGGTGAGATAATAAAGAACACTAAAAGCACTGAAATGTGAATAAATCTTAAAAAATTATTTCATGTGTTTATTTTTTAACTTACAACTCAGAAAAATGAGAAAACTTAGAAAAGTGGATTATATTCACTGATAGAGAATGATATTTGCGCGTAAAAAAAATACATAAATAATTTTATTCGTTGAAGGAACTTTGTCCCAAGCAAATTACAAGAGAAAATGACAAATTACAAGAGAAGCAAGTTACAAGAGAAAATAATATTTTCAATTATAATTTTTCTTGTTTTATAATAAAACCATTTGCAACAAAAAATACAAAAAAATTTAAAAACAAATTTTAAGTAGAAAAGTGAGTACAGACGACATTATTATGTAATCGAAAACTCAAAGCAAGAACATGAAAGATAAGGACAGTATACTGTTATTTAGTTAGCAATATAGTATTCGCTATAAAATAACAATACCCCAAACTTAGCGATAGGTGGGACCGAGCGAAAATCACGTTAGTCGGGATATAATTTCGTATATAAATATGTAAGTAGTACGTACAAATTACTTTTTGGGGCTGGAGACTAAAGAAAACAAAATTATTTAGAAAAACATATTTATAAAATCTTATATAATACTTATTTGTAACAAATTATATTATTAGAATCGTAAACCAGTTATTTTTATATAGAAGGCTTCATAAAATCTAACAAAGATTTTTCTCGCAAAATTTTTCGTAACATTCTACTAATTTTTTGATTTTTCGTTTTGTAGAAGAAATGCTCTGTTCCTTGGAGTCTATATTTTCTGAAATTTATAACCCCTTTTCAATTGAACTGAGGTCTTCTGTCAAGTTTCCAACTGTCATTCTATCTTCTGATAGAACTGAATGATTTTTTATTGTCTTGCTGTTTCTCAAGCATTTCTATGAGCTTATCAATTGTCAGCTCCTGATTGTGGGAATCCAACAGTTTGTTCTTCAACGTCATCACTATTACTTCTAAATTTATTTGCCTGGCAAGATCGATATCTTCAAAACATTCCGTGTAAAATCACGGAAGGTTTCCCTAAACAAGAATAGACAGAAATCGAGAGTTGCGTGGCGCTTAAACAAACGATGAATCGACATTTGAAAATCGCGTAACTCCGCGTTGGTGTAAGTCTTGGTAGGGTAAGTCGAGGTATTACTGTAAGTCAGACATTTGTAAATTATTTAAATAAACTGCTACTTTCAGTTGACTAGTTTTTATAAAAATCTTCTCTTTGTGGCATCTAACGTAAATTTCACGTTTCAACTTTGTGCGATTTCAGTTTTTGGTTATTTTGTTCCCACACATAAGGCACACAGACCAATCAGTAAAAGCATTGTTTGGCTAAGTGGATATGAAAATATATTACAACGTTATAAAAGAGATATTTTAAAAACAGGTAAGGGAATAATTTTTTTATTGTAAGAAATTGTGTATATTATTAAGTAATGTGTATTGAACAATTAAAAATAAAATGGAGTATTTGCGACGAATGAAATGTTTTTAATAGAGATACTCGGATATCAAAACTAAAAAACAGTTCTTTTTTTTTGATTCCTTCTACCATGTTTTGGCAAAGTGGAGAACGTGAGAGAAGGTTTGAAATTGTTTGGGAAACTGTGAGACCACAGATATAAAAACAGTTAGTGCCTTTGTAGTGAGTAAGTTAGTATTTGGACTGTTTAGAGATAGTGTAATAGACTCTGGAAGTGATTTTATTACAATGAAACTGTCAAAATTATATTACTGAGCATTTACTTTATTTTACACACACACACCGATAAAAGCTAACAAAATCAAACAAAAATCTAAAGTGATTATTATTCAACTGAATAAGAAACAAAGAGAAAATTGATGAGTCTATCTTTCACACCATTGATATATTTACTAATATTTGAAAAAAATTATCAGTGTTTGAATTTTCTCATGTAAAGAGGAGAGTTAGTTATCTGGGTCCACGCCCCTACCACAACCACCCTTTTTGCAGTCGGTAAACACAAGGGGACAGACTGTCGGGCGATTACGAAGAATCTATAAAAGTTGGATTTGTAATATTATTTAATAATTTCTTAAATTTGATAGTAATAAAAAAAAAACAAAATATTACACGTTATTTTATAAAACGAGGAATTTTAGGCAGTCATTATTTAAAAAACTAGTTTGTTTTTTCCATTTTTTGTAGTGTTATAATTATAAAGATATAATATGTTTGTCTATCATACATTATAGCATACATCCACCGTTTTAAATTGTTTTTTATAAAGTTATTCAAAAAAATTGTATTAAAAATAATCCCTTTCATAAGACGACGGGGCTCAGGGCTGGTGGCAATTTGTATAAAGGCTTACCTTTGATCTGTGGCAAAAACCATTAGTGATTTGTGTATTCACTCTTTAAGAGGAATCGAATGACACTATTTTGACTTCAAAATTCCGACTTTGATTTCTTGGCTTCCGATTTTGAGCCACTTCCCGTCAAAACCGGAACTTGAAACCTAATCCAGGCCTACTAACGTTTTGTGCAGATTACAAATCCGAAAACCGTTTGGTGCTATTTCTTGTAATTTCTGACAACTGTGTGAGATGGATGGACGGGCAAAGGAAAATGATAAATGACAATATAAAAATTTCCACTAAAAACTACCAGAACGGTTAAAGAATTAGTAAGAAAACTTACCAAATGGGAAGAGCTTTCGTGGTGTCCACCACATATTTAGCTCTGTACAACATTAAAACTAAATATTGAAAATATAAATGTTTATCTTTTTTTTGTCACAATAATATTACAAGAATTAAGTTTACATATTCCTACAGGCAGAGAATATGGTGAACGCCAAGAAAGCGCTAACCATTTGGTAAATATTCTGATAAATTTTTAACCATTCTGGTAATTATTTTATAATTTTTACTGGAAATAAATGAATTCTTCTCTTCTTCTCACAAGCAAGGATTAGGCTCCCGCCTGTTCCTACTCACAACAGCGACAAACTATTGAATATTATTGGCACCTTTATCGTGGCCTCCCAAAATCTCTCCTTCCCTACGGTCTGTATTGTAAAACATTGAAGGGCATCCTTCCCTCACTCCCCCCTTTTTCTTTCTCTCTTCGTGTTCCCTCCATCGATTTCGATATTCTGCAATATTCTCATTCAGGTTGCAAACATCCAGTTCCGTTCTTATGTCTTCATTTCTTAGTTGGTTCCTATGATTGTAACCCTTAATATTTTGCAGGAATCGGATCTCTCCCGCCTGTACTCTACTCTCTTATTGTTTGGTACTAATCTACGACTCATTCCCATAGAGTAGGACTGGTGCAGCCATCACCTTATAAAATTTCATCTG
The DNA here is from genome assembly GCA_035578175.1 of Catonia carolina. Classification (NCBI taxonomy): domain Eukaryota; kingdom Metazoa; phylum Arthropoda; class Insecta; order Hemiptera; family Achilidae; genus Catonia; species Catonia carolina. The sequence continues at coordinate 52,817,966 of JAQMRL010000007.1, forward strand.
AGTTTCTTTTCTTGTTTTCCTGCCTAGGTCTCTGCCCTAATATTGCCGCACACTGGTTGGAATTTGACAACTTTCTTCTCTTCATCTAAATCTTGATCAAACCCGATGTCACAACCTAAATAATGGCACTGTGATACTTGCTCGAGCACCACATAATCTACCACTATTTTAGACCTGGTAGGATATTTACTAGTAAATTCCATGATCTTTGACTTTTTTATGGAAAGGTTGAAATCATATTTTTTGAATAATTCATTTAAAATATACACCTATCTCTGAAGCTCATCCTCATTCTCTTGCACAATCCACAAATCATGCGGTAAGAGTAAAGCATAGATACAGGTAAACGCCATTGTTCAGCCTAATTTCCGAACTAATCTTGTTTGTCCATTGGAGGAAAATGTGGTCCATATAAATAAATGTTAAATAAAATGGGTGATTAACTGCACCCTTTTCTCACTTCTTACTTGGTAATCATGTCTTTCAATCGATTCTTACCCGTAATTATCACTATTTGCATACTGACGTATAAACTTTTAATAGTACTTAATAGATGAATTGGATATCCTCTTTCCTCTAAAATCTATCGAAAAATGTTTCGATCAACTTTTTCAAAGTCTATGAGATAAATGAATTAAACAAATTGAATTAAAAAATAAAATTATTTGAGAAGAAATTGAAAAACAAGAAAGAAAAATTCCTAAAATATTATTCGAATCGGTCAAAAAAGACGGAATATGGATTATCAAAACCATCATCAGACACCTACAAACACAGAAAAACAATAACAGACGCTTTCAGAAGAAGGAGAGCAAGATATTACGGAAAATACACATAATGACATAACAAATCTTCGACATCACAAACACCAGCAAAAATAAATGAAAATGAATAGCTGAAGCAGATGAAAACCATAATAACAAAATTTACAGAAGAGGACATGAAATATTGAGAAAAATTAAGATACATCAAAAAACATACATTTTAACATGAAATTACTGTGAAGACAAGAAGTAAGTGAAGAGATACGAAGGAGAGACACAGACCAAAAAAAAGGATTTGGGAGGAAGTTCCTCAAACCCTCTCTTCTAATTACGTGGGTTTTGGTAGGTTGGTAATTCAATAAATCCTTTCTTTTAGTATAAAAAGTATATTTGTACATAAAAATATTATTGTATGTTGTATTATTAAAATTTTTATGAAAAAATATTAAAACAAGTTATTCTGGGTCGCTGTTTACAGCTGAACATTCATGGCTAACTCATTTTTTTAGACAATGCTTATTGCAAACACGATTTTTACATTGTTCACAATATTGATTTATTTCCGATTGTGATGAATATTTAATTTTATGGCAGATGCATCTTGTGAACACAAAAAACAAGAATCGCGACTCTAAAAATCTTCACGTGCAGGCTGATATTGTTTATATTATTATTTTTGCCAGTTAGTTGCATCTTCTAGGGCTAAAACTATAGTTTCTTTGCCTGTTAACTAGACAATCAAACAAACGAAGGATTTTTTGTTCTAAAAGAAGTATTGTCAACCCTAAAATACTGAATATACCATAAAACCGGGTGGTGAATGAAACTGAATTTTTTATATCAATAAAAAATTGACCTTAGATTGAAAATATACTATATCATTACATAAACACAATATATTTTTATGTTTAAACAAAAGTAGTATGAAAAATAAATAAGTACCTGGTATGGTCCCAAGGGGGGTCAATCGAACCCACCAGGTACCTTGTTCACTTTTTGTAAATAAGTAACATATAAAATATAATTATTATTGAGAACTACTAATTGCGGTTCATAGAGCAACGAATGAAGAACAATTACGTTTTACAGATTTTTCCGCGATCAGGGTCGGAGATATTAAAAAAATACCAAAGTGTAGGTTCGAGGAACCTAAACCCCCAACCCACCCAGGCCGTTCTAGGGTTAAGGGAAACATAAAATCATTGAAGTTCCTAACTCTCTAAACAGGGAATAAAAGCAAATAATTACTATTATTAAATTAATGTATCAATATGAAATCCGCCCATTGATTCACTCGATCATGACGAAATTTAGGCATTAACTTTTTTTTATTTCCTAATTTGTGTACGTTGAAATCTGTTCAATTAAGAACAATAAGCAACCCTATGAACTCAATGAGATGAGGATAAATGTATGACGTGCCAATGAGAAGTAGTCATGTACAGACTCAGGTAGACGATTCCCGAGAGATTTTATTAAACACCAACTATAAAAGTACACTACCTGTTATTCAAATCCGTATAAAATTAATTATCTTTACTAGGATTTGAACGGATTTGATACGGAACCTTCGTCTCTGAAAAACAGCAGATTTGCGGCGTCGACTAGACCAACCCGTCTGGTCAACTTAAATTATTATACGCAAAGCTTGCCTTGCCTGTCCCCTGGTCTGTCTTTTCGGATAACAAATCATCAGTAAGAAAGCATTTGAATAGATGATCATATCGAATTTAATACAATTAAGAATGTAACAACTTTTGTATTTAAAATTTAGATTTATTTAAAATTTAACCCTAGAGCCGGCAATCGTCGATTTTGTGACGATGTTACCGCTTCTTGAACCGGTCGCGTTGCAAAATCGGATTTGTTTCATAGTATTGTAATGTTGTCGTTTTAGTTTTAATTTCATCTACAGACAGCGTTTCTGTTTTGTACAATAGTTTAGTAATGTATAAAGTATATCTTTACGTATAATACAATAGTTTTATTTGCATATTCTGCTTGTGTTTCTCTGTTGAAACTACACTGTCCTAGAGTTGAGTTTGGTTATTTCTTGGTTTACATGATGTGTTTTTGTATATATTTTCTTCAGTTTTGAACATAGATTCGTTTTTTTTATTTTATTTTGAAATAAACATTAAAAGTAACGATTCATATATAATGAATTTTGAAAATAGAGCAAAAGACAGTTTTAAAAAGTATTGTCATCTGAAATTTTAGAAAAATATTTGTCTAAAAATTATTTTCAAATAGTTTCAGCATCCCTTACTGTCAGATTAAAATTTCAGTAATGTGTTTATTCTATGTTTGTAAGTTTCCTTGTTATTTTGATGTCATGTGACAAAGGTTTTTGATTTATAGCAAATTTTTTATGAGATCTTTACGGTTCGGTGACTAGAAATTCTCTGCCCGTCTAGAAAAATGTTATTGCCGGCTGTAGGGTTAAGAAAGGGAGAAAAATACGAACTGAAAATTGTGTGTCGTAAGAAAAAGATAGATAAATTATATGATCACTTTGATATTTGGAATATTTAAATAACTTTCTATGCAGAAATCGAATGTGGCATTATTTTTTGGATATCTATCTCATAAATAGTTTTCAAAAATGTTTAAAGACGGAAATATGTATAAAGAATTGTACTCATATTGGAGGGCGTTACTGAATTGTATCTGACGACAACTGCATCATACAATACATTTTATACAATAGATAGTATAATACTGAATGATAAAAAACTAATCTTCCCAAACGATATTTTTTCTAAAGAAATAAAATAAAAGATAATTTTTTGTAATTAAAAGATTACTCAATACCATATAGCTTTTTTTTACTCAGGAAGTTCTAAGCTTTCCAACAGTGAAAGAATTTTTTAATTAGTCAGGGTAGTTTGTATGATTACCTCGTACAAACAAACGGACGTTACTTCTTTATATTAGTATAGGTTAGCAATTGTAGTAACATTTTCACATGTAATTATACGTAAAGAGTTTTAATTTGATTAACATTGTTGTAGGACTTAAATGAAGTACTTGTTTAACGAAGTCAATTTCAGATTTTTGACTTGAATACCCGTTTAAAAAGAAGATTAGTTTCTCTAAAATACACAGTTCAGTACACAATATTGTAGGAGCAGTTGGTTGAATTTGTAATGTATATCAAAATTCAAAGCGAGAGAGGGTGGCTAGTTGCTTAGTAAATGAAAAATTTGCTATGTGAATGAATATTGATTTTTTGTGAAATCTGAAATTATAAAAAATAATAGAATTAAATAAAATGAAACAGTATAATTCAATATTTAATTATATAAATTTCTTGTAATTTAAATTAATATTTATTTTTTATTATTATTTTTCTGTCTGTAAATACTTTAATATGTTTACAAAAGAATAGGTGCCAAAGAATTCGGGTGTGGCCCCATCGCTTTATAACCCAACATCCCTCGCTCAGCCAGCTGCTTATATCGATCCAAAATGGCGGCTTAATTCTGTAGTTGACCGATATTATAATTCCCAAACTTTCATTAATAATTTTATTACTATTATTATAAATAAATTTGAAAACAATTCGTATAGCCTACGTTTACAAAGAGTGGTTATTTATTTAAATAAAATTCCAAATATTAGCCAGAAAATAAGGTTTTATATAAAACAATTTATAACAATTTGTTTTGAGACAAAAATTGTATTTTAATTTTTTTCTATAATAAAATAATTATTTTCAAAAATATTTAATTATTCTTTGCAATAAAGAAATAATTGGAATGTATTTTTATCTGTAAATAATTTGTTCTGTAAATTTTAACTCACTTTTAAAAAAAGGATAAAATAAATTCCTGGGGTTTTTACAGGCGGTGTTTTAGTTAAAAATTTATCAGTGTGTCTGAGAAGTATAGACACTGTTAGTCATGACAATACACTGGGGCCCACCTACGCGTATAAAGACGATCCATTGTTTTGGTTTCCCACAAAATACGTACTTTCGACCACAAAAAAATACACTACAATTCATCTGAAGTCAACAATAATGTACAATTTGAGAGTCTGCTTTAAATTTTTCATTAACCATGTTTTCATTTTATCAAAGGTGTTTTTTTATAAAAAAATACATTAAATACGCATACTTCACTCTGCATTCATAATTATTTTATTCACTTATACAATGAACACAGTTAAAATTCCATATAACAAACCATTGCAACACACTGTTAAATAGGATGGTGTATAATGGATAAGCAATTGGATATACATTTTTCTTAAGCCATGCACTGCCAAATATTGATTGTCTTAGTACAATTAATAGCCCTAGCACTTGACCACTGTTTAATGAATAAAACTTTAATAAATTCAATCAGTAGGTAAAATTAACTACGGCATGTCGACCATTTTCGTACTGAATCTGGAAAAATGTGTTTACTGAACAGGCAGACTAACCTTCTGGTCGTTGTTTTAGTTCTACTAAGAGTGGCTAGTCAAGTTCCATCAGTTCTACAGGAGAGCTATTATTCTGAAACCTCAAAAGTTGACTGAACTTATTCTTTACCCCCTCCTCAGCAAAATCACTGAATTCCTTTTATCACCAACAGGTGAATGCAACAGATTTGTTATCAAAAAGAAAGAGAAAAATATTTAAATTTACAAAATATTAAAATACTTATATTACAAATACATTATGAAAAAGTGACCCACTTCACAATCAAAACAATTATCATAACAACATTTCCTGGTCCAAAAAGATCTGCTAGCTCCCACACCTCTGGATGCTTTCCTGAACACTAAATGCTTGATTGATAAAGTATTAAATTATCCATTTTGAATATTATTGTCAAAATAATGAGACTACAAAGAATATGAATGTGAATAAAAAGAAAGGAAAGTATTGTTTTCATGTCGATTTTTCGAAATCAAGTTTTCACCGGATCCACATGTTTTCAGACCCCCGAACCCAAAAAACATGTTTTTAGCGATTGGTCTGTGTGTGTGTGTGTGTGTGTGTGAACAGAGTTTCTCAAGAGCGGAACATCGTACGAACTTGAAACTTGAAACTTAAGTTAGACACCACTATTGGACCCGACACGAACATTTCATCAAAATCGGTCAACCGGAAGTAGTAGTTTGTTCGTGCAATTTTTCACTTTATTGCGATTTTCTCAAAAAAAGGGTCGTACGATTTTTTAAAAAATCGCTTGGTTTACTACATTTTTTATGCTTTACAAGATAGGATAGGCGCCATATCTGCTGAAATTTTTGGTGAGGCTGTTTTCACGTAAAAAATTGTTTTTTTTAAGATTTTGGCTTAAATATGCATTTTAGCACAAAAATGTATATAATAAAAGCTGTAGAGAATTTAAAATCCTACAACTTATATTTTAAACATTTTTTGTATAATGCTTAGTTTAGCGGCAATTAGTGATTTTCTGTTTTTTTCTCACGAAAACGTGTAAATATAGATTTTTTTAAGATTTTGGTCTTAGTATACATGTTACGACAAAAGTGTATAGGCTATAATCAAATTTATAGGAAATTAGGAAATCTACAACTTTTATTTAGAGCATTTTTCTCTACAGAGCCTAGTTTAGCATGAAAGAGTGATTTTCCGTATTTTTGAGCTAAACTGAGGTTGATTTTCACTTTTAAGTTTTTCACTCATGATTAAAATAAGATTATGTTTTTTGAGGTTAGTTATTTGTTTATTTCTAATGTTTTATTACCTACTAATGTTAGGTTATATTATTAATTATTTGCATTGGCAAGAGAAAGTTATGTGAGTGTTTCACACAAAATTATTTTTCTTTGGTTATTTATTTGCGAGTCCTATTAATCTTTGGTTAAAGTAGAATTATGTTGGCATTGATTCAAAACACTGTGTTTTAAAAACTGAACAAAACTTTTCTGCCAAAATGCTTCAAGGTTTTGAACATGCAGGGTTCTTAGACAGTTGTGTTGAGAGGAAAGCATTACCAAGAGACTTGTTGACTGCATCTTCTCTCGCAACTGGTTTAAGTTATAATCATTACAACTAAATTTTACTTTCATGAGACGTATGTATTAATATGACCTTAGTTGGACATGCATTATCAAATTCACAGATCTCTATTAAAAGTTAAAGACAAGACTTTGAAACAAATTAATGTTTTATAAGAAAGTTAGTACCTACGCCCTTGAGTGATCCAGTTTGAGTTGAAATTTTCATTATGGCATAATGTATCATTATAAACAGCACTAGGATAAATTCCTAAAAACAAAACAAAAATAAAAAATATTAAAACAAAATCATCAAAATACTCTATTTTAAGCACGATGTACATAAAATTATGAATAAAATTCTGTACCTAAGGGGTAAAGGAAGTTAACTCCATTTTTGTAATTTTTCAGAACCAAAAACATGAAGTTTTTTATTTTGTATAAAATTTCTGAAGGTGTGAAATTTAAAAAAAAATTTGTACCAAATAAAATAGCTTCTGATACAGAGATTTAAATGACTGAACAACTTTCTTAACTTCTACTACCCCCTGACCACCCACAGGACTTCATACTCTTTATGTCTCACTGTGTTTTAATTACATTAGTGGTAACCCCCAATGTAACTTGAGTTATTCAAATGAAAACAAAATATATTGTGCTAACTCTATTCTGATAAAGAAACAGCATTTTATTCACAACAAGGTTTGAAAAAAATTACAGACTTCAAGCAAATTCTGAGGCCTATCATTAAGACAATAAAAACAAAATAATTCAAAATAAAATAACTTATTGTCAATAACAAGTATAGGTACATTCAATTAGAATTAAAAAAAGGAGTCATTTTAAAAATTTTCCACATCATTATACAAAAGTGGAGTTAATGTGGTTGCTGCAACTTTTATAGAGCTTTCTTGCTGATTTTCAAACTTAATTTACCAAAATTGGAATTTAACACCCTGTACCTCTGGACACAGAATTTATTGTGATAAAAAAATATTTCTTTAAAAGTTGATCTTTTAAACCCAAAGTATTGTTATTTTGCTTAATTTTTTCCCCACTGATTAATTACTTTTATTATTTATTTATTTATTTTATTCATTTATTATATGACTTTTTATAAGTATATTTAAAAAATTAACTGTTCAATGTACTGTGTAACTTTTCTGTGTATATTGAAAATTAACTGTTCAAAAACTATTTTTATAATTATTTCAACCCTAAAAAAACAAAAACTGAAACTAATACTATATAATAAAACTAATAGGTGCACGCGGCAAACAACGGATAACACTAGTTACGCCGTATGAATGTAATAACAACTAGCTAGTTGCCAGTTATTTTATTTACTAAACTTATCATTAGTTATTTTATTATTTATAGTTATTTTATTTAAAATGGCCAGTTGTTTAATCAAATAAATTTACGAGAGCAGAGCTCCCCAAGAATTTCAGCAAACATGGCGCTTACCCTGTCTTGTAGAGTATAAAAACGTAGTAAATAGGTGATTTTTAAAAATATCGTTCGAGCTGTTTTTTAAAAAATCGTAAAAAAGTCGAAAATTGCAGGAATAATGAAAAAGCTTATGTTGGGTCTCCTAGTGGTACTTAACATAAGTGGAACTTAATAAGTGCCAAGTTTTAACAACTCATACGATGTTCCGTTCTTAAGATATTATTTTATTCTCTTTCTCACACACACGCGTGCGCGCGCCCACGCACACACACGCGCGCGCAATCGCTAAAAACAAGTTTTTTGGGTTTAGAAGGCCTGAAAACGTGTAGCCTATTTCCGGTGAAAAAGTATATTAAATGGGTTATAGAAAATTACAAAACCTACAACTTTTATTTCAAGCATTTTCTTCTAGAGCATTTTTGTTTAGCGTCAAATAGTTAGGTTAGCTCCGTATTTTATCATTGAAATCGGTAAAAAAATGAGATATTTTAAGTTTAAGAGCCCTTGGTACGCACTTCACGACAAAAGTACTATATTAAATCAAGGTTATAGAAAATTAAATAAGCTACAATTTATTTCAAGCATTTTATTTCTAAAGCGTTTAGTTTAGCGTAAATTAGTGATTTTTCTCATCAAAATATCAAACTCCAACAGAGGTTGATTTTTATTTAGCGTCATTCACTCATGATTAAACATAGGTTATGTGTTTCATTACTTACATTTTATGTGTAA